>BSBK01002615.1:245000-845000 GCA_027943335.1 Chamaecyparis obtusa | reverse complement strand
TTAATGGTTGAAATAGTAATAGGTTTCACAACTTCACCATGGCTCATAGCCTAGTAGATCTACCCTCACCTTTTTACAAACCAAGAAAGGCATGTGCTTTATTTATCTTGTATTTTAAATTCACACCAGCTTAATAATTTATGGATATCTAAGAATAAAATGTGGATGGATAGAGTAGGAGGTAGCACCATTGGTTATAAAAGATAATGCATTAGTTGAAGGGTCATAGTACTTTTATTTTAATATTTTTGTGGTTAATATAAAGAAATTTATTATATTTAATAATTATTTAATAGAAATTTATTTAATTTATTCTTAACTATTGCATCATATTTCATCAATAGCTAGTGAGGTTTGAAAGAGAAAACAAGATTATTAGATTGAAATGCATTATTACCAACCCAAAAAGATTATGTGTTAGTTGGTGAGCACTATAATATTTTTTTATGTTAATTTAGTATTAAATTATTAATTATATGATACTTGTAAAGATTTAAAGATAATTGAATTTCTATAAATGAAACTAAATATTTGTACATTTTAATATTTACATATTTGAAATCTATTGAAGATATATTTAGAAATTTACTACATGTATATAGCCATTTCTAGAGGTATAGCTGATTAAAAAATTATTTATTACCACATTCAAACACACTAGTGGGACCCACTTATAATTCTTCCTATAACCTTTTGAGGATGTGCATAAATTTTAAGAGCTTTAATACGAAAAAAGCTACATGTGTTATTTATTCCACATCATTGGATGGAATTGCACCAACAAGTAAGGATCCAAGGATAAAATAAAGATAATTAGAGTGAGGAAATATTATTGGTGATATATTGTGATGTGTGATCTGGTGGTGTGTGCACTATCTTAATTTATGTCATAATGATTCAATTCTTAATTCTATGCCCTAGATATAATGATTGAAATATTGAAATATTGAAATATTATTATAGTCTTTCATCACATTCATAACAAAATGTTGTAATAAGTACCATCTCATAAATTTATTATCTTATTACTCTCTTTTAATATAGCCAGTTCTTATTTTTCATTTCCAATGTCCAATAATATTGATAGATGTAGCTTTACTATTTTGTAATTTCAAGAACAGTAGTTTAACAATTTTGTAACACTTTTACATCCCATCTAAGGAAAAGAAAAGGTATTCATGGCCTATTTTATAAAAAAACTAAGGATATGATGAGATGTTTTTGGATCCAACAAGAATAAATAACTATGTAGTACAACCAATGCTAAGGGATTCCATCTACATATCTTTGACAATGAGCATGCGTTCCATGAAAGTATTCAAGGAGAAAGGATGTCATGGCTTAATATATTTGTTGGAGAATGAACAATGAGTTCATACAAAGATAAAATTTCCATAAGTTTCTAGTATTGTTGACATTTTAATAAATTTTTATCTTAAATAGTTTTTTAAGTATTCATTTATAGAAATGGTAGAGAAAGAAAATAGATGAGGTGTTCCAAAATCATATTTATATATGATTTATAGTTGAAAACATAAGAAGGACAATATGATACAACTAAAATTAGATGCTAGTGAGAAATATGTGGGTTGAGTTTATAAAAAGTAATTGTAAATAAATACTTATAATTTATTGGTGCATTAGAAAATGAAAGGTGAGTATGCTCATGATTGGAATGTGGCTAAGCATGAATAATACAAGAAATCATATGCACAACTATATATTATTGGAGACTATGTATCTATTCTATTTGGAATGGTGATGGAATAAAGTTATTTGTCTACAAGTATACAACTTACAGTTATACTATATATATTAAACAGAGGTTAGTTGATCACAATATTATGTTGGAAACTGTAATTGAAATAATTGTTGTATTGTCATTGATGTCAAACCTTAATTGGCAAGACTGTTGCTACTTAGGAAAGTACTATATCTATTTGAGTGTTGCTAAGGGGCTAAGCAAGGTTGGTAACAATAGCACCTAGGGAAAGGTTGAGTTATCTTGATACTATAAAGTGTACTTGACTATGTTTCATAATGATGAGATAATGTATTGTTTATCTTAGTAAGACTGAAGACTAAACTGGCAGGCTTAACCGAGTTAAGAATGGAAAAATCATGTTTAAGCCGAGTGATGTTAGTGTCGACCGAGTTAGTTTATGTCGAGCAAAATTATAGTGTCGACCAAGCATCAATAAATTGCCGAGGAAGTTAGTGCAAGCCGAGGAAACAATTTTAGTAATGACCGAGCGTTCTACATGAAGACCGAGTAAACAATCACAATATTGACCGAGCATCAACAATTTTATATTTGAAGATAATTTAATTTTGGAACCGACATTGTTGAATTCTTGGATTATGTAAAATGTGTTGACTTTATTTATTGATTGTTTGGAAGCATTAAATGCATTGTAAAACATTTTATTGTAAATCTTTAAGAGATTTGAGATGATTCTAGAAAAGGAGCTAAAGAACATGAAGCAGGTAGATTCAATGAATCTGACCTAACCCTAAGATCTATGATTGAGATTGAGCGACATAAGATGAGTTAACCTAATTGAGGAGAGTATAAGGGAACCTGAGCATTTTGATATGTATGTACATGGTGAACAGAGAATGCTGGAAGAGGAAAGTTTTATTGACTGAATAAGCAGAAAAGGCTGAAGGAGAAGTGTGGTGATTGCTTGAAGGAAAGTTCCGAGCATATCAGAGATGGAAATGTCAAAGTTTCAAAGTCAGTAAGCCAGCATTAGTGTACAGAATCGGATCTAATATTTGTGAAGTGAGTTGTATATTTTTCAAATAATACTGTTGCTACTTTCTAACCATTGTAACAGTCAAAATCCTTTTAACAGAGGTTGACCTAACAATCATATGTTAAATCCTTTGAACAAGGTTGCATTCTAATGGAGTGTATGTAAGTCCTATGACTAAGCTCACTTTTAATAGGGTGATTGAAATCCTTTAACCGGGTCACACCTGATAGTGTGTATTGTAACCTTTGATAGGGTTGGCTTTTTACCGAGCTCACTTCAGAAGAGTGAAAATAATAGTAGCATGTTACAAAGTGGTTTTTCCTAGATTGGGTTTCTACTATAAATCCTGGTGTTAATACTTGTGTGAATGTTTAGATCTGAACATTACTATTTTTTACAAGTTAAGTTACAGCTAGGTAGTGGACTACATTGTTAGATGTTTCTATTATTAAATCAGTGATGACCGAGTTTGTTTTGGTTTTGGATCTGATTTAAGGATAAGTTTATGAGATTGTTTTATACATCAAGACCTAAGAACAACTGATTCACCCCCCCTCTCTATTGTTCTAAATCATATTAACATATTATAGAATATATCAGTTTAATGCAATTTATCAAAGTTTCCAATTTTTAATTTTCATAAATTGATTTACCAATAATACTTGAGAATGAGTTCATTGTCTAGCTATGATGGAGAAGTGAGATATACAAGAGAAACTAAACTAGATGATTTTTTTCTTATTTCTAGACAAGATGATGAAAACTGGAAAATGAAATAAAATATTGTGTGCTTGCATTCTTATAATGTATACATTCATATGTTCTAGCATCATCTATTTCTAGTTCATTAAATGATGGAAAATTATATTTACATACTTAATTTTGATGGATATCAGAGACCTCTAGATGGTTTGGAAATTTAAGGTAGTATGTGTTGGTGCATATGGGGCATAATTCATAAGGTTAGAGAAATATTCTTTATAAATTTTTAGACTTTCTATTCACCATACATTACCAATATTCATTGCATGACCCATAGAATGGATTTAGATTTTAAAAGTGTGAGCTTGTTTTCAAAGTTAGATAACTTGTGTGTGAGTTGTATATATATTTTTGGAGAGATACAAAAGGAGTGTTAGAGCATTATTCCAAGAGCACTAATTAGTGATGGAGCTATTCTATGGAAATTTCTCATATATTAGGAAAATATGTTGAAACTATTCATTGACACTAGTACATAATTGATTGTGTTTAGGATTCATCCCTTCTAGCAAGAAATTAATTTTATATATGCTCTCAAAAGAATAATGTGCTTCACAAAATTACTCAATATTATGCAAAAGGTATACATTACTATATACAAATTATTGAAGCATTTATGGGTCTAAAGTTTGTAAGTTGGCGGGTTTAAATAATTTAATACCTTTATAAATTTTCATATGTCCATGCATGGATATTTGATAAACTTACACTAATTTTCTAAAGTTGGATGTAGCTCTATTATCAAACAAAAATGAGTTTGAAGGGGGGAATTTGATGGTCTTAAGTCATTCATAGAGGGTGTGTTGTAGGAAATTGTAAGTATCATTAGAGATCAAAGAGTACTTTCCTTAGGATAAACTTCTAGAAGCAATAGTTATAGCTTTTCCTCAATATTGGAAGACCGTTAACATGCCTTAGATATTAATTAATTATAGAATATTTCAATTGGATGAGGTATTTGGATGATCATTTAGTAGAATAGGAAAATTAAATAGGGAATATATAGAAGGAACCAGAAATAAGATAAAGTTGGCAGAGAAATCTACTTAGTGCATATAAGAAATGATTGAATAGTTTAAATTCTTCAAGTATTTTTTCAAAGATGGTTCACTATTGAATTATGGAAAATTGTATGTTTGAGGAGGATTACATGATATTCTATTTTAGAATATTTTAAAGTTACAAATTTAGTGTACATGCATACATATATAATGACTATTCTAATTTCCTTATCATTACATCACCCTAGAATTAACTTTTTGACATAAATGATCCAAACATTAAGGCTATGTTTTATTGTCAACAAGAAGGTTAAATAGAACTTCCTCAATGATGGTCAACTCTAGCAAATAGATCTTAAAAATTGAAAATAACTATCCATGGGGAAGGTGTAGGTTATTTAGCGTGATGAAGTGTAGCTATGGAGGTGTAGTAATTGCTTCTAATATGTTAACACTTATTATTTTCTTGTGTTTCATGCTCTTTACTTTTTTGCTTATTCAATTATCCTTCCTTTAACAAATAATCACATGATAAATTTTAAACTTTTGAGAATGGAAAGGATAGGTATGCGATCTTAAGTGAAAAAGGTATCTCTAGGATTGGTGAAAAAATATTCTTCTAACATTAGGGAAGTGAACATGCAAAATCCTATCCAAGGGACAAAACTATGACATGATAAAATCCAAGGTAGTCAAATTATTATTAAAATTGAATGAGCATATTGTAGGGATGGAAAATTTGAACATGAAGTGAGTTGTGTACCCAAAATTGGTTGCAACCATAAAATCCACCAAAATTCTCCTTAAGTGTATTAAACAATAATAATCTAAATTAAACCCAACATATAGATTTTAGAGAATATTATTGGTGTTGTGGTGCTAGATCATACAAAATAAAAGAGAAAGAAAAAGTACGTGCAAATAGAGAAAACCATGTAATTTTTTTGATAAATTGGTTTATAAAAGGAAAGAGAAATAAAACATGTGCAAATAGTGAAAAATATGTAAACAGATCGAGTGTTTATTAACAATATTAATCAACAAAAATCTAAGTTGCATACATTTATTACTACTTAAAGGAAAACTTTTATCAACTACATTATAGTTGGCTAAAATGTTATTCAAAATAATATCCAAGCTCTTGAGAATAAGTAAACTTGTATAATCTAAATTGGAACAAGATGGATCATCATTTCCCACATTCCTATTTAGAAGAATTGCAAGTCTATTAGGTGTCAAAAACCTTTCAATATATGTTTCATTAAATCTAATACAATATCAAATTCACTTGGTGAAATTTTTGCAAACATCCTTACACTCTTTCATTTATAATTTAGAATATAAAAAAGTTTTTTTTTATCAATTTAGACTTTATCATCATGAGAAATAATAATTAGAATTTGTACAATGATAATGACCTTTCTAATTATTACAATTCGTGTGATGATAATGTTCTCCTCATGAAAGAAGCACCTTATTTTTTCCACTACAGATAATAATTATAATTGCTAATATTATTTTGGTGGAAAATATTAAAATCTCATGTACAATTTAACCAATTTTATTTTGCTTAGATCATAGAAAAATCTTTCAATGCAACCATTCTTACAATAATTTTTCGTTGTAAGAAAATCCATGAACAAGTCAAGAAGATCACAACTTCTTCTTACACTTATATAGTACATGAGCTAAACAAAAGAATATAAAAATGTTCACTAGCTCAAAATAACCATGTCTTCAGCTTCATCCCATTTTTTCGTAATGCTTTCTTGATGATCATGACAAAACTTGAAAATAATTCAAGAAGTCATAAGAGTAAACTAAATCAATAACCTTTGAGATGATAATATATCTACAAATTTCAAATTGTATAAGGTCCATTATCACTTTGAAAGAGCTTAATTTATTATGAAACATATAAGAATACTCAAAAGCATATTTTCTTAAGCATGAATGAAAAATGAAATATATGTATTCAAGATAAAAGTAAACATAAGTAATATGAGCCATAAACTTTTTTAGAAGTTGTAATGCTTTTTCATGGTAAAAATATAAAAGGTAATTAGTACAACTATAAATGTGCGGACTTTAAGATATTAACAATGCACTTATATTAGCAATGCACTTATATTAGCAATGCACTTCATTAGATTGATTGTCTATAAATGTCTAGGAAACTAAAAAAACATAAAATTACATGGAAGAAATTTTATAAGCTTTTTTCAAGATTCCACTTCATAAAGAAAAAAGAAAGTATGACAACTCTTTTTTTTTAAGCCTAGTCTATTGTAATAACATATAAGCAACTATGATCCTAAAACAAAAAGACTTGACATGGTTGAAAATACAAAAGAAGTGATAAATATGTACATGTATTAATTAATCCAACTAAAAAAATCCTTCCAAAGTTACAATACTTGAGATTATAATGGCTTAAGGAGGAAACAAACTAAAAACATACAGATAGATCTAAACCTTACTTATTTGTAGCATTAATATAATCTCTAGGACATGAAATTGGTAAATGTTGTGAAATGCACATTTATTTTTATTATGAAATAATCATCTTATGAAGGTATTGTTGTGTCTTATACTATCAACAAATCATTCAAGGATAAATAAATGAGAAAGAACTATTTTTTTGCAAATGGTACTTTGTGAATCTAAAACCACGTAATCCTAATGATGCTCCCCCTTGGGAGTTGTTACCCTTATGTTTTTGACTAATCATATTTACATTTACTCTACTCTTCTTCCATTCCTCGACTTCTTACTCCTATGAATTGACCTAAAAAAAACCCAAATTGTCCATTACCAATTTCCTATCCATGCTAAATCTAAATATACTCCCCAACCCACACTTTCCTATAATTAAGCTTAAAAATTCACAACTTCATTCGTTTATTCAAACACAATCTAAAAATAAATCTCAGACCCCTTTTGCACCAAACACAATTTCTCCAACTCTTAGTACCATAGAGAAGAATAAACCCACACAAATTTGGATCCCAGATTTTTAAAAGAATTATACTCCTCTCTTAATGACTTTTACTCTTAGCATATATTTCCTTGATGGAGTGATGCCTCTAGAAACTTACTTTGGTACATTCTCTATGGGGACAATAATGATGAGGACGAACTCCTTCCTCCAAAAAAAAAGTATAACAAACATGTTACATATATCTTTCTATTTTGTTGATGTTTGTTATCTTATTATGTTTGTATAATTTATTTATGAAGAATGCAAAAGTCATCTCATTTTGGTGCATGTTGACAAGAAGAGTTATGAAAAATCATGTTTATATGTATTCTTTTGTCTAAGTTGTCTTTCTTTCTTTTTATATTTTTCCTTTCAATTTAGATAGAAAGAAATAGACTCAATTCCACATATTTGTTTAAGTTGTCTTTATTTCTTTTTATGTTTTTCCTTTCAATTCAGATGGAAAGAAATAGACTCAATTCCACATATTTGTCAAAGTTGTCTTTCTTTCTTTTTATATTTTTCCTTTAAATTTAAATAGAAAAAAATAGACTCAAATCAACATATTTACATTCATAATGTTATACAAATCATCTTCATAATTATATATAAACCTTATTATTATTATTCATAAACTTTAAAAAACATTAATAATATAAAACCATTCCATTTTCAAATTTATTTACACATTAAAATCTCTTACTTGCCATCTATATATGAATGATAATCCCATAGAATCACACATTTTGAAACCACCTTTTTCAAAATTAAATTTAACAAATCTCTGAAAATGTGTTCACCCTTTATGCAATTTTGATAAAAAAAACAAGACAATTTCATATTCTTATTACATACAACTCTCTGAAAATGTATTCATCCTATATGCAATTTCGGGAAAAAAAAATAGAAACAATTTGCATTTTATTCTTTGAATCTTCTCCCAAAGACCTGTGTTGTCACTCAGCTGATACTATCTCACACAACACAACACTTGCCTGTACTATTTACTCTCATAAAGCTGATAATATCTTTACAGAAGATTTAGAGAATACTTATATCCTGGGACAGAAGCAGAGGGCAAAACTCTTGGAAAAAACCCCCAAAAGGGCAGCAAAATTCTTGGAAAAATCCCCCAGAAAGTATGCAAGGGGGCATGGAAGAGATAAGAAGAGGTGCTGAAAACGAGAAATGGTGATTCGATTCCTCCAATATGAGAAAACAGCGCCAAAATATCATACAACCATTGATGAATTCGACACCCAAATGTGAAAATGATACGGATTTGAGCTTACAACCTGATGAATTCGAATTTCTGTTCCAGTTCCACACCCAAATGTGAAAATGATAGGGATTTGAGCTTATTACCTGTGTAACCATAACCAGAGATCCTCTAATGTGGAGACAAGTGTCCCATACTTGCGCCACCGCTATTCCTGCTGGTGCCGTCACTGCCAGTGGGTAACCTGTGATTAAACGGCTGGGGTCCTGCGGGACTGTGAGGAATGCTGCTGCTGTTGTTGTTGCTGTTAATTCCAAGTGCCGCAAACCCAGTTTCATAACTGTTAATTCCTCCCACTCTTGCCAACTCCGCTAACTGTTCCCTCGTTAGTTGCCCGTCAAAAACTTGCTGTTGGGTCTGTTGATGTTGGTGGTGCATGGAATGAGAAGCTCCCGCCATTGAAATGCCCAGACCTGAAGCAGGCTGCATACCCATTCCCATGCCTTGCTGTAAGAGGGCCACGGGATTCGAAACCGCGACCGCCGCACCACCCGTGTAGCGCGCCAGATCGGCGTGCGCCACCTGCAGCTCCCGCTGCAAATGCTGCAGCTGCCTCTGCAGGATGGAGATGGCTCCCACGCAGCCGTACACTGGGTCTTTCATCCGTGCTTCTGCTTCGTAGGCCAGGGAGTTTACGGCGTCTTCTCTCTGGTGGGGTGAGAGTTCGTTCAGGAGTTTTGTGATGTTGCTTGCGCCGAAAATCTTGTGCACATTGGCGAATTTGTGCGGCTGGTCGGGTGGGAAGTACGGTGCGAACACGCACTCTGCTGTGCATTTTCGGCGGAGGAACTTGCAGGCAGCGCATGGTGAGCTCGAGGATGATGGTGCCATTTCTGAAAAGAGAAAAACATGCTAGGGCTTTAGGCACTTGAACTGATGAAATAAGTTGTAATGAAACCCTAAAGAAATGCAATGAAATTCAATCCATTCTGTGCATGGTCCTTGATCAGGTATTTCATGATGGTGTTTGGTGTTGTGGTGTTTTGGATTTGGGTTGGTTTTGTTGGGGAAAAGCTGGTCGGAATTTTGTTCTTCCATCAGGAATGGTTTTGATGGTGAGAAACTCTTGGATTTGGGTAAGTTTTGTAGGTGGGAAAAGGCCGATCGAAATTTTGAACTTCTTCCATCAGGAAAAGTTTTGATGGTGAGGAATTTTTGGATTTGGGGGAATTTTATTGGTGGAAAAAGCTGATCGGAATTTTGAGCTTCTTCTATCCGGGAAAGTTTTGATGGGGAGCAAGGTTTTTCTGTGGTTGAGCTCTCAGTAGGTGAGGTAACCTACACCTACAATAGGTAGTTTCCATCTAGTCTGAATTAGACTAGTATTGAGATGGGTAACTTCCATCTGGGCCTTGTGATGGGATAGGCAACTTCCATTTAAAATAGTCTCGTAATGTGCGACTTTGATCTTGAGATTGGTATGGGCGACTTCCATTCAAAAGAATATTGATGTGGGTGACTTCTGTTAGAAGTCTAATCCAAGTGGAATTGCTGGTGCACTGGCTTGGATAGGTGACTTCTGTTAATGGGTGACTTCTGTTAGAAGTCGAATTCAATTGGAATTGCTGGTGCAATGGCCTTCTGTTAATGGGTGACTTCTGTTAGAAGTTTAATATAAGTGAAATTGCTGGCGCAATAGCCTGAAATGGGTGGGTGGCTTTGTTAGAAATCCAATTCAAGTGAAACTGCTGGTGCAATGGCCAGATGGGTGTGTTGTAATGGGTGGCAAATTCTGACGGAAGCCACCCATTTCAATACGCCCGTCAGGCCATTGTACCAGCAATTTCACTTCATTGGAATTCTGACAGGCGTATTGAAATGCTTCCATCAGAAGTTCAATTCAAGGTAAATTGCTGGCACAATGGACTGGTTCGACATATTGAAATTTGCTGGTGCAATGGCTAGATTGGGTGCATTGAAATGGGTGGGTTGAGAGTTAAATTGTCTGATAGGCTTGTTGAAATTGGGAACTTCCATCAGAAGTCATTTGCCGGTGCAATGGCCTGAACTTCAGAGATTTTGGAAGAGCATTATTTTGTCACAGTCAATCATGTCCAGCATCGATCGTCATTGAAACAAATTTGAAGGTATACTTTGAGCATTTTTTCAACCTCAAGCCCAGTTAACAGGAGCGTTGCTTTCAAGCAACTGGCTGTTACATTTACCCTACTGCAAATAATATGACAGTCAACTGATTTTAAGCAAAAGTTAATTTCGCCAGGTTTCAATCACATCTCTTCCCTAAACTAAGCATCACCCAATTCAAGACTCAGAAAAAACTCCAAACTAACCATCAAACCAATTCAGTACTCGCAGAAATAAACTCCTGAAGATCATGAAATCTTCCATGATGGGAAGATCACCAGTGATGGAGGGAAGGCAGACAGACAGACACAGAAAGATCATGGAAGAGAGACGAGCATTCAAAGAATAGATAGACATGAAGATAACTCAGCCAAAAACATAAAGCATTCCCCATGTTTCAACACCATTGACGACAGTCCAGGTGTAGGCAAAGGATAAAGCTACCATTTATTGTCTCGTGAAGCCAAGATAGTGCCAAAACAAAGCAGACCAACCGAATAAACATTCAACAAGTACCCACAACATAGGAAATTCCCTAAACCCTGAGCTCAAAACACACACCCACATCAATCAATTCTATCATCTACAAAATTGGCAGCCAACCAGAACACTTTTCCTTTACCTCTCTTCGACATGAAAACGAAACAGCACGGCAGCCTTGGAAACTTTCCCAACCAAAAAATCTTTCCCAAATCACCGCCACTCTTTTCCTTCCAATTCGGGCATGCAAAATCTCGAACCCGCGACCCCCCACCTGCAAATCGAGTCCCAATTCTCCGCCTATTTTCCTCCTATCAAATCCATGGAGCTCCAAAGCAGCGAAAAGAATCGAAGCAAAGACAGTAAAGCAGCTTTATCCGAATCCCCACGTCGAGCGATCGAGTCGCGCTGCTGAGCGATCCGTTGGTCACTGTGCGCTGGTCTTCCGTGAGATTGTTATGACATGTGCTCCTAATCCAGAGCAGAATCCGAGGAATTTTCTCCCTCTTTCCTCTGGCATCCAAGAGCGAACCCACAAGAATCTCTCAATCTCTCACATAAATAACTAGGCTACAACAATGGAGGGAAATTGGAAAACGGAGGAGAAGAGAGGAGAAGTAAGTGTGAGCGTAAAGCGAATGCGACAAAGGGGGAGACAGCGGGAGCACGTAAAGGCGGTGATGAAATGGGCTGATAACTACAACATATTTTACCCAGCAATTTTTATAATATATTTGTTAAGAGCTGTAGTTGAGCCGTAAGGGAGAGTGATTGCTGTATTTAAAATCAAGAAATCTTCAGCTTTTGTCTTGTTTAGATAATGATGGCATATTTGACTTGGTAAACATTTTACTTAGATAGATCCAAATTAATGGTACTAAAACAGAATTTCTTCATTGGGGAGGGCTATTCTTAGTGCAAAAGCCCTCAACCAAGGTAAGAGTACTAAACAAGGTATTTAGTGTAGTTTATTTTTGTGGGGTTTGGATTGCTCTTTATTAGTGGATTTTAGGGCGAAAATTCTTTACTATTTAAGAATTGTCTTATTTGTTTATGTAGGGTTAGGGTTTGGGTTAGGGTTTGGGTTGCTCTTGATTAGGGTTTCTAGAAGATAAGAGCTTTCAATTATTAGGGCTATCCTTAGTGCAAAAGTCTTCAATCTATTTAAGAGTTCTCTTGTTTGGTTTAGTGGGGTTAGGATTACTCTTCATTAGGAGTTTTTTGGGGCAAAAACTCTCAACCCATCTAAAAGTTGTCTTGTTTGTTTGTGTGGGGTTGTGGTTTCTCTTAATTAAGGTTTTGGGGGATAAAAGCTCTCAACCCATCTAAAAGTTGTCTTGTTTGTTTGTGTGGGGGTGTGGTTGCTTTTAATTAAGGTTTTGGGGGTAAAAGCTCTCACACTATTTAAGAATCTTTTTGTTTGGTTGGGTGGGGTAAGTGTAGACTTTTGATATTTATATGGTTGTGTGTATATTAATAGACGTGGGTAATTAGAATTGTTTTTGGATAAAAGATCTTAGCCTATCTAAAGGTCTTTTCATTTAGTTGGGTGGGGTTGGGGTTGCTTTTCATTAGGTTTTTATTGGGGTGAAAGCTCTCAACTCATCCAAGATTCCTCTTGTTTGCTTGGGTCGGGTTAGGGTTGCTCTTCATTAGAGTTTTCTTAGGGCAAAAGATCTAAACTCATCTTAGAGTTTGCTAGGTTTTTTTGGGTGGGGTTATGGTTTAGATTTTGATATTCATATGATTGCAGATAGGTATTTTTATTATATATAATGGAGGAATTAACAAGTGTGGGGTCTATGAAGCGAAGTCGTAACACACATCATTGTAACTATATGAGGATTTTTTAGGACAAAATATCTCAACCCATCTAATAGTCCTCTTGTTTGATTGGGTGGAGTTAGAATTTAGATTTTGAGATTCATATGATCGTATTTAGATAATTTTGGTTTTGTATATAATAGAGAAATTAATAGGTGGGAGGTCTATGAAGTGAAGTCCTAATATGTACCAAATTATAACTTCATTAGGGTTTTTAAAGGGAAAAATCTCAACCCATCTAAGAGCCATCTTGTTTTTATGGGTGTGATTAGGGTTTAGGTTTTGAGATTCATATGATATTTTGATGATTTTATTTAAGTATTTTTGTTTATGTATGTAGTGGAGGGATTAATAAATGGGGGATCTATTAAGTGAAGCCCTAATACACACCATATAACTTCATTAGGGTTTTCTTAAGGCAAAATCTCTCTACCCATGTAAGAGCCCTCTTGTTTGGTTGGGTATGTTGTGGGGAAAATAATGGGTGGAAGATCCACAAGCAAAGTCCTAGCATGTGCCATTACAACTTCACTAGGGTTTTGTTGAGGTATTTAAGTATTTTTCTGTGGTTGGGTGGGGTTAGAGTATAAATTTTGAGACATGTATAGTAATATTTATATGTATGTATGTACATATTTGTGTGTGTGTATATACATGTGTGTACAAATGTATATGTCTGTGTATATATACACATACATACATACATACATACATACATACAATGGGGGAATTAATAAGTAGAGGATCCATGAAGCGAAACTCTAACAAGTGTCATTATCATTTCATCAAGATTTTATTAGGACAAAAACTCTCAACCCATATAAAATTCCTCTTGTTTGGTTGGGTAGGGTTAGTGTTTAGAATTTGAGATTTCTACATGAGATACCTTCCACCACAACCAATATAAACCTAGGAGAATCAAATCTATTTGCCATCATCTTTGTTGTTACAAAATATAATTTTTAAAAAAAATTGTAAATATTAAAATATATTTTAATTTTATATGGGTATGTATTAATATTAGAAGGTAATTTTTAATAGATAATTCTTAAAAAATGGATTAAGTACAATATTTTTGAAAGTATCATAAATATTTTTTTTGGATATAGAATAAGCATATTGAATTATTTTGTTAGATGTAGAGAAACTTTTTTTTTGAAAATTTATAACTTTTGTTGTTCAAAATGATAATTTTTTTAATAAGTAGAGGTGAATATTGAGCTTTTAATGTTTTCATGTCTAATAGAAATTCTTTCACATGGATGAAATTTATGAGTCAATGGTACAACATCAATTTGACTAAGACAATGATATTAATGTTTTAAGTAATAACTCTAAGAATCTATGATAGTTCAATATATCACTATGATTCATCTTTTCTATAAAATAAATAAATTAATGGTGAATCCTAACTTTTTTTCAAAATATTAGTGAAGGGGAACAAGAACTTAATTATGGGTATATTTAATTTTTTAACGAATGTGTAGTTTTTTAAAAAAAATTGCTTGTGAGGGTAAAAAATTTATTAAATGTCATGTATTTTTTTTCCTAAATATAAGATATTTTTAATATGGAAAATATGTTTGTTAGATATGATTTTTTTCAATTAGTTTGTCAATCATGTTATTTATCCTTTTTAATGTAGGGTAAATCTATTTATTGGATATGTAATCCATTTTATTAGAAATGGAAAGTCTTTTTTCATTACAATAAATCTAGTAAACCTTTTAGTTAAGTAAACAGAAGTGAGTATTGAACTTTGGTATTTCTAGTCGATAGAAATTTATTTACATCCACAAAAGTTATGAGTCAATTGAATATCTATAAGAGTACGTAGTGGATAGAAATGGAAATTTATTTACATCCACAACAATTAAAGTAATATTATAGAAATGATAATTTCTAGTAATACTTTGACAAAAGCATGTGATAATTCAAAACATCGCCATGAATCCTTTTATTTTCTATCAAATCAATGTAATGAATGTACATCCTATCTACTTTTTATCTGAATTATGTGCAAGGGGATTAGACCTTAGATATAGGTATGTTATAGTCTTTCCCATGTTGTCTATAGGGGTAAATCTTTTCTCCACTCCAAGCTTTTTTTAATATAATTTTTTTTTACCGAGTATAATCACTAAATTTACTTTAGATGTAGGTAAGTTTTTTTTGATACAACAAATTATTTCATTGGAAATCATTTTTTTAAATGTAAGAAAAGATATCAAGTTTCTAACTATGAGAAACCTTTAAAGTTTTTCATTTATTAGGGTGATGAGGGAGTTAAGTTTTTGATACATAACATCTATATGAAAGTGAGCAATGTTTTTGTTTGTTAGGAAGATTTATCTTTGTACTAGATGTATAATAAAGCTTTTTAGATGTAAATTTTCTTTTTGTTGGATAATGTAATCTCTTTCATAATAAATGATTAAACATTTTGTTGTGTAAGCAAATATGAGATTAAAGTATTTAGTATTCCTACTACATTAAAAAAAAATTACACTACTTTTGAAGCTAGGAATCAATGACACAATATTCATTTGAGTATGATAATAACAAGAACACTTGCTAGTGATAGTTTGAAATTTCTATGATGGTTCAAAGGATCATTCTGAAAAAGTGTTGATAAAATTATTAATTGGTTGTGGGTATACAATTTTTTTTAACCGTCTTAATAAATAAATAGAGGAGAATATTGAACTTTAGTATTGTTTTCATATTAAAATTCTTTTACTAATCAATAGAACAAAATCTCTTTCAATAAGAATAATAATTTCACTTAAGTGATAATAATCTCAAAAAAACTTAAAATATCACTATAAACTCTTTTAAAATTAAAAATATCTCTGTTATTAAAAATATATGCACAAATCTAATTTTTTAAATTAGATCTACTAACTCTCTCCCAAATATAAACTTTAATATCTCATAAACATGAAAATCATCATCTCAGTTTACTTTAATATCTAATAAACATGAAGATCATCATCTCATTTTTTTAAAACTTAATAATACCACCATAATAATAATAAAATCCACATTTGACTTCAATATTACCCCCTCAATTTATTAATTTTTTAGAAGTCCGTCCTTATATAATGATAACAAAAAGGTACACTCATTTGACCTCAAAATCCCCATCTCAAAACAAAAATTAATCCTGACTTTACCAAAATAATACAAACGAGCTCAATTGAATAACATGGGTGCCGTAAAAATTTGACCAAGCAAAAAGAATATTAAAATTAAACCTATGTCTGTAGCATAGCCGAATAAATAAATAAATAAATTTTTTTTTTTTTAAAGTCTAAAAAAGCGGTGGGCCCACTCTGTACTTGACAAGCGTTGTAGTCAAGTCACAGTCTTCCACGTGGCATCCGATGCGTGCTTTTCAGTCAACTGGGAAACTCCCATTTCTACCTCACATGCAAATTGCCGCTTTCACACTGCCAACTACAAGACAGACAGAAATAAAATATGCACAGATTTTTGTGTAGTGAAAACTTTGAGTGTGCTCTTGCATGGGCCCCAATGCTGACGTCATTCACACGTCCATGCATGCAACAATAAGGTTATTTGAATGGAAGGTTCGGAGTACCTATTTTGGACCATATAAAAAAACTAACTTTCGGTTCAAACATAGGAAAATGGACCTCTTTTGGAGCCTTTTGCCTTTTCCTTTTCCACACCCTTGGGATGCACAACTTGTGAGCCTCACATGGGTGTGGTATTAGTTCAGCAACTTTGGGATTGGGGATTCATCATTCATTGACTTGCATTCTACGTTAAACAATTGTGGGCTAGCCCTATTTGCCTCAATTTTGTTAAAATATGATAGGTACTTGGGATCATGTTCAAGATGTAGGCTATATTTGGTTGAGAAAGACCTCTAAGGAAGTTGGGATTTGGTGTTTGTTGGAATGTAATTTAGATTTGGATTTGATAGATTTTTAAGTCTTGGGGTTAGTTTGTTCGATTTGAGTTGTTGTTGTAAGTAATTTGAGTCATGGGTTCAACTTCTGATTTTTCTATCATGGCGAAGGTCTCTTGCATGTCAAGGTCAAAAGAGGGTATGGGATTGTGCTTGGTTGGGAAAGATCCTTAAGAAAGTTGATATTTGGTGTTTGTTAGAATGTAATTTAGATTTGAATATGAAGGATTTATAGATCTTTGGGGGTTAGTTTATCTGGTTTCAGATGTCATTATAGGTAGGTCAAGTTGTGGGTTTAGCTTATGATTTGTCCATCATGGTGAAGGTCTCTTGCATATCAAGTTTAAAAGAGGGTATGCGACTGTGCTTGGTTAAGAAAGATTCTTAAGAAAGTTGATATTTGGTGTTTGTTAGAATGTGATTTAGATTTGAATTTGAAGGATTTATAGATATTTGGGGGTTTGTTTATCTAGTTTTAGATGTCGTTATAGGTAGTTCAAGTCGTGGGTTTAGCTTATGATTTGTCCATCATGCGAATGAGGGTCTATTACAAATTGCTCAAAAGGCTATAAGAGAGTATTGTTGTTACTTCTAGATTAGATTGCATGAATTTTTCTCATCAACGTTTTGGATCACACTTCGTGATTCATCGTGAGGATGTTAGAGAGCATAAAGAGATTGTGTGATTCGAAACATTGACACAAAAAATATCCAACAATCTAATCCAAAAACAACAACATTTAATTTTATAGATTGTAGAAATCTACTAACATTAAAAGATTCTAAGAAGACTCATCTTGAAAAGAACTAAGTTTCAAATCGTTAGATTAAACATTCAATTCTATCAATAATTTTTTTAAAGATTCATACTTTTATTGAAATAATAGATAAAATTTATAAAATTAGTCAATACATAAACCAGAAATCCTCCATAAATTTATAGTCATTTCAATTGATTCTTTACATATAATACAAAATTATTGGTCTTATGTTAAGTCCCATGTATCAATAAAGTCATAAGCACTTTAAGTCCCAATACATTGGTACTTCAATAAAGTCATAAGTTAGGACTGATACTATATGATTTGTTCCCCAAGGATATGTGATAGAATAGACTAGCCATCAGGTGATGTCATAACTTGAAAACTATGGGAGTATTTATTTGTAGGATTTGGGCACTTTCAATGCTTATCAAGAAGTAGCAAGGAGGGGCTTTCAACAATCGTATATGAGTAACCACAAAGATTGGTCTAGGGTTGGTAATATGTATGGACCCTATGGACAAGTGCTCCTTTCTATATCACAACTACTCTATGTTGGTGTTCCCACAAAGCTCATCCCCATATTTAAAAATTAAAAAAAAAAATGAAAAAGACAATTAAAAAAGGAAAATAAATAAACTTGAATGGTCCGTACGGAAGAAAACATATGAAGGGAAAAGTTTGAATATTAATAAGTGTCCAACTACTACGGTTTGGGTTGTGATCCCCACTTAGGGTAATCAAAGCATTCGTACCTTAACAAAGAAAATCAGATCTCAAAACGGTAAAGAGGAAAATCAGAAATACATGACTAGTATTGTTGGTCGGCCCAATTTGAATGACTAGCCTTTATTCGCCAAGCATTTCATCAAACTTTTCCACTTTGGAGGAAATAAAAAAATTAATGGATTTGAAGGAAACAAATCTCTAGACAGGGTAGGTTAATGATTATTTGGTATAGAGATTTTAAATGTTTATTTTAAGTAAAATTGAGGTAGTGATTTTGGGTTATTTTATGGATTTATGAATTTTTTATTTTTTAAGTTAGTGTATTTGAATTGAAGTAGTATTGGGATGGATAGCTTTTGGGGAAGGATTAATGTTTTATCTTCGTGAGCATCGTCTAAATGCAATGAGTGTTAAGTATACAATTCATTCTCATGAGAGATGAGTTTTTGTGAACCGCAATGCTCATGAAACACGAGTCAATGAGTTTGACTCGAACTACACAAATTAAGAATTGTTTTAGTTATAGTTTTAATGTGATGTTTTGTGTTTTGGTATTGTTGTAGAATGTATCTTTACATAGCGAAATAAAAGTTTAGGTATGAGATATTGTGTTTGTAATTGAAATGTGAGAAATGTATGTTTTATTTTTATTTCATTAAGAGTTGTTTTAGCTATAATTATGATGTGATGTTTTGCATTTTAGTATTGTTGCAAAACATTTTCAACATATGAAATAAGAGTTTATATATGAGGTATTGTATTAGTAATTGAAATGTGGGAAAAGTATATACAAATAGATGTATTTAGTTTAATAGTTGAGGAATGCAAGTGTGTGTATGTGTGTGTACACACAGACACACACACTTACACACACACACATATGACAAGTCTTGGGAATATGAATAGTGAATAAAATATTAATAATAATGTTTAAATCAAAATATTTTGTTAACCATGTAGAAGGATGAATTTGAGGAATAGGAACAAATATATAACTACAGATTTACTGTTCACCTTATAACTTGTCATCAATGATCTACATATTACTTTCTTTCACTTTGTCCAATATATCTTGACTTCTTATGTGCTTGATATATGTGGATTGGAAACATGTATAGAAAATTGTGTGCGACTACCTATGTTACAAGGGGCATGTTCTACTAATTCAATCCACAGAAATGTGTAAATGTAAAAAAAAAGTAACAATCTCCAATCATGCATATCCAAATTTACACTTAACATAAAATGGGTGGCTTTAACTTCTTGGAGAAAAATAATATCTTTATTCTTAACTAAGTTCATTAATCTCCTTTCTTTTTGAAATAGAACCTAGTGAGTCCACAATCTTATTTTTCCTTTTATGGATCATAAGGCTTTGGATTTCAACCTCAGATTTGATGTCCACTGATCGGGTGTTAGCCTGGGAAGGATTGTCACTAACAGAGATAACCTCTAATAGTCTATTTTCAAACTCATTTGAGGATACCAATGTAGTTAAGGGTTCTATGGGAGAAATGGCAGGGATCACACTTTCAAAAATATCTTGTATATTTGTAGTTGAGATTGGACTAGGAGAGACCTCAAAAACCAAGCTAGTCTCACCTACAAATTGTAAGGTGAAAACTAAATTGTGATCTCCTAAAGTGTGAGCATTCGGAGTCTCCAAGAATCTATCATCCACTCCATCTAGGGAAATACTAAAGATTAAGGAACTAAAGCAATGAGCATGCACAACAAGAGGTAAATTATTATAGGTTTGAATGCACTTCTCCTGCTCATTTAGAGGTGTACCATCCTAAATTGTAAGCACATATAATTAGATATTAATTTGGGCCCCATTTTAGTGTTCTCAATTTGTTATGTCCTTTATGCTTGATCTATCCCTACTTTGATTTTTGTTCTGAAATCTTCTCCGCACTCTCAACCTACGAACCAAATTTTAATGCATTTTGGGGGGAATAGGTTGGCCAGGCTAACCTATTCCCCAAGGGTTGCTCCAAAATTTAAATCAGGGGCCTATCTCAATGGTTAGGTAGGAAATCTCAAATATCAACGACTTCCTTCAATTTTTAAGCTCTGAAATGTTGTGAAGGGTATATAAATAACCCATCTCTCCTCATTTCGGTAACCATTCTAAAGCATTTATAACCACCTTCAAGTTTTCAAGAGCTATTATCAAGATCAAAGTTGGTATTCAAGTATTCAAGCATTCTCAAGCACATTTCAAGCATCCAAGGCATCCTTTGAAGGAAATATTCTCCATTGTAGAAAGCTTCTCCCTCTCTCTCTCATGAAGGATAAATAGAGGAGACCTCAATCAAGAAAGAAGGTCATTTTTACATCCACATTCATTGATCTATTCTTCAAGGCAAGAGCCAATCAAGCATAACAACATTCAAGATTTGAGGGGTATTTGTAGATCTATGCAATTATAAAGGGCGTCCTTGATTCTTGTCTACATTCCAAGATCCAACAACTATATACAACTACATACAATCAATTACAAGCATCTTCATAGGCATCACAACTTCTAGCATATTCATGAAGGTATAAGTTTACATTTTAGATCTAATATTTGATTTACATTTTAAATTTTTCCTTTCTTACATATTTAATTTATATTTCAAGGTTGATTCCTCAATTGAGGTTTGATTGAGGAAAATCCCTCTCTACACAATATTTTCCTTATCTTTTGTGTACAAGAATCGATTGCACTCGCACTGGATCATATCTAAGAAGTTCAGGACCTTACAAATGGTTTGTAACTAAAAATAGTCAAAAGTGTAGGAAACAAGTTGGCCCAGGTACCTGGTCCCTCTAGATCTTCAAATTGATTTTACATGTCAGTTGCATCCTTTGGTTTCTGTTTCTAGTATTTATATTGGTTTGTCTACTTTCTATCAACCTATGCATCTTGAAACTTGTATTGCTCATTTCTATCCCTCTATCTTGTATTGTTCATCCATATCTCCCTAATAAACCCTAAATTTATTACGAGGGATCATTGCACTCACTTAGCTCTTAAGTCTCACTTGGGGCTAGTGGGTCATATTCCTTTTAATGTAACTAAGGATTGGTTAGGTATTGCATTAGGAAACTACTTTAAAACCCCTCATTTTCATCCTAACCACACTCTTTTATGTTAAAAGAGGTTCAAACTTGTTGAAAAGAGAAAGATCCCTAGAGTTTCTAAGGGTTGGGGGGGTATTAATAGTGGGTCCTCATAGATTCTTATCCACTTTCCTAATGCTTTCATTCTCCTTGATAATAGATTTAACTTGGGAGGGGTAGCAAGGTGCTTCTCAATTATAGTTGAGTTCTTAGAGTTGGAACCAAAGGATTTATAATGTTGGCCAACATCCTATAAGATTTGGAGTCCTTTCTTCCAAATCTAGAAAAGTCTTTCTCCTCTTTCTTTTGAGAAATAATACTCCTAATTTGATAAATTACAAGTTGTTGAGAGTTATTCTTTATAGGTCTACCTCTTTTGGGTTTAAATGGGGGTCAAAAGGATGCAAATGAGGAGGGAGAGGTAGGGGAAAGGGATGGAAAGATGTATGAAAGAATAAAAAAAAGGAGGGGATTATTCTAAGGCACCCAGAGGGGTTAATATAGGGGAATCATCAGGAGGATCAACCATAGGGGAAGGATGAGAGGGGAGAGGATGGGAGAGGGGAAAAAAAAGTAGTAAACAATTTAAGATGTAGAATGGGAGACAATTTTTGAAACTAATTCTTCTGTGTAAGCCAATGAGGTAGGCACTAGATCCTTTTTAGCACCCTTCAAGAGAATAGGACAATTTTTCCTCAGGTGACCTTTGTAATGATAAAGGAAACATGCGTTAATGCCACTTATAATCTCAATGCCATATAGATACTTATTCTCATCAAATGATATTTTTAATCTCCCAAGAACATCAACCCCTAGATTTATAAATATCAAAACCCTTACATCAAGATGCAAAAGTGTAACCCTAGGATCCTCTGTCCTGAGGACATTACTGACAGAAGCAAGAAGGTGGGGGATAAACAACCACAAGAGAGGAGGAACATTCCTAATATTAATCCACTGAGGGCTTGAGAGGGCTATAAGTCATCATTAATGGCTTTGGGAATCCATTTGAGACCCTTAAAAAATACAATTACCAATGTTCCAAAATTGTTCATCGGTAAGGGTTTCTTGCATATGTGGATCTTTAAAAAATGTAATGAACAAATTTTTTTGAATAAATGATGGAATGAAATATGAACACCAAGTATTTTTAACCACAGATTCCTAAACTAATCATCTATAAATTTCCTCATAGACACCATGTTTTTGATAAAGGTAAATATAGGTTTTGAATGGACCCCAAAACCATTTACAAAGGAGTACAAAATATATACTATAAAGCCCTTACAAACATAGAACGCTTGCTAAATAGAAAAAAGTAGGACCCCAACCCAACAAGCAACACCAAATCAAGCTACAACAGAAAGCCAAAAAATAGCTGACATCACAACTACCAACAACCTACTAGCAAAAAACCCGCAAGAACTACATCTTTTCTTATGTGGCCTTTTCAACCTCTTTTTACATTTCCTCCATTTTATGGATAGAATCTTTCAGGATTGTAAGCTCCTTAGGTATATCAAGTACTTTCCTCTTGAGATTGCTTCTAGTTCTAGTTCTCGGCCCCAAAGACTGACCTTTACCCCCATCATCTTCTTCCGCCATGATGGTAGTTTTTTCCAGCAAACTACTCTCAAGATAAGCATACAAGAATTTTAAATTCATCATAGAAACTTTGAGGCTCTCATTACTATGCTTCATGATTTCTATTATGCACTAACCATTGTAACTAATTTTATCATTTATGTCCTTCAAATTTTCATCCATGATAGCAGAAATTATGGAATTTAGGTCCCCATTTGTGTTGTTTTTATTTACCTTCTTCAAAACCTCTTCAATACAATTATTATCCAAATTTCCAAATCTTTTTTTTAGAGACTCCATTTCATCTTCCAGGGCCTTCAGATTGTGACCCATTTCTTTCATTTCCTAACTGAGCCATTTATCCATATTAATGCCATAGCCAGTTGTGCTTCTTACCTCCTACAAAATACAGTCCTAGACATTGAAGCCAACAGAAACCTCTTTCTCCTTACCCGTTCTCTATCTTTTCTCTTCTCTTTTCCTAGCCCTAGAGGTTTTTGGCTTCCTATTTAAAGTACCTTCTTCTTTCTTTCTATTTTTCTCCTTGTTACTCTTTTCAATTCTCTTCCTTCTCAAAATCCTCTACTTCCATCTCCTCTTCCTTTTCAATTTCTTCTTCCACCTCCTATTCTTCTTCCTCCTCACCCATTACTTCATCATCCTAATTATTTCTCTCCATCATGTCATTCTCCTTAGAGGATGAGCCCTTGTTTTTGACCTTAAGATCCTTTTCCTCTTCCGCGGGATCATCTTCCATATTTTCCTCTGGCATCATTCCTTCCTCTTTGTCCTAGGTAGAGGGATTTTTTTCTTCAATTTCCTCTATAAAATCTCCCTTTCTCTTTCTTTTTTTCTTTTCCCTCTTGTTAGTAACAACCCTTGTCTCTTCCACTTTAGATTTCTTCTTCTTCCCTTTTACCATTTTGGGTATGGGATCAAGAATTTTGTGCCTGGAATAGTCTGCTATAAGCATTATTAACCCTTCATGCAACACGGGGTAACTAGGCTTTTTCCTACTCTCCAAAATGCTATTATTCAAAGAACTAAATAGATAATAGGGAAAAGAGAATTTCTTTTGATACTTGAAATGGTTAACAAGTAAAAATTGAAAGTTGTACACCTTAGTGTAGCGCTCATCAAGAGTAAAATACACCATCAAAACTTTCAAAATCTTTGCCCAAATAAGTTTAATCCTATCCATTTCCACATAATCCCCAGAGCATTTAACCAACATTGCTTCTTCTTCCTCATTTTTGGGAAAAAACTTAATAGCCTGAGAACCCATACGCTTATTATTCCTATAAAACTTCATATCATCCAGTGGCATGCCCGTAATCTTAGAAATAAGATTCAGCGTGAGAGGAAAGGACTTACCCATCAAATTAACCCTGCCATTAGCCCACCCAACAAAAAACTTTTCATTTATCTCTTTGTCGTATCCATGTAATCTTTCCAGATAAGGAGTTATCCCTCCCCACTTGAGCTTTCTCCAAACACTCTTCTCTTTTTTTCATTTTTCACAGTCCAATGACTCCTCCCTTCTCAAACCACCTCCCATGTCTTCTGCAATTTCCTGTTTAGTCTAGTTACCAGCAAGCAAAGTTTCAATATGCTTCTGGCTCCTTTGTTTCAATAGACTTGAAATGACCCACAATCTATGTGCAATAATCCCAGTCATTATTATTGCACACCTTAACTGACACAAATCTCTCTCCTCAAAAACTTAAACGACCTCTTCATTATTACTTTTTTAATATTAATAACCACAAGGAAATTTGTCACATTCTTTAATCTTGTTGTTTTTATGCAAATAACTTCTAACATATGAATATTGGTAGAGAGAGTTATAGGGAAAGGAATAGGGTTCTTACCATATCCATCTCCATGTGAGGGTTCTTTGCAATAAACCAAAGTGAAAAATGTAGTTAAGGCTTGGATACTCACCTTGTCCTTCAAAACCATTTCTTTAAATGAATTAAGATTAGTAGTTTGAAGGTGTTTCAAAATCATTTTTGCTAAGTCAAATATAGACAATTTGGATAAGGAATAATTAGAAAATTGTCTAAGGTCTTTGACCCTATGAGGAGTCAAATATACAATACAAAATTGAAGCTCACTTCTTATACAAGGTGTTCACTGCACATACAATACATATACAACTTAGCAAGTCTAAGTACAAAACTTTGACTGTTGTTGATATCTTCAATATCTAATCAATCTTTGTAAGTGCTCCCATGAAATCAAACATACAATTGTCTCGCTCTTCTCTGATCATAAAATTTGCATCTATACATATCATACAAAGTGCACATATGTCAATTATATCATTACAATACAATCAAAAACCTCACTTAGCCAAAGTGCCTTCCTTTATACCGTTGACTTTGTCCAGTCGACCTTTAACTTCATTAAACATTACCAAAAATTTAATATCTCATTCTTCCTTGTTAGGATGGACATCTAGGATGTTTCCCCAAACTAATCTATAAATTACGTTTACAATCAAAAATAACTTTTAAGCCAAAAACTCTATATACTCTAACTTGCCGTGTTTCTGTGATATACAAGTTGTCTTAGGAAAGCCTCAAAAAATATAACCAAAACATAGTATCTTCTTTAGTGTGATTTTACACATCATCAATGATGTCCATACTATCTATATTAAATCTTGCTAAAGTACAACTATCAATAGTAAACCTCGCTAAATAGATCTTTGTACCTACTTACTGTAAACTACCTTATACTTAGACAATTTTCTAAGTATTCCTTATCCAAACTTCAACTATAACTATACCTGCTTCATAGATGATTATATCTATCTAAAATATGTCTATATGTTTCCATTAATGACAACCCTATCATATCCCCTTAGCCAAATTTCCAACACTAAGATCAAGTGTTTAAGGTCTAATAGAGGCGACGAGTTCATGTCACTTGAGTTTGATATATTTTATGAAGAAAATGGAATTAGGAGACAATTATTTTCTCCCAGGACTCAACACTAAAATGGAGTTGTTGAAAGAAATAATATCATGTTGTTGTTGAGATGGATAGAACCATGTTGAATGATGCTAGCATGCCTAACATGTACTAGAGAGTTTTGTGCATACTATTGTATATCTTCTTAATAGGGTACAAGAGAGTGAATCACACAAAGAAAAAATTTGATCTATGGTTTGGAAAGGTATCTATTGTCAAGTATTTTAAAATCTTTGGAAGAAACTCTTGCATAAGGAGAGATGAGGAAAATTTAGGAAAGTTTGATGCAAAGATCAAACAAAGGAATATTTTTGGGATACTCCACAAAATAAAGGAATATCGATGCTATAACATAAGGCTAAAGAATATTATGGAAAGAATAAATGTCCAAGTAAATGATGAATGAGATCTTTTGAAAACCTCTAAATGTTGAGAGGGGGAGGGGTGAATTAGCATGCACAAAAATATGAATGCCTAAAATTTCTTAAAATATCAAATTGATTATAGAAGTAGAATAACTAAGATCAAACCAATCATAATACATGACACTATAATTTTTATGTGGAAAACCAAAATGAGAAAAACCATGATGTGAATTATAATCTCTATATGATAAAACTATTTACAAGTTTAAGGGAAGAGCCCAAGTAACTCGCTTTCCTTGATACAAAACAAGACTCATTTCCTTGAATACTAAGGGTGACTCATGACCTTGTATATTTATCAAATATAGAAAGTGAGATTACTGAACTGATTATAATACACTAATAAAATATTGGATATTATTCACTATTGTAGGCACACTCTTTATGAAACTATTTGATCTCTTTTATGCACTTTTGTCCCCTTTTAAATCATTTTCTACTTCTTCCACATAGATTAAAAACTTCATTTGTTTCATTACTCTAACTTATTAATATATAAGACATGTCCTCTTATATATAATCATCGTAACCTTAAAAGAATCCAATAAGTCAACCAATGCTCGTAATGCATGTAAATGAGGAATAGTCAGCCAAAAAATTATTCTTTGATGCATGCAGTGGAAAGATGCAACACGTGCAACATTAAAATAAATTGGATCAATCACCAAGAAGTTCTAACACCTCACCAAGATCAACCCACAAAACCACATGAAACAAATTTTCTTAAGGCGATCCATAAGAGTGAAACTTTACAAACAAGCCAGCTAACCAACTCAAAAATATAATGTGATCTAGGGAGAACTTTAAGAAACCCCCTTCAAAAAAAGTGTAAAATCTTGGTGAATCCAACATTATTTTGTGGGGAAAATTTTCATATCGATGGCAAAAAAAAATTTCAAATTAGGAAAAAAAATAGTTTGTATTGGCAATTTTTTTCCTACCATATGAAAATTCCATAAAATCCTGGCGAATAATACAGTAGTGTGGGGGAAAATATATATTGTATGAGGCAAATGGTTTTCTTTTGAAAGAAAAAAATTATAATATATGAGGTGACTGATTTTCTTTTGAAGGAAAAAAAACTAATTGTACTAGTGAATTTTATCTACCATTTGAAAATTGTTTAAGTTTATTCGCTAACCTTTCGTTAATTATGGGAAAAATAAATATTTTATTGGTGATTTTCAAGAGTTGTGACTCGTCATGTGGGCCAATGCAAAATGACAATTGATCAGAGATCTAATTAATGCATCATCACATCAAGCTAATAGCATCTTTATTTTTTTCCAACTTGTCTCCAGACTCTATACGATGGTATTGATAAGCGTGACCATCACCACATAGACACGTACCTATTACTTAACATCTATCATTTTATAATGTTAAATGTATTATTCAAGACCGTTCGATTCTTGTAGATCAATGGCTGAAGTTTTATTTTGGCCCCAATTTCTTGAAGGAAATGGAGTTCTCTAGGAAGTCTTTGGAATGGAGACACATATCAAATATTAACCTACGCCTTAACCATGATCATTGATTACAACTAGTTAACTACAACTACAAATACAACCTAGTAGTTTATGTGGATGGTGGATAATGTTGCACAATCATACTCGATAAGAAATAAATATATTGTCACTAACATGGACATTCTCTAACTACCATCCACTTAGCATGTACAACTTCCAAATTGGTACTGATGAATCGATGATATTACCAATACCAATTTCTCACATTCGTGCATTTATGAGAAAGATTTACATGGAGATATGAAAATATTACAAAAAATTTAAAGGACAATGGATTTAATAGGATTAGAGAAGTAATAATGAATTGCTAAGTATCAATCAAGCCTCAAGGGCTATTTATAAATGATCTTGCTTATTTCTTCTTCAATTTTCTTTTGGTAGATAAAGTGTCAGAGTTGTCGGTGGTTGAAATTCTACCTCTAGTTTTAAGGTTTAGGTTTTTAGGTCTTTAGGCTATGGAGCTCGAAACTCCAATCCGATTGAGATGCACATCCATGGAGGACCAGAAGGCCTTTTTGGGCATGGTCTCAGATGCAATCCTCACTTCGGTTTGTAACAAGGTTGGGTCTTTTACAAACTCTAATGTGTTGATGATACTCGACCAAGATTTCCTTTGAAATGTTAACAAATAGCACGTCAACATGAACATTACATCCTGACTCTTGGCATCTCTTCTCGACCTCAAGGAGAGAAGGTGGATATGCTCATATTGTCGAGGAAGGTTTTTAAAGAGGAATTCCTGGGGGACAATGTTTATTTTTCCATTTTTATAGAATTAGGGGTGGGGATCCCTTGGGAAAGTGATATAACCAAGCTTCTCCAACTAGGCAAAAATGTGGCCATGCAACTCTTTCTTTTGAACCTGAATGCACAACAGTTGACACAACATCAGAGGTGGATGTGGATTGGGAGGGATTTTCTATGGAAATGGTTTCTCCTTGAAGAATTGGAGGACATGGACTATGAATGTCTTGAATAATTCTCAAAGGTTATCCTCTCTCAATAATTGTACTTAGACAGAGGGGAAGATATGATTCCTTAGTGGTCCTCATGACCTGTCACCCTATGCTCAAGTTTTTTTAATTGAAGGGTTTCAACTTTTCTTATTTTCTTTTTCTTTTTTGATACCATCTTTTTATTTTTTTTATACCATCATACCATTGGTCCACTACTAGTGCCCTAGTGGCTCCTAGTTTTTTTTTTTTGGATAGTACCTCATAACCCCCCTCATTTTGACTTTAAAGTTTTGGAGGGAGTTCCACAAGTGTAAATTTGTGAATAAATTAATGAAAATATTGCATCTTTATTTAAAATTTCCTTTTATAAATGTAAAAAATATTTCAATTTCATCGTTTTGCACTTAGAATATTTAGTTTGTGATGAAATGACCAAAATTGTGTGTAATAATTTATGGGTAAAATTGAAATTACAATGCAGTATCGAGTTTATAATTTTCCAATCTGAAAATGAACCAAACAAATGTATGTATATGATTTCATGAATTTTTCACAAAATGATATTGCGATACAGTGTAACATGAATGAATTTACTTTTTTATTTTAATATTTATTTTTACTATTTTATTGAAAAATAATGTGTGTGTATGTATTATATGTTAAAAATAAAATGTGATTGTTAAAATAGTGTTAAGTTACAATTATAAAAGAATATATATATTATGGGGCATTTTTCTATGTTTCAAACATTTAAATGGGTTATTTTAGAATTCATGAAAAAATTAAGCCTTACCCTAATTCTAATGTTAACCCTAACCTTAATAAACTTGTCACAAATAAAAAGATTTTTAATAAACATTTCTTAAAGTTTTTGAAAGATATGTGTAAACTTTTTTTTAGTTATTTTAAAATTTAAATTAAATATTTCTATTAAATTTAAGAATTGGGCAAAATAAAATCTAATAATATTATATGTTATATAAAGACTTTGAATTTATGTTCTTGATGCTAAATGTGGAATACTAATTATAATAGAAAGTATTAAATCTTGAATGTGAACACTGATTTAAAATTATTGTTAAACATTTCTCAATATATAATTTAGTGTTAAAAATTTATATAGTTTACATGGTTAACATTTATATTATTTAATTAACATGGTTATTAACTTATTTATTTATATGTGATAAATTATAATAGGACCCATGACAAGTGACAATGACAATGGATACCATCGTCCATTAGATGAGCACAAATCAACAATTTAAGGTGTATATTAGGATGAATGTGGGAACAATAACCATTTTTGCAAACTCTGACCAAAAATGAGGTACATGTCATTGAATGTCCACTTACCAGATTTAATTAAGTATAGTTAAATTGTAAATTTGTGATCGTGTACAGTTAATTAAGTGTAATGATCTTTAATTCAGATAGAAGTTGTAAAACATTAAAAAGTCTTAAAAATATTCTGGAAAAGTGACGTGTGACATGGTAGACACTCAGTCCTGAGAAACAAAGTCTACCACCCATTGGATGATGACGTGTCAACTGACTAGGCCGTCAAACTGGAAAAAATCCTATTGATAAATTATAATGGGACTTTTGGCTATTGACAACGGATACCATCATTTGTTGGATGAGAAAAGATCAATGACCTAAGGTGTATTTTAGGTAGAAAGTGGGAATGATAACCATTTTTTCCAAACTTCGACCGAAAATGAGGCACACGTTATTGAACATTATCCTACCATAAATGATAAACATTTAATTAAGTATTCAGACTGTTAGTCTTTAGAAAGAAGCAATAGACTTATTGCCTTGAGATTGTGAATAGTAATTAATAATAATTTATAAAACTCTAACACGATTCTACAATTTTTTCCCTTTAGGCTTTGAACTTTTTGAGGGTTTTGAAACTAAGTGACTCATATTGGTATTTCAATTCTTGGACAAACTAACTAATCAAGGGAGATTTATAAATGACTTCTAGATTGAGGAATGCAATAGAGTCTGTCTATGCCAGTCTACTCAAATAGAAGTTTTGGGTAAAACCTAGAACACCTACATCTCATATTTTTAATTTTTAAATCTCGTGAGTCGTGGTTTACCATTTAGATTGTTCAACTTGAGGGTTAGCATTTTCAAGGTTGTTTGTGTAGGATTACCTTGAAGTACCATTAATTTGAACATTTACCAGTAGCATTAATTTGAGCCATTATCAGTATCTACAATAGGGAACTCAAAAACTACCCCTACAAGAAAATCCAAAGGGAATGGAAAAATAGACTTCAACAAACTAGTTAAAATAGTAGGTTTCACTGATGAATACCATGATATATATGATCTTGTTATCCATGGTGATAGGTGAGTCATAAATATTAGATATGCATTATCTAACAAGTTGAGAAATCTAGATAGGGGAAGATTTAATGTTTTAAACAAAATGTTAAAAGAAAATAAAAATAAAATTGCATCATGGGATATTAGATTGGGACACATGATATTTCTAAAGTATTCCCTTGCCCATAAATTTTCATGGTTGGTGCCCTAAATTATGATGAATATATAAAGGAAATTATAAATAAAAATACTCGACGGTAAATTTTATCCATTAACGAGGGAGAATTTGTTTGTTTGTTGGACTTAGGATTTGAAGAAAAAAAATCAAACGTCTACATTGACCTAGGAAACCTAGCAGAGGAATATGAGAGAATCAGTGAAAATTCTAAAGATTCAATTATCAAAGGTATAATAGTGTGTGATGCTTGATAGGATCACGATCATAAGCCTCCTTATGATTTTGATATTTTTGTGTCATGGGTTTAGGATACTATTTTCTTGCTAACATTTGCCTAGGTTTGGAAACTAATAGGGAAGTGGGTGTCAACATTCTTGAAATGATTTTTCAAATCCATTGTCAATGTAAACCAATAAGATATAATTTTGTTGAGCATGTTTTTCAATCCATGAAAACAAAATTTAGTAACGATTAAAAGTGGTTCCTGTAAGACATTTAGGTTCACAACCTACTTGTGCTATCTTCTTTTAGCAAAGTATCATGCAATGTTTGAGACCAAAAAGCTTCAGATTCAAGTCTATAAGATTGGTGAGAAGACTCAGAATAAACCAACATTTCCATTATGTGAATGGACACCTAAGATAAGGATGAATGATAACATAAAGAAATACAACCATTTTTTAGACTATATTTTGGTACCAATGTATCATGAAATTACAAGCACTCCAATGCCTAGATTGCTTGTGTCTTTTAGAGGTTGCATTCAAATAGGAAGTATAATAAAATTGGCTGACTGGTTCTTTATGGAAGAATACACTGTGTTAAGGTTTTACAGATCAACAACAAAACCCCACAAACTTCTAATAGATGTGACAAAGAGGGTATTTGCATTGGAATGTGTATGATGGATGGAGAGTAGAGATGGAATCTTTCATGGTCAACAAAAGAGGACCATATTTCCTTCCCTTCCTTTCTCATGTGGAGGATTCACATTTGATAGAAAAGGATTTAGTGTGGCACATGATTTTTTGGAAATTTTTAGTTTTGGTGTTGACAGTTACTGGTAGTATGATCCAATCAATGTCATTCAAACAAGGCTTGTGGAGAATATGAACTCTACAAGAAAATTTCAACATGAAAGAAAACCATTGGTAGAAAAGTTGAAAAATATGGACTCCTAGGATGAGGTCAAAAAAGAGGGAGAAAATTGTTGCTGACAATAATATTTCAATAGAATAATTGTCATCACAAATTATGGGTTTGTACTCATAGGGAAAAACAAAGAAGGGCATCCAAAAAGATAATCCATAACAAATAGAAGGTTTCTCTAAAAAAGATATTCCACAACATATATTACAAAACTGTATGGACAAATATTGGACTCCAACAAAAATTATTGACTTTTGGACTATGAGAAAGAATCTTAGTTGATCAAAGACCGATGGAGATCTAGAAGAAATCCCTGAGGATGAAGATTTTATCAAATTATGGAGTCAAGAGAATCCTAATGAAGCATATGACAATTATCTAAGTGATGAAGGTAATGAGAATGAGGAAGCTCTCATGACCACTCCAACATATATTACATTCTCTTCAAATTTGGGTGGAGTCGATTAGTCCTTAATCATATCCTCAAGTGGTAGCCATGGTTCAAAAAATAGGTTATTAAGATCATTTTATAGGTGCCCAAGGACAAGGCCCTTGGCTTCCACTATTCAAAAAAAATGTTCCACAAAATGTGGTGATAAACCAGTCATTGGAGATGGACACGAATCATCACAGAAAGATAGTACTGATACCCTTGCATCTATATTTTTAAGAGCTTCAAATCCATATTATGTAAGCACTTAGATTCAATCATAACCACTACCATAGCATGGTATGATTAAATCAAGTTCCACTTCCACTAGTGGTGAATAAAGTACCACTACCACTAGTGGGGGTAGTATTCCTATTAGTGTTCAACCAATTGCCACTGCCACTGATAGGGATGACATGGGTACTATTACTAGTTGTTTTGAATAGGTGAAAAAATAACATTTCTCTCACAAGAGGCCAATAGTAGTAGACTTAATACAAAATCCCATTGTTCAAGGTATTTTGAAGAAGAAAAAGGTTATGAAAAGTACAAAAATAGTGAGTACAACTAAAACTATATTAATTACCACTCCAGATCCATTGTTGGTAGGTTCAGAATAACCCCCTCAAAAGAGTCCAAAAAATCCACTTGCAAGTGAGAATGGGACATAAATAGGAATGGGTTTTGCATCTTTTGCTAATCCTAAAAATACATTAGTTATAATCACAGGCATAGGTGGAGGTGTGTACATCAATGCAAGTGCTATTTCACCTTTCAAACATTCAATTACCTTAGCAAACCCAGATTTTCATTACAATGATTTCTTTAATAAATTTGGATCAACAAAAAATATGAATAAATAAAATAAGAAGAGAATGAAGAGGGATGCACTTACTGCAACTTGTGAGGAACAACTTGCATCAAACAGGGTATTTCCCACATATGACCCAAACAATGATATGATGGAGTACATGATTGTTATGCCCCCAAAAGATAGAAATCTACCATAGAGTCATATATACCCCTCTGAATTTCATGTTAACAATGTTCAAATGCACTTTTCTAAAGTTAAAAATGTGGACAAAATTAATGTGTCAAAAAGGACTAATGATGTGATCTATACATCACTGATCAAGGTGGAAAAAGAGAAAACTAAGCTAGAGAAATGAATATAAAAGTTACACGCATAACTAGATAATGAAAAAGAAAATAGGAAAGCAACAGAAAAAGTGCACTAAATTAGAGAAAAGGATAAAAAATCTGCCTCTCCATCAACAATTACAATCATAGAGAATGAACAGATGGAGGCACAACTGAATACATTGAGGGAAAAATTGGTTGAAAGAAATAAAATAATTGACGATGAAAGAGCCAGTACAAAAAAATCATACAAATGTTTGGAGTCTGCTACTACCACAAAAAAAATTTACAGATCAAATTGGAGCATGAGAAAGAGAAAGAAAAATAGTGGCAAGAGAAAGCAGAGGAACAAAGAGAAAAAACTAAACAAATTGCACAAGAGTTGAAGATGGTAGATAATAAAATTAAAACTCTTGAAGATAATATGAAACATATAGTAGAGTATATAAAACAAAAAATTTGAGGGAAAATAATGCAGAGGAGTGACAAGTTGTGTGAATGGTTTGAATTGAATGAATCTATAAGAGTACATTTCTGGAAGCTCAAAGAGCACATTGAGAATAACATAAATCTTTATTTAAAAGAGAATAATGTAAAACACATTTTAATAGTAGTCTATAGTAATAGTAACACCTATTTGCAATTGAAGGAAATTAAGAGGTGCATTGATGCCTTAGTAGAAGCATCATCTATCATTCAAAAATGTCAGAAACTACAAGAAGGACATGAAGTTTCAAATAAAAATGAAAAAAAGGTCTGGAAGATGCAAGAGAAGACAACCAAATTGGTAGATCTTGGTTTGATGAAGTGTGTTAACTCAAAAAATAAATTCATTGGAAGAGATGCTTTCAAAATAAAGATGGGGGAAAAATGATGTTTGATTTAGACTCACTTCCTTAGGACACAAGTGAAGAGAGATTTATGAATTTCATCAAACCATTGACAACTTTAAATGCAATGATGGATGAAATAGTGTTTTCAAGTCCCTCTTCCAATAATGGATTACCGATGAAGTTGGAGCTGACAATATATAGCTTAAAAAAAATTAAAGAACTTCCATCAGATGGAGAGTGGAGCATCCTACAAAAATTGACACAACAAAAATAATTTAATGATTGATAGTATGTATTGCATATTTTTATAATTTTACCCTTAATTTAAAGGTTAAGTCTTAAAATGTTGCAAATTGTCCTGAAGCTGTTGTTGCTCCCTTGTTTCTATAAAAGGGAATTCAAGGTCATTTGTAAAAGGTTATAAAATTTTGCATAGAGAATCATATAGAGTTGTGCATTGAACTAATTGTATTATATGGCTATATTTGGAAAGAATTAATGAAAATATTAACATGTCTAAATAAACACCACTCTATCAGTATTAAATAAACACATTATGCTCTTTTATTCTTCTATTTTGTATCAAAAAAGTAGAAAGTTGAAAAATGCAATTGGAAATCTATATTATTTGCCTGCAAAAGTTGATAAATACATAAAATATCATCAAGTTATCAACCACAATATTACAATAAAATGTTTTTATAATATTAATAATGAGATATAGTAAAAAGGTTAGTAAATACCTAGGAACTGCTTAGTGCTAGTGCTAAATTTCTTAAAGTTTTCATTCGTACTCAACAAATTCAGAGCTTCCTTGATTGTTATTTGTGTTTTCTTCACTCTAAGTCTACACACCTCTATTTAACTACATCTCAATTCTACCAGTACATGAATTAATTTTCCCATTGGCACTTTGGTTTGAAGTGTTTTCCAACCTTCTTCTTTTACATATGGACCTCTAGATTTTTAAAATCCTATCATCAGGAAAAGCGTTGACATCATACCTAGATGTATAGAGCCTCAAGAAATTTTCCAAATTATTGTCTATATTGTTTCTTAGATTTGATTTTAGGAACCCCAAAGAACTGAAAACTCTCTCATCCTCCACCAAACCCAATATCATGGTAAGACATAAATTAACAAGCTTGAAATATTATGATATTGAATCACACGAAAATTCTCTCCGACCTATAGTTGTCCAAAGCCTTGTCACTGATCCCTCTTCATGGGAGTTTTCCATTATGCCATATTGTTCCCTCATAGTGTATTCAAAATAGACTGATTTTTCTTTAAGAAGATTTTTATCTAAAATTCCATTTATAGTTACTCCATTAAATTATTTGGATTGGAAAAATTGCTTTATCAAATTCGATAGCTTAGTTCAAAAATCAGTTGCATAGTTGAGAGACCAATATTGAGAAAACACAATAGACATGGCTTCAATTAGTTTTTTAGGAGGGAATCTAGTTCTAATCTGTGAGGACAGATCATAGGCAATTTTCTTCATAGAAGCAGTTACAGGCTCAACAATATTACTAAACTCTTCCCTTCTAACTCTTGCTAGTTGCTTCTTAGTGCATTATCTTAGTTCCTAGGACTAGACCATGGAAAAGTAGTGCATTGGTATCTCAAATCCACACACACAAGAACATAACTCCCCATTTGCACCAATCTATAAAAATTTATCAGGATTGTTCAAATCTGTGAGTGTTTTCCACTTAGAAATTTTTTCATCGGATAATGTTTCTTAACTTTGATAGAGATTATTGAGGGTGACACATGTCATCTTAAACATCTTATTGTATTGTGTAATATACATAGATCTTTGCTACGAATTTTTCATAATGTTCCTAATTTCCCCTAGCATGGGGAGAAGAGGTGTTAAATTTAAGAGTGTCTCTATATTGCTTAACCTCTGAAGAAGGCTAGGAGATTTTGGTTTCTCTAATTCATTGATATTGGTGTGAAATATTCCAATCAAGGATGGATATTCTAAAAAAAAATGATGTGTTGTTCCATCCAAAGAGATCCATCTGGTATCATTATCCTTAAGAAGATTGTTCCCATCAATTATTCCATCAGTAAAGTGTTGAAATTCCATAAATCATTTGGGACTTCAAGAAAAGTGTGTGCAAATCTCTCTGATTAAATGTTCAAGTTTTTGTACTAGAGCATGCTTGATCTCAATTACAAAATTTAGATTCATTCTATGGGACATGCAGTGAATGTTAGTAATGTAGGGTGCAAAGAAGTTTCCATCTTTATGCAAAGACTTTTCCTATGACCTTTCATTACTGAAGCTCCATCCACTCCAACAAACACCTGTTAGAACTATAACTGATAGACTATTTGGTGAAAAAAATGGTAGAAAGTGATGATGATCATTGAGCTACTGAGGTATATGTGAGACATTAGATCAGTTGTTATATTATCATTGATGTCAACTAGCTTTGACTTTACTTATCATGATAGTTGCAAACATCTGAAGGAGGTGATGTTGGTAAAGGAAAGGAGATATTAACATGAAGATGAGATGCATGAGTAAGTTATGAATAAGGTATTCATTAGGTGACTTATTGATGAGTCTATGACAATATGATAGTAATTTTATTGACTTGCATGATTCTGCTAAGTGTTGAAGATCAAGAATGTACACGTTACTTTGGTCAGTCTATGAAGAACTTAGTGTACACCGAGTGTGGTATTGATTGAGCATGAAGAAACTGACATATCACGGTATTGATCAAGCAAGAGAAATAAAGAGGAACATGTGATTGATGACATGTGATGATGAGCTAGATGAATCTAAAAGATTCCAAGGATAAAGACAAAGTTTGTTATGAAGATCTACGACTACAAGAATTCAAGGATGATTGTATGATGAAGATTGAAAATGGTTTAAGGCACAAGTTCTGAGGAAGGTTAAAGTGGAAAAACCAATGATGGATATTAAGAGGAAAAATCTATGGATGAAATGAAAATAATTTAACATGTCTATATAAGGAGACAATAAATTCAAGAAAGGAGAGAGTAAAGAGAGTTGCATGAGGGATGCAAATTGCTGGTGCATACATGCAAAGCTTTTCAAACAGGTTGAAGTGATAACCAAGTGATTCTGTAAACCAAATTGAGTGACAAAAGGAGATAACTAAGCACAACAGAGTAAGAGGAAGGAGAATGAAGAGATTATGATGACCACAATGATATTGAGATTAGCATAGATTTGAATATGAGAAAAATAAGTTGCATTTGAATTAGGTCATACACTATTTCTTTCTAACCATTGTTACAGTCAAAATCTCTTAACTGAGTGATACTTAACTGTCCTTTTCTATTGGCATTCTATGAATGTTACTTGTTTTCTTGTTGACCCAAGTGAATGTATGATCACAAAGATATGTTAGTGATAAATCCTCTAAAAAGGTCACACCTTATAGTGTGTTTGTAACCTTTAATAGGGTAGGCTCTTAACCAAGCTCACTTTAGAAGATTGAAAATATTTAGGTTACCGGTCCCAAGTGGTTTTTCCCTTAATAGGGTTTCCACGTTAAAAATCAAGTGTTAAATGTGTATGGATGTGATGTTTTTATAATTTACTTGAGACATTATAGTAATTAGTTATATTGGTATAAGTTAACTACTGGATGGTTTACATTATATACCAGTTGGTTAATTAATCAGTAAGGCATAGTCTAGTTATTATCGAGCTATTTAGTTTATTTATTCAAGTTGATACTATACATTTGAAAGGAATTTGGGACTGTAGGAAAACTGAACATAATTGATTCACCCCTCTCAATTATCTAAACATTGGTATCAAAGCACAGATTAATTGAAGGAAGAAGGTTGAAGGACTTACATTAAAGATCCCAAGATGTATAAGAGAGAGGTACCGAAGTTGAACAAGGATAATTTCTCAACATGGCAAAGCAGGATTAAGATGTATCTATCAAGCATTGGAGATTATGCACTATACTATTTGGAAAATCAATTCATAGCACCTAATGGTCCTTTGACTATCACACAAATGAAAGAAAGACAAGAGCATAACATAATGATGATTGAGATTGATTCATCTTTATCAGATGTTGAATTTGAAGACATTAAGAATTGTACAACTACAAAAGAAATGTGGGACAGACTGACACTAGTTCATGGTGGAGATCAAAATGTGCTCAAGGAAAAGGGAGAAAGCTTAAGAGGGAAATTTGATGATATGAAGATGAAAGAAGGTGAAAACATAACTCAGTACAGTAACCGAGTCAAGGAAGTGGTGAATGCTATTCGAGGAGCGGGAGGAACTATTGATGAAGAAAACATGGTAAGAAAAATTATCAGAACACTATTTCCTACCTATGCTATTAGAGCCTCTATAATAAATGAAATGAGAGCAATACTTGGTAATGATGTTTCCCTTGATATTCTAATCGATAGATTGACTGCATTTGAACTTAAAGACTTTGATAATAGTGTTGTACCTAAGGTAGACTCTGCATTTGTGTCATCTTTAAACAATGGAAGATCAAGTAATAGACATCAGAAAAGAAATGGAAGTGACTATAAAGCTGAAGAAGATGAGCTTGAAGAACTTGAAGCATTTATGGCCAAAAGACTACCAAAAGGCAAATAAAAATATAGAGGTGAACTAGCTTTAATATGTTTCAAATGTAAATATATTCATCTTATTGTTGCAAGATGTCTTGATAGGAATGATAATGAAAGGACAAGTGAAATATCAAATGAAAGAAAGAATGATAAAAGGTATTACTAAGATCAAAGAGGTAATCGACAGTGAGGAAACAGAGAAAAATGAGACTACAAAGATAAAGGAAAAAAGGTATGCTACCTAATTGAAGAAGATGATGATACCAAGATTGAAACTGATGAAGAAGAAGTGATGTATGTTGAAATGAAGATTCTAAAGAAGAAGAAAGGTATGTATAAAAGAAACTTATTTCTAAAGTAAGAAAAAATGATACTTGGATTATTGATAGTGGCTGCACACATCATATGACTGGTGATGAAGATAAATTTGAAAATCGTGAACATTATAATGGAGGATTTGTAAAAATGGGAAATGATACACCTTGCCAAGTGAAAGGCAAATGATCAATATTGCTAAACAACAAGATCAGATGTGAAAATGCTTATTGGGTGAAAGAACTAAACTATAATTTTTTGAGTGTAGCATAGTTGAATAATACAGGTCACTGAGTTGCATTTGAGAATAGAAGAGTAAAGATCTAAGATCTATGATGATGCTGGAAGACTGATTGGTACTGGTGAACAATCAAGAGGTAAGCTATTTTATCTAGAGAATGTTGAAACTTCATGTTAAATGGCTAAGAATGATGATATTTGGTTATGGCACAAGAGGTTATGTCATGTAAATTTTAACAACATGGTAAAGATCAGTAAGAAAAGGAACGTTAGAGGTTTACTGAGTATATCTAAGCCTAACCATGTGATGTAAAAATGATGTCAAATAGGTAAAATGACAAAGTCTAGTTTGAAGAGAAAACATTATTCATCTAATGCAATTCTAGATTTAGTTCATACTGACTTATGTGGTCTAATGAGAATTTAGTGCTATTATGTAGATAGATATTTTATCTTATTTGTTGATGACTTCTCTGGAATGATGTCTGTTATGTTTCTAAAAGAAAAATCAGAAGCTTTCCAAATATTTAATTGATACAAAGAAAAAGTAGAGAAAGAAACTGGTAAGCAACTGAAATGCTTGAGATTTGATAGAGGAGGTGAATTCATTTATGATGAATTTATTAAATTTTTTAATGAGCATGGAATCAAGAGACATGTATCTGTACCGAGGACACCACAACATAATGGAATTGTTGAAAGAAGGAGCATGTCAATTGTTGATTGCGCTAGAATATTGCTAATTGAAAAAGAGGTTGCACAAATTTACTGCAGAGAAGCTATCAGTATTGTTGTCTATACACTGAACCGAGTAGAACTGAAGAAAGATTCAAACAAGATAGCTTATGAGCTATGGTATGGTTATACACCTAATGTGAGCTATTTCAAAATATTTGGAAGTAGATGTTACATTTTGAAAGAAGATAGAAATGGAAAGTTTGATTCTAAAGGAGATGAAGGCATATTTCTTAGATACTCTACTAGGAACAAGGCATATAAATACTTGAACAAGACTACTAACAAGATGATTGAAAGTGAAAATGTGAGAGTTGATGAGTTTGTAGAGAAAAATGACAAAGAAAGAAAGAAGGAACTAGAAGATTATAGAAGATTTGTTTACATACAAATTGAAGATCCTAACACTTTACTTGAGCAATATCTCGTGTCACTGAGAAAAAAATACTACTACCAAGCAACAACCCTTACAGACTGAGCAACAACAAACAGTTACCAAGGAAAATGATGATCATGCACCGAGTGGAGAAAACATTGAAGAACAAAGAACTGAGCCTGTATTAGCAAAATATGTGAGAAGACACCATCCAAAGGATTAGATAATTGGTAACAAATGAGTAGGAGTGATGAAAATAAGTAGGTTTAGGAACAATACATGTTTTATTTGTGAATTTTAACCTAGAACTATTAAGGATGCATTGGAAAATGATGATTGGATTAAAGAAATGAATGAAGAAATTGAGAAAATATAGAAAAATAGGACATGAACATTAGTACCAAGGCCTAAAGACAAAAATGTGATCAGAACCAAATGGATTTTCAGAAACAAATTGAATGAGAATGGAGATGTTACAAGAAACAAGGCAAGATTAGTCTGCAAAGGTTATGCACAAGAAGAAGGAATTGAATATGAAGAAACTTTTGCACCTATTTCTAGACTAGGAGTAAGAATTCTACTTGCATATATTGCTTATAAAAGATTCAAGGCATATCAGATGGATGTCAAGTCTTCATTTCTGAATGGGATGCTTGAAGAAGAGGTATACATTGAACAACTTGAAGGTTTTATAGATCCAACTCATAAGAACATGGTTTGTAAGGTTCACAAGACACTTTATGGACTGAAACAAGCACCGAGAGCATGGTATGAAAGATTGCACTCTTACTTAATAATAATTAGATTTGTTAGAACAAGTGATAACAATAATCTATATGTGAAAGGTGAATTTGATGATAAATCCTTATTTATGAAATATTTGTTGATGAAATCATATTTGGAGTTCATGATACTTTATGTAAATCTTTTGTTGATGAAATGAGAAAAGAGTTTGAAATGTCAATGTTTGGAGAAATTAAATTCTTTATTGGTTTACAAATTCAACAACTGAAGGAAGGCATTTACACATCACATGGTCAAAATACATTATAGAGATCTTGAAGACATTTGGTATGGTAGATTTAAAGCTAGTCGGTACACCTATGGTAACCAAATGCAAGCTAATCAAGGATGAAAATTCAACATAGGTAAATCAAACCTTATACAAATCTATGATTGGAAAACTAATGTATGTTATCCATAGTAGACCAAATATTGCACATGTTATTGGAATTGTAGCTATTTTTTCTACAAATCCTAAAGAGACACATATGATTGGTGTAAAAAGAATCTTGAGATATCTAAAGAACACTAAGGACTATGGACTATGGTATAAGAAATAAGGAAATTTTGAGCTTAAAGTCTATATAGATGTTGACTGGGCAGGAAATATTGATGATAGAGAAAGAACTATAGGAGGAGCTCTCTTTTTAGGTGAAAGATTAGTAACATGGATAAGCAAGAAACAAGGTTGCATTTCTCAGTCTAGTACTGAAGCTGAATATGTAGCTATTGTTGTCAACTGCTCTAATATTGCATGGATAAAGAAATTTTTAGAAGGTATGAATGAAGAAATAACAGATCCAGTGACAATCTATTGTGATGACATAAGTGCTATCAACATTTCAAAGAATCTAGTGATGCATGCAAAGACAAAACACATATCCATCAAATATCATTACTTAAGGGAGAAAGTTTAGGAGAAATAGGTCAAATTAGAATATGTGAAGTCATAGGAACAACTTGCAGATATATTCACAAAACCCTTAGCAAAGGATATATTTAAGTACTTGAGAAGTAGACTAGGGGTCCTTCCCCTATCTAATAGTCACTAAGGTGATATGGGGTTTCATCAACCTATTCTTTATCAAAAGATCTAATTATGTTGATGCAAGATATTCACACTTTGGGATTCCTAAAGATACGAAGAAAGTGGAAGACAAGCTGAAACTAAGAATATATGTACATGCAAGGTACAATAATCTGTAAAGGAACAACAAAGATACTGATTTGGCTACTGAAGAGCTTATTTTTGGCATTGATATCAAAGCAAGAGATGATTATGCATGAAATATTCAGTTAGAAAAAAAGCTAATCGAAAGAGAGAGTATGCGTAGTGATTAAACATATTAAAAATATAAGCTAAGGAAGAGCTAACTGAGTCACAACATAAAGAATAAGTCTTAAACACTTAAGATTTGATTGGTATTCAATGGTATATTTCATATTGTGTTGCCATCAATTCCAAAGGGAGAGATTGTTAAAACTACAGCTAATAGACTACTTGGAGAACACAATGGGAGAATGTGATGATGATCACCACACTACTGAGGTTTATGTGAGACATTAGACCAATTGTTATATTGTCATTGATTTCAACTAGCTTTGAATTTACTTATCATGATAGTTGCAAACATCTGAAGGAGGTGATGTTGGTAAAGGAAAGGAGATATTAACATGAAGATGAGATGTATGAGTAAGTTATGAAGAAGGTATTCATTGGGAAACTTGTTGATGAGTCTATGATAGTATGATAGTGATTTGATTGACTTACATGATTCTACTAAGTGTTGGAGATAAAGAATGTACAAGTTACTTTGGTCAGTATATGAAGAACTTAGTGTACACTGAGTAGATGTAGTGTACATCAAGCGTGGTATTGACCGAGCATGAAGAAACTGACATATCATGGTATTGACTGAGCAGAAGAAATAAAGAGGAACATGTGATTGTCAACATGTGATGATTAGTTGGATGAATCTAAAAGATTCCAAGGATAAAGAAAAAGTTTGTTATGAAGATGTATGGCAAGAAAAATTCAAGGATGATTAGATGATGAAGATTGAAAATGGTTTAAGGCACAAGTTTTGAGGAAGGTTAAAGAGGCAAAACCAATGATGGAGATTAAGAGGCAAAATCTATGGCCAAAATAAAAATGGCTTAACATGTCTATATAAGGAGACAAGAAAGAAGAGAAATGAGAGAACAAAGAGAATCACATGAGGGATGCAAATTGCTGGTGCATACATGTGAAGCTGTTCAGGTAGGTTGGAGTGAGAACTAAGTGATTTTGCAAACCAAATTGAGTGATAGAAGGAGATAACTAATCAGAACAGAGTAAGAGGAAGAAGGAGAATGAAGAGATTATGATGACTAGAATGATATTAAGCTTATCATAGATCAGAATAAGAGAAAAAGAATTTGCATTTGAATCAGGTCATACACTATTGCTTTCTAACCTTTTCTACAATCAAAATCTCTTAACTAAGTGAGACTTAATCATCTTTTTCTATTGGAATTCTATGAATGTTACTTGTTTTCTTGTTGACCCAATTGAATGTATGGTCAAAGAGAATTTTTAGTGATAAATCATCTAAAAAGGTCACACCTTACAATGTATTTGTAACCTTTAATAGGGTGGGCTCTTAACCGAGCTCACTTTAGAAGATTGAAAATATTTGGGTTATCGATTCTAGGTGGTTTTTACCTTAACAGGGTTTCCATGTTAAAAATCAAGTGTTAAATGTGTATGGATGTGATGTTTTGATAATTTACTTTACACATTACAATAATTGGTTAGATCGGTATATGTTAACTACTAGTTGGTTTATATTATTTGAAAGTCGATTAATTAATCAGTAAGACACAATCTAGTTATTACTGAGTTGTTTAGTTTATGTGTTCAAGTTGATACTATACATCTAAAATGAATTTGGGACTATAGGATAACTAAACATAACTGATTCACCCCCCTCCTAGTTATCTAACAACACCAACTTTTTGTCAATCGTCATCTCATCCTTACCTCCATATTTAGTTAAAGAACTCTTTACTAGTTGAAATAAAATTTTTATTGCCGCACTAATGTTCATTTTAGCAACAGATAGTAGATGAGGTTGGCGGGACCGATTATGTATAGTATAAACATGCATGCATACCCATGAAGTATTATCTACTTTTGTAACTTCGTCTAAAGACAATGCAGTAAAGTTTTTGTCATGCCCAAACTTACATACACATACAAAAACTAGTAAATATATTTTTACACAAAATTCCTTTTCCCATTGATTGTCACATTGGATCACCTTGGACCCATAAGAGGGGTGAAGGTGGAAATGTACCCAAGTAGGAGAAGCCATAAAAATAATATCATGCCTTCAATAAGGTTCAAAAACTAAACACTATTGCCTTCACAAGGCCATCACAAAATTCGCCATTCCTTCCATTTTCTATACAATAGTAAAATCCCTTATGGCCCCCAAATAAGTAAATAAAAAAATATGGCAACATGGAGCCCATACATCCATGCCATATCCCCTTCCTCCATGAGAAAGGACTCTACACTATTTGAGCATTCCTAACTAAAAACCCTTCACCCTCAAGGTTCTCTTCCCTCCCAAGGGTGAGTTCAATCTTGCACACCCCAACAAATCAAGGAAAAAAAAAAAGACCAAACAAATAAACTATGCAAGAAACCATGAAAGACAAGCTTAAAGCTCCAAAAATACACTTACTAACACAACACAAAAATCTGCCTAAACATACATGAAAAGAAATCAAGCCTTCCATGAAAGGAGGACCAACCTTACTCCAACACTTCCCAATTTCGTCACATTCTAAAAAGGCATTTTTAGAAGAGGCAACAATGGGACAAAATCATCCTATTGGTCAAAATTTGACCCCCAACCCAAAGTGCATGTATGGGGTTATCTTATTTTAATCCTAACTAACCCCTAGGGCTACATTTAACCTCTCAAAAGTCCACTAGGAGTTGATCCACAAAAATTTAAACTAATATTCCCTCCCAAGGCTCAACAACCAAGATACCTAACCTTGGGATACTACAAGGTGACTCAAAGGTGGAAGACAATGAATAAACAATTTACTTGGCCATGCTAACTCACATATACATGTTTAAATTGACACCACATAAAGTCACAACATATCACTACACACATGGCATGCCAAGTAGACATAAAGATAAAATACAATAAACACAATTTAAATAATACATTCAAACATTACTTTACAACATTAATACATAACAATGAGGTTATTTTCCCCTTTGGAGTTAACCTTGGGTTTACAAGATTTTCACATGCATCCATCTTTAGTTTCCCCTCATTTAATTCATGGTCAATTTCTTGCACACTAGATGAAAATATTAGTAGTTCATGAAAGATCAAATGACATATATATATAAATACATCATTAATAATCACATTAAAACACATTATATAATCTAATTGTATCTACACAACATCACATGTAATTCACTTAATCTCAAGAATACATTTCTTAATTTCAATCAAGTTATTTCAAGAACACATTCATATATAAACTAACCTACTTCATTAACCATGTTCATGTCACATAAAAATTTCTTGCATCCACACAAAACTAAAGCATAATATTCTAAATAAAATTATTCATCAAATACCATATCATCAAGACCTGAAAATCAAGCATGGAAGTATATCCTAAATCATCATCCACATAATCATAGTTCATCACATAGTATCAAAAATATAAAATCCCCATCCAAATAGTCCAACATAACTGAGCCACTATGAGACCCCTCTATTGAAGGTCATGAAACTCATCAATCTGGTGCTACCTAAAGTGCTCTGACATGTATCTTTCTTTGAACCTCTCTAGAAAAGTCTTCCATGAGAGGGTATCAATGACTAAGTGGTTCTTATACGCCTTCTACCTCCACCATGTAGAAGTAGTCCCTTTCAATATGTGCACTACAAAGTGTGCCTTTAGGTTGCTCTCATAAGGACGTAGTCCAAAGAAATGCTCAAGGCTCAAGAGCCATGCCTCAGCCTCAATCCCATTTGTAGATCCTATGAAGGTGGTGGAAGAAGTTGAAGAAGCTCTCTAATATGATCCCCTATTTAATGGGGCACTCTCTGCACTACCTCAGCTTGTAGCTCTGGCATGTGAATTGACTCACCCTCATGATCTTCCTAACCATCAAGATGCCTAGGAGGAGGGATCCTACTCCACTCTTAGACCTCAATCTACTAACCCCATGGAGGCAATCTATCCATAATAATACCAGTGAGATTCTGAAGTGCATTCATAATGTCCTAGTTGGGATTCGGTGGTAGCATAGGAGGAGGTCCCTTCTCACCACCTACTCCCTCTTCTATCTTCTCAACATCCTCATCTTCCAGGCAGACAACCCTAGCACCCCGTCCACATCAGTGACTATTATGTGTGACTGGAGGAATCCTACACAAGGGTAAAACCAAGATATGAGTTGAAAATGCAATGGGTTTAGGTTCCTAGAGTTGAAATTGGGCTCTAAGCCCAAGAAGTGGTAATCATAGGGTCCTTGATGGGATCAGAGATCATAGACTCAGTATAAAAATGCAAATAGGACTTAGTAGTCTTCTAGAGGTGGTTTTAGTGGATCTGGCATGACAGGAGGACAACAAAAGTCCAGGCCACAAGGGATTCAGATTAAGGCATGAGGCCCATGTTACACTTGTGGTGCTATGGGACACATTGATAGAGATTATCCATGAGGTCGTTCAGGTGGTAGTTAGAGGGAGTTAGCTTTAGAGCCTATCAAGGGAGAGATGGGGAGGTTTCATCAAGTATTTACAACAGTTGATAACTGCTAGGTTTAGCACTAGGCCATGGTTATTGAGGCCGCATGTAGGATTGGAGGTAGTAGCATTTCCATTCTCTTTGATTCAAGAGCTACTAATTATTTCATTACTCCTTTTATAGTAGAGTGTTGCAGGCTAGTGGTAGCTAGGAAGGATGTGAGTTGGGAGGTTAAGTTAGCCTTGGGTTCTAGGGTGTCAATTAGTTCCTTGGTGAGAGGATGTCAGATGCAGATAGGGGAAATGACCTCCACAGTTGACCTCTGTATCACACCACTCAGATCCTATGATGTTGTTCTTGGCATGGATTGGATTTATGTCCAGAATGCCAAGATGGATTGTAGGTAGAAGAGAGTTAAGTGTGTGGATGTTTTTGGTATGTCCTCAATGATTTCAAGAGTTTAGAGGCCCATATCCCTTCATGTGATTTCTTCTATGCATCTTAAGAGGTGTATGCAAAAGAGGTGCCAGTTGTTCTCTATCACTATCACTGACATAGAGGAGGAGAAGGAGCAAGAGCCTTCCCTTGATGACCATACCATTTTTTAGGAGTTTGCAGACATCTTTCCTTCAGAGCTACCTAGTATGCCACCACATAGAGCAATAGATTTTCATATTGAACTTGTGCCAGGAGATGAGCCTATATCTCAAGCACCTTATAGGATGACCACCCACAAGCTCAATGAGGTCAAGATTTAATTGGAGGAGCTCTCAAAGAAAGGGCATATTTTTCCTAGTGTGTCACCTTGGGGTGCACCTATCATCTTTGTTAAGAAGGACATATCTCTTAGGTTGTGCATGGATTATTGATAGTTGAATAAAGTGACCATTAAGAATCGATATCCACTTCCTAGGATTGATGATTTGTTTCATCAGCTTCAGGGTGCCCATGTATTCTCTAAGTTGATTTGAAGTCAGGGTACCATTAGTTGAGGATTGTGGAGAGTGATATCCACAAGACTACATTCCCTACGTGATATGGCCACTATGAGTTTACCGTGGTTCCTTTTGGACTCATGAATGCTCCAGTTGTATTCATGAGTCTCATGAATGGAGTATTCCTCTAATTCTTAGATTTGTGGTGGTGTTCCTAAATAATATTTTGATCTACTCTCAAGATGGGTGGGAGCATGAGGAGCACCTTAGATAGGTTTTACAGTGTTTGAGGGATAATTAGTTGTTCAAAAGCTTGTCAAAGTGTACCTTCTTCAGGTCAAAGGTTCACTATCTTGGTCATGTAATATAAAGAGATGGGATCATAGTTGACCCATCAAAGATTAGAGCTATCATGGGTTGGCCAACACCTACCATTGTGACCAAGATCAAGAGCTTCATGGGTCTTGCAGGCTATTATAGATGGTTTTTTGAGGGGTTTTCTAGAGTGGCACATCCTATCACATCCCTTCAAAGAAAGGGAAAGAATTTTGAGTGGACAAAGATGTGCGAGAGATCTTCTTAGGAGCTCAAGAGAGTACTCACTAGTGCAACTATCCTTGTAGTGATGGATCCTTCAATAGAGTTTGTGGTATGCACAGATGCATCTTTACATGAGATTGGAGCAGTCCTTATGCAGGGTGGTCGAGCCATTTCTTATGAGTCTAGGAAACTCAAGACTCACGAGCTTAACTACCCTACCCATGACCTTAAGCTTGTAGTAGTGGTGCATGATTTGGTGAGATGGTGACATTTTATTTTGGGGCATCATTTCAAGCTTCATTCAGACCATTAGAGCTTGCAGTATATTTTTACCTAGCCAAATATTAATGCTCGATAGAGGAGGTGGATAGAATTTCTTTGTGAGTATGAATTTGATGTTCATTACATAAAGGGTAAGGAGAATGTGGTTGTAGATGCCTTGAGAAGGAGATGTCACAAGCTATCAGCTATGACTTCTAACATAGATTTGAGAGAGCGTATATTGTAGCACTTGCTTGAGGATGAGTTTTATTTAGAAGTTTTTCAGTTGGTTTAGGCACAAAGACCCCTTGAGGGGAAGTTCTCAAATTATACCCTTGAGTCCAATGGCCTTCTTCATCATACAGGATGCATTGATGTACCTTCTTCTGGTGGGTTGTGTGATTTCATTATTCTTGAGGCTCATAGAGAACCCTATGTAGCACACCCCATAGTCAAGAAGTTACATACAAATTTGAGACAAATTTTCCATTGGCTGGGTATGAGGATGTATATCACTGAGATTGTGGCTAGATGCTTGGAGTGTTAGAGAGTAAAGGTAGAGCACTGCCATCTAGGTGGGCTTCTTCAGCCACATGAGGTACCCGAGTGGAAGTGGAACATTATATCCATAGACTTCATTGTTGGTCTTCCTATGTCATCTCATCGCCATGATGCTATTATGGTGATGGTGGATAGGTTGACCAAGGTGGCCCACTTCTCACCCATTCATACTACTTTCACAGCACCTGTAGTGGCATAGGTATTCTTGCGAGATATTTTCAAGCTTCATGGAATTTCTCATAAGATTATATCTCATAGAGATTCTCTCTTTACTTCTTCCTTTTGGAGAGAGGTGCAGACAACTTTGGGCACCAGGCTCAATTTCAATACAACTTATCATCTTGAGGCAGATGATCAGACTGAGAGGGTCAACTAGGTGTTAGAGGACATGCTTCACATGTATATGATGGATCATTAGGCCAGGTGGGAGGAGTAATTTTAATTGGTATATTTTTCCTATAATAATGGGTATCATTCATCTTTGGGTATGCCACCTTATTAGGCTTTGTATGACAAACCTTGCAGGATGCCTTTCAATTGGGGTAGGATTGAGGATAGAGTAGCTATTGGGTGGTAGTTGGTCAGAGAGATGGAGAAGTAGGTAGAAATGATCAGGAAACATCTTAGAAAGGCTTAGGATAGGAAGAAGAAGTATGTGGATGCGAAGAGGATTGATTATGTCTACATGGTTGGCGATAGAGTTTCCTTGAGAGTGCGACTGCATAAGAGCCCAATATATTTTGGAAAGGGTTCTATGCTTGCACCTCTCTTTGTTGGACCTTTTGAGATCATAGAGAGGATAGGCCCAGTTGCATATCATCTAGCTCTGCCACCTAGCCTATTGCGCATCCATGATGTGTTTCATGTTTCTGTATTGAGGAAATATATTTATAATGAGTCTCATATTATTGATTGGGATGTATTACAAGTGGAGTCAAATAGGAAGCTAGCATTGGAGTCCATTCCTATTTTGGCATGTAGGATGCTGTCCCTTTGAGGTCAAGAGTTGGACCAGGTTAGGGCTCAGTGGGATTGCTATGATGAGGTTGCAACATCATGGGATGACACAACACAGATGAGAGCACAATATCGCCATCTTTTTGATGAAATCCAAAGGGAATTTCATGCCTAGAGGGGAGGATGTGAGGCCTCACCCTATACCATCATTTCATAGCAGACTTTTTACTCCTTATGATTATCATGATGATACATTATTTGTTATGTTGGACTATTTGGACAAGGATTTTATAGTTTTGATACTATGTGATGACTTATGATTCTGTGGATGATGATTTAGGATATACTTCCATGCTTGATTTCCAGGTCTTGAGGATATGGTATTTGATGAATACTTTAATTTATAATATTATGTTTTAGTTTCATGTGGATGCAAGAAATATTTTATGTGACATGAACATGGTTAATGAAGTAGGTTATTTGATATATGTATGTGTTCTTGAAATAACTTGATTGAAATTAAGAAATGCATTCTTGATATTAAGTGAATTTCATGTGATGTTGTGTAGATGCAATTAGATTATATAATATATTTTTATGTGATTATTAATGATGTATTTTATATACATATATATGTCATTTGATCTTTCATGAGCTACTGATATTTTCATCTAGTGTGCAGGAAATTGACCATGGATTAAATGAGGGGAAATTAAAGATGGATGCATGTGAAAATCTTATAAAGACAAGGTTAACTCCAAAGGGATAAATAACCTTGTTATTATGTATTAATTTTGTAAAGTAATGTTTGAATGTATTATTTAAATTATGTTTATTTTATTTTATCTTTATGTCTACTTGGCATGCCATGTGTGTAGTGATGTGTTGTGACTTTATGTGGTGTCAATCGACACATGTGTATGTGAATTGAGATGGCCAAGTAAATTATTTATTGGTTGTCTTCCACCTTTGAGTCACCTTGTAGTATCCCAAGATTTGGTATCTTGGTTGTTGAGCCTTGGGAGGGAATCTTATTTCAAATTTTCGTGGGTCAACTCTTAGTGGACTTTTGAGAGGTTAAATGTATCCGTAGGGGTTAGTTAGGATTAAAATTAGATAACCCCATACGTGCATTTTGGGTTGGGGGTCAAATTTTGACCAATAGGATGATTTTGTCCCATTTTTATCTCTTCTAAAAATACCTTTTTAGAATGTGATGAAATTGGGAAGTGTGCCATGTCTTCCTCTCTTACAATTTTGAATTTCCCTCTTGTTGGAGAGAGAACCCTTGGATAGTGTGTCCAATCACCTTTGAGGTTAGGTAGGATGTTAGCTAGGGTTTTCCTTTTAGTGAGATGGAGAGGAATTTGGTAGGTTGATTTCCCACTCTCCAAATTTTGGAGACTTCTAGTGGACTTAGCAGGTTTTTGGTGGACTTAGCAAAGGGAGGCTTGTAGGAAGGGAGCTCTACTCAACTATCATTTTCTATATCTTTGAGAAAGGTTGGTTATCCTTTCATGGAATGCTTGATTTATTTTCATGTATGTTTATGCATATTTTTGTGTTGTGTTAGTAAGTGTATTTGTGGAGCTTCAAGCTTGTCTTTCATGGCCGGTTTATTGCATAGTTGATTTTGTTGGTTTTGTTTTTGTTCCTTGTTTTATTGGGGTGCGTAAGGCTAAACTCACCCTTGGGAGGTAAGAGAGCCTTGAGGGTTAAGGGTTTTTAGTTGGGAATGCCCAAATAGTGTAGAGTCCTTTCCTCATGGAGGAAGGGGATATGACATGGATGTATGGGCTCCATGTTGCCATCTTTCATTATCTACTTATTTGGGGGCCATAAGGGATTTTACTGTTGTATGGAAAATAGAAGGAATGGTGAATTTTGTGATGGCCTTGTGAAGGAAATAGTGTTTGGTTTTTGAGCCTTATTGAAGGCATGGTATTATTTTTATGGCTTCTCCTACTTGGGTACATTTCCACCTTCACCCCTCTTATGGGTCCAAAGTGATCCTATGTGAAAATCCATGGGAAAGGGAATTTTGTGTAATAATGTATTTACTAGTTTTTGTATGTGTATGTAAGTTTGGGCATGATAGTTTTAATCTCTTATTTTTACCTTCACATCTTCTTTTTCAACCTCAGCAAGACAAATTGCCTATTCCCATCCATTGTTTATTGACCAGTGACTGTTAGGATAGGTAGGAACTTTCAAAAAAGTGTAATAAACCACTCATTGGTGGGTAGTCTATCATAGCACACCCTCTGCTAAAAATATAAATATAACACTTAAATGAAGAGATTTTCCCAATTGTTCTACTTGCATTTCTTTTCCAATAAAAGCTTCAATAGAGTATTTAACTTTAGGAGGCTTCACCTATAATTTATTCTAAAAATAAAATTCTTCAAAATTCTAAACATGCTTATGTTCCTCCTTTGTTTTCCATCTTATCACTAATTGTTCAACTCCATCTATCATTTTTTTTTCATAAACTTTACTTGTATGATTTTCTATGGTGTCAATTTTTCATTGCAACCTCTTTTCTTTGTTATATTTTCAAGTACAAATCTTACACCTATATTCTATTGCACACTTGCCTTCAATTGGATTTTGTACTAGCTTGATGCATGGATACTTTGATGCCCATTTAAGTTAAAAATTCCTTACTAACATATCCTACTCCCGATCCTATTTTGATTTGGGTTAATCCTTTTTTTATTTGGTTTTTCTTTTCCCCTTCCATGCATTATCATTTATGGCATTATCACCCAAGTTGATTGTATTTTTCTAGCTAACTTGGGTATTTACCATAATATCTTCTTCAAGTTCATCATGATCTAATATATCAAGTTTGCCACATTCTTCAATATGTGGTGGAGGTTGTGAATCTTATACTTATAAAAGTGTGATGATGTACCTTCCTAGTTTTCATCATAATCTTTTCCAACACCAAAGTACAAAGACAACATTCTATATTTTTATGGCCTCTCTTGGCCTTTCCCACATTCAAGATTCCAACCCTTCTTCTTGTTTGACATCTAGAATAAAATAAAGGCTAAAAAAAATTATCAACTTGCTGAAGTAGTAATAATAGACTATATGGTTCATTGGCCCTACGACCTATAATCTAAATGTTGGAGGTCTCCTGAGTGACCACTAATGGGTCCCCAATGATGGGTCTACATTGAATAAGAATGAATTCAATAGTGCAAATAGATACAAATGAATTAAGAATAATATTATAAGACTTCAAAAATATGATCACTTACCTTTAGGTCACTAGCAGTCACCAATGCAATCACCAAAAATGGTTGTTCCTAGTCTAAAACTTTGCTATTGATCCAAATTGAGAGTTCACTACTTAGAACTGACCAAATTGTGTAGAGATAAATCTGATATTTGAATGTATTTATGTCAATCCTTATTTAGAAAATTCAACAAGAATTTTATATGATATACAAGTATTTGGAAAATCTCGCTTAACTATAACACATCTTATGTAATTTTTGAAGCAATTATGGGTCATCCAAATAATTAGCAATTATAATAGAGTTGGAAAAAATTGGGATGAATTGAGACATGCTTCCACAAAATGCTAGGTGAATTGGGTCCTCTTGGCCAAAAAATATTTATATGGCTATTGGAAAATTATGGCCATCTATTAAGACAACCTTAAAAAGTGTAGGGAAAAATATTAAATTTACCATGTAGAAAATGTAGATTCTAATGGTGAAATATTGATAGAGATACAATTAATTACATAAAATGATGGGCTATTGGTCCGTCCATTAGACTGAATATTTATAAAGTCTAAGTGAAATGGTCACTCCAATCGGTAGAGTTTATTCACCAAATTCTAGGCCACCAACGTGACAAATTTTCTAGTTGGTGAATATTCGCCACTAAAATTTTCCCTGATGTGATCCTCAAAGGATTATTCCTAGTAATAAAATATTATCTTTAAATCATAATAAGGTTATATTTATGCATCCTAATATAATAGATATCTAATAGGGTGGGATGTGAAGTGTTCTTGTTCATAGTTACAGTATTCCATGACTGACAAAACATTGGAATGAAGAATTCTAAATCTATACAAAAAATATAGAATAGAGAGGCTTTTATTAGATTAGAAATTTCCTAATCAACTAAGAGAGGGGGGGTAGAATTAGTTGATGCCAATATTCAATATTTTAAACTTATTATCGAGAAAAAAATACTGAAATGAAAAGTAAATGTAGCAATAACACACATACACATGAACACCAATATTTGTTCTCGAGAAAAACCTTGTTAAGGGAAAAACCCCGGTGGGGATGGTACCCAAAAATATCTCCACTATGATTATAATAACCATGTTAAGAGTTCTAACCCTGTTAAAAGTTGAGTATTACAATAGGTAGGTTCTAGTTAAAGGACATACCTTGTTAGGAGCCTTTTACAATGTGATCCCAATTAAGGAATCGACCCTACTACAAGTCCAACCCTGTTAGTGGAAATAACCCTATTAGGGATGTAAAATATATCAACTTGATCAAGATATTTAAAAGTTAAAGCCACCCTCACGTTCTCCAAACCTCACAACTTCAAGACTGAGATAATCTGTTCTAAAACTACTTCCAGTACTCAACCACTACCAAGAAAGCTCCACCTTGTGCCAAAGTGCACAACTACAGTTCTTCAAATAGTAACCAATGCAGCCTCAAGCTCACATTCACCTCTGCATCTTGCATATGTAGTTATTCCTTATATTCCATGCCTATTTTCCAAGGATTTCAATCCTTATATACAAATTACAATAATTAAATTAGGGTCGGCCTTCATAGGATAAATCCTATTTAAAAAATACAAATGGACCCATGAAAAGATGCACACAAAATCTCTTAAAATGTTACAACATAAAAATACATCAATTTATCATTCAGATCTGTAAATTAAGCTCTCTCATCACATTACTTGAAACGTGTTCCAAGTTAGCCTCCAAATAGGTTTTTTCCAATACACATGCCATAGATGATGTCACCTATATGATCACAACTCCATATGGTCACAATAAGCTCTCTCTCCAGTTTCCAACATGAACCTATGTTCGTACATCATAACTTAAACAACCATGAGTGCTATCCACAAAGTTATGTAATCAACTCTGTGAAAAACATAGTTTTTGTCTCCTGAGAAATAGTTACCAGTAAATCAGTCATAACTCTATATGATCGACTCATAAGAACATGTGATCAAGGATGGTGACCCAAGACATCATGAAGAGTCTTCCTTTAAGTTCGCACATGATAATTCTTTGGACTATGTTCGTATAATTCTCTGCAACTAGTCAATAACATATGTTGACATCAGTGACAAAATATGTCATGAATGCAACACAGAATCATTGTAACATGCCTCCAACATTACTAGGATAGTCCCCCATAGGAATACCATCAATATTCATGCTAACAATCTCCCCCTTTGGTATTGATGGAAACATAGATGAAAAACATCTAAGTTCCATAAGTACCAAACATGCCTATAAACATGCCTATACTGCATTTTTTACTCACCCCATGCATAGGGTTAATCAAGCATTAAAAGTACTATAATTCTCTTCATCAATCAATATGGATCTTTCCGAATATTTCTCCCCCAAGGGATGATCCTCTCATGCTATTTTTGTCATAATATTTTTCATGTTTCATTCTCTCCCCCATTGACATCAATGTCAAAGGTGTCATTGTGTCTCCAAGAGTTCTCAGTAACTCATATCAAATACATATACTCCCCCATAGAAGAAGCATCAAGCATTCCGTCTAGATAATGAAATAGTGTTCTTGATATTTCTGGACTAATGCAATTTTTGCATTAATTATTCAAGAGTAGGTTGGGGTAAGATGCCTAGCATACCTCTCAAATACTCAAATGTATCCTTAGGAAGAGGTTTTATAAAAATGTCCATTATTTTTTCCTTTGTATTCACATATTCTAACTTCACTTCTTTTTATGCTACCTTATCTCTCAAGAAATGATATACTTTATTGCTATATGTTATGTCTTTGAATGCATAACAAGATTCTTTGACATATTTACCATGCTAGTATTGTCATAATAGATAGTAACCAAATATTCAATATAGAATCCAATGTCCTTCAACATCTGCTTCATCCATATCATCTATGTACAATTGATTACTATTGCAACATACTCTAATTCTGCTGTAGACTAAGCAATGTAGTCCTGCTTCTTGCTAAGTGAAGAAATCAACCTTTTACCAAGGAAGAATGCTCCTCCACTTGTACTCTTTCTGTCATCTACATTTCCTACCCAATTGGCATCAATGAAAGCATGAAATGTAAATTCCTCTGATCTATCATACCATAGACCAAAATCAACTGTGCCCTTTAAATATCTAAACATCCTTTTTACTGCCATAAGGTGAGATTCTTTAGGATTTTCTTGAAATTTTGCAACAATTCCAACAACATTAGCAATATCAAGTCTAGTATGTGTTAGATACTGAAGACCTCTAATCATTGATCTATACCTTGTATGTGGTACATTCTTTGCTTCATCTTCCAAAGATAACTTAGTCCCAATTACCATGGGGGTTCCAATAGGTTTACTATCACCCATGCCAAAAAATTTCAATAGTTCTTTAAGATATTTGGTCTGAGATATGAATATACCTTCTTTAATTTGATTGATTTGCAATCCAAGGAAGAATTTCATCTCCCCAATCATAGACATTTCAAATTCACTTTTCATCTCATTTGAAATTTTTTTACTCATTTCATCATTTCCTCCAAAGATAATATCATAAAAAAAAACTTCAACAATCAAGATACCTTCTTCATTGATTCTTAAGTATAAGTTGTTGTTAGCATTACCTTTCTTGAATTCCAAATGAATCAGATACTTATCCAATCTTGTATACCAAGCTCTTGATGCTTGTTTCAATCCATATAGAGCCCTCTTCAATCTGCAAACTAGATCTTCATTCCTTGGTAGAGGAAATCCATCAGGTTGCTCAATGTACACTCCCTCTTCCAAGTATCCATTAGGAAAATCTGATTTCCCATCCATCTGATATACTTTGAAATCCTTATAAGAAACATAAGATAAGAATAATCTAACTACCTCAATCCTAGCAATAGGTGTAAAGGTTTCTTCAAAATCAATTCCTTCTTGTTGTGAATACCCTTTACATACTAATCTAGCTTTGTTTCTAACAACAATGCCTTCTTTATTCATCTTGTTTCTTTATACCCACTTGGTACCAATCCCATTTTTGTCTTTAGGCCTTGGAACCAATTCTCAAGTGTTGTTCTTCTGAATCTTCTCCAGTTCTTCCTTCATGGCTTTGATCCATGATTCATCCCTGCATGCCTCATATGTGGACTATGGTTCTTCTTACGAGATCAAGAAAATGACATTTGTATTTTTTGACCTCTCTTCTCTGTTATGTAATCTTGCTCTAGTTCCCTTACTGCTTTCACCAATGATTTGATCCTTAGGATGATTTCTCAGAGCATATTTGGGTTTGGTTTGTTCCCTCAACTCTACACTTATGCCATTGTCAATTACCAAAACATCTTGAGATTATTCATTCTTTTCATTATCATTCTCTATTGTTTGTATATTATCCTAATTTGAATTCATATTTTCAAAAGAAATCCCATAGGGGTTAAAGTCACAATATCTTTCTCTAACTTGAATTTTTTCATCCACTCTCACATTAGCTCTTTCAATCAACTTCCTAGTTCTTAGATTGTAGCATCTATAAGCTTTACTTCTAGTAGAGTAGCCAAGGAATATGCCTTCATCACTTCTAGCATCAAATTTTCATATACATTCATCTCTCTTAATGCTGCATTTACTTCCAAAAATTTTGAAATAACTAATAGTAAGTGTCTTACCATACCATAGCTCAAATGGTGTCTTGTATGTACCTTCTCTAATTTTTACTCTATTCATTATGTATACTGATGCATTGACTGCTTCTCTCCAATGCATATGTGGAACCTTTCCTTCTATCAATATGGTTCTTGCAACATCAAGAACCATTATGTTTCTTGTTTTAGCAAATCCATTTTGTTGTTGTGTCCTAGGTGTAGAAGTTTGCCTCATGATACCATGCTTCTCACAAAAATTATTGAATTCACATGAAGTGAATTCTCCACCTCTGTATGATCTCAAACACTTTATCTTCAAGCCTATCTCATTCTCAACTTTTTCCTTATAAAACTTAAAAGTTTCAAATGCTTCTAATTTTTCTCTAAGAAATCCAACCCACATCATTCTAGAGTAATCATCAATGAATATGATAAAGTACATGTATTCAAAGTATGACCCACTTTGTATAGGTCCACAAAGATCTGTATGAATTAGTTCCAACTTTTCATTTTCTAAGTATCCTTTTCTTGCAAAATTACTTCTTGTCTGCTTTCCAAAAACACATTCTCTACATATAGTGTTAGCAGGTTTTACAATCTTAGGTAGATCTCTGATAGCATTATTGTTAGATGCTTTTACCATGTTATCAAAGTTGATATGAAAAAACCTTCTATGCCATAACCATCTTTTATCAATCTTTTCAAGAAAACTACTAACCTCAGTAGATTTCAACTAAAATATATTACCTCTGGTCTTAGTACCAGATGCAATCAATTCTCCACCATCCTTGAATTCCAAATGATAACCCTTATCCACAAGCTATCCAACACTCAAAAAATTATGTTTTAAGCCATCCATAAATAGTACATCATCAGTGTTAGTATTTCCATCCAAAGTAATTGATCCTTTACCAATAATCATTCTAGGAGTATTATCACCAAACATTACAACTCCACCATCAAAATTCTTTAGCTGAATGAATCTATCCTTTTCACCAGTCATATGATGTGAACATCCATTGTCAATTATCTAATTAGTTTTCCTATCAACATGAGAAACTAAGGATTTTTCTTCATGGATAGGATCCTCTTCTTTGATAGCAACAAAACCCAACACATCATTGAATTCATCATCTAAATCTTTAGATCCATCACTAGCATAATAGCATTCCTTATCATTCTTTTATTTCCCATATTTAGGGCTATGCTTAGGTATTCTATTTGGACATCTAGATGTAAAATAACCAACCTTATTGCAGTTAAAACATTTCAAAGGTAATTTTCCTTCAAACTTACCTTTACCTTTCATTTCTCTCTTGGATATTGGGGCCATGATCTTCTCATCCAACTAATTGTCTAGCCTTTGAGTCTCCTCCCATTCTTCAACGTATTCTCCAAGATCTTTGTTGTGCTTGTTCACTCTGCTTTATCCAGCTTCAATAGATCTAGTTCTATGAACAGTTGCCTTAAATGTTGTCTCAATCTTAGGTAGTGCATCTTTTAGCTCTGTGGTCTCAAAGGTAGTTAGCTTAGCCACTAAAATTTCTCTAGTGAAATATTTTTATTGTGGTATAGTCTCTTCCAAAGAAAGAACTTTGGGTTTGTAGGTAGGAGTCACATATCTCAAAATATTTGCTATAATTTTATCTTCTATATAAGTACCTCCATTATTTCTAGTTCCAATCACACATTCAAATATTGTCTGAACATACATCCTTATTGTTTCATCATCCTTCATTTGTATTGTCTCCATCTTTTTCCTCCAATTCTGCAACTTTTCTCACTTAGTGTATTCATCTACTTCATAGAGTGCAACTAGTCTTTTCCAACTCTCACTTTCCTTTGTTAGATCTCTGACCTATGTGAATTCACCATCAGATAGTGCATTACCCAAGGCTTCATTTACAACAACATTACACACAAACCTTTTCCTTTCTTCTTCAATAGTAGTATGTGTTTCAAGGTTTTCTTCCTTTATGATAGTCACATCTTTCTAGGTAATAAGATAATATTCCAATCCCATACACATCAGATGATTCTTGATCTTTTCCTTCCATGTGTTGAAATTATTTGCATCAAACTTATGACTCTCCTTTCTAAATAAGGCCATCTTGATCTTTACCTCAAGTTTTTAAGCTTCCTGACTAAGGACCAAAATCTTTGATACCAATTATTAGAATAGAAATGTCCTAATCAACTGAGAGGGGGGGGGGGAGGGGGTGAATCATTTGATGCCAATATTCAATACTTTAAACTTCAACCTCAAACTTATTGGTGAGAAAAAAATACTGAACTGAAAAGTAAATGCAACAATAACACACATACACATGAACAAAAAGATTTGTTCTCAAGGAAAACCTTGTTAAGGTAAAAACACCAGTGGGGATTTTACCCACAAATATCTGCACTATGAGTATAATAACCCTATTAAGAGTTCTGACCTTGTTAGAAGTTGAGTATTACAATAGGTAGGTCCTAGTTAAAGGAAAGACCCTGTTAGGATCCTTTTGCAATGTGATCCCAATTAAGGAATTGAACTTGCTAGGAGTCCAACCCTATTAGAGGCAATAAATGTGTTAGGGGTGTAAAATATATCAACCTCATCAAGAGATTTGAGAGTTAAAGCCACCCTCAGGTTCTCCAAACCTCACAACTTCCAGAATGAGATAATTTTATTCTAAAACTACTTCTAGTACTCAACCACTGCCAAGAAAGATCCAACTTGTGCCAAAGTGCACAACTACTATTCTTCAAATAGTACCCAATGTAGGCTCAAGATTGCATTCACCTCTGCATCTCGCATATGGAATTATTCCTTATATTCTATGCCTATTTTTGAAGGATTTCTATCCTTGTATAGAAATTATAATAATTAAATCCGGATCATCCTTCATAGGATAAATCCTATTTAAAAAATACAAATGGACCCATGAGAAGATGCACACGAAACCTCTTAAAATGTTACAACATAAAAATTACATCAATTTATCATTCAGATCCGTAAATTAATCTCTCTCATCACATTACTTGAAACATGTTCCAAGTTGGCCTCCAAATAGGTTTTTCCCAATACACACGCCATAGTTGATGTCACCTGTATGATAAAAAATCCATATGATCACAATAAGCTCTCCAGCTAGTGTCCAACATGAACCTATGTTCACACATCATAACTTAAACAACCATTAGTGCTATCCACAAAGTTCTTGAATCAACTTTGTGAAAAACACAGTTTTTTTCTCCTGAGAAACAGTTACTAGTAAATTAGTCATAAGTCTATCTTATCGACTCATACACATGTGTAATCATGGATGGTGACCCAAGACATCATTAAGAGTCTTCCTCTAAGTTTTCACGTGCTAATTCTCTATACCATTTCTGTACAATTCTTTGCAACCAGTCAATAACATATGTTGACATCAATGATGAACTTTGTCATGAATGCAACACACAATCACTGTAGCATGCCTCCAACATTACTAGGATACTTGTCCATAGGAATAACATCAAAATTCATGCTAACAACTTCTTGTATTTTTCTACAAATATTCACAAACTTGTAGTCACAGATATATCATACTATTAATGCTAGATTACACTGAGAGAGGGGGTGAATTGGTGTAACAAAAAATTATAAATATTTTCACCACTAACTTCCACAAGATATAGTATGAATGCAAACAAAAAATTAGTAACAAAGTAAATCAAACATCAAAACATGCAAAACTTTAAGACATATATTTTTCTCATAATAAGTTTCCTTGTTAGGAGCATTACATCCACCCAATTAAGGGTATACCTGGTTAAGAGTATTTAGTATTGTTAAGAGCTTACAAAAAAGACCTGTTAGGATCTACCTAGTTAAGGGATTTAGAACTCCTTCTGAGAGTCTCCTTGTTAGAGGATTTTGATCTTTAGACCTATTAGGATCCTTCTCACCCTGTTAAGAGTGACCAAATTAAGGGATTTCTCTTGTCAACCTGCTAAAACTATTAAGTAAAGAGTGATTTGAAATTTTTACTCAATGCATGATAGATCCAGTGTATTCTTGATCAATTCTCTACTCTAAAAAACTTCTTCACATCTGTACTAACACCTTTGATCACCATAAACCACCACAACAACAAGAACAACACTACACATTGATCTTTCTCCTCTACTACATTCCATAATACATAAAAAATGATATATAAAATGGTTTTCAACTTAAGGAGGAAAAAAAAACCTAACACATAATTTCAATTCATTCCAGCTCATTCCTTAAACCCTAAAATGTAATACCAATTATTATTTACAATTTAAATTCATGCCAGTCTCTAGATCCATCACATAGTCAATTTGACAAAGAAAAGTCAAACCATATCACACTCTCTAATGTACTTTCACAACTCCAAGGAATCTGATCATCACATTTATGAAAATGACAATTGATCATTCCTCATTGATCTACCATGTCACTACAATCCTTACAACACATAACCACTTATCACAACATGGTGCAACATCACCAATTAAGGATCTGATTGATTGTTCTAAGAACTTCTTGAACCTTTCACTGAGTGAGCTTCAATTAATTATAATTTTGTCTAATGATCACACATACTAAATCACAACACTTGAATCCAAACCAAGTTGACACAATCATCAAATCATTACTCATTGGCTTCATCCTCTTATTCCTATTTACATGTCAACCTTCAAAAAATCATAAGTCATAATATACATAAGATAAACCTCTATGGTCATGGATATATCATCTTGAGACATCAGTTAGTCTTCCTTTATAATCGCACACTCCAACTCTTACTAGAGCTTTGGATCTAACCTCTTGAGCATACCTCGTCATAACAGGAACACTATCAACAAAAAAATACTAATTCGACATCAATGAAAACATCATAAATGATTAGATCCTAACATCATATATGCATTATACACATTCTATAACATACTCATCTGATCTTTGCATTAGTTATGCCAACACATATAGAAAAAAATGGAGTGAAGATTAAAAAAAATCTGAACAATTGCCCAAACATTCATCACTATCCTTAAAAATTTTAACTCTAGAACACTAGATAAGAAAAAATATTTTCATAATTGTTATAATTTTTTCCCCCAACTATCTCTGACCATTAGTGATAAAATAATGCTTAACTTAATTAAAACATATGATTATCAATAGCCAATAACTACATCTACAAAGAATATGATAAAACCTTTTGAAAGAATCCCAAGCCTCTAAAAATAACTTTTTTGAGCTATATCAATAAGATTTGTACCCATACATTGTCGAATATACATACTTCAACCATTATACATCATCAAAAAATAATCACCTCTACAGTACAGATTTTCTAGACCCAAAATAGTCCATCCATATGACAAGTTTGACATCAATGGCAACTAATTATGTACAAAAATCTCCCCTTTTAACATTAATAGAAATACATGTGTCAGAATGAAGGAATTCTCCCCCTTTGACATCAAGGAAAAAGGGAAAAAAGGAAAACAAGTACCCCTCCTATCATCATTAACTCCACCTTAAAAAATACTTCAAAATTTTCCAAAAGAAAACCAAAAATGTGTTCCGTTACTTTGAATCTCACGTTACCACTTTGGGTAAGATCTCTTTAAATTGAATATTTAGCAAAGAAATGACGGGTTTCTCTTGAGCCTCACTTTTACACAATGTAATAGTAGGCATATGAGATTCAAATATCTCTCTTGAAAGAATGATGAAAATCAATCCTAAGGTTCTCTATGGCTGGGTCACAACTGCACTGAAGTTCAGTTGAAGATTCTGTGATTTTACAAGGAGGCTTATATTGGTTCAAAAACATTGAAGCTAGAAAAAAAATAACTTAATAACTTTGTTATTTTATTTTTTGATTTTGAGAAAGTGTAAATATGCATGCAATTGAAAGTTGTATCTAATTTAACTTATATGATGATAACTAGGTTTTAATAGTAATTTTTTTAAAATTAGCAAAAGATGAGAGTAATGAGAATTTTAAAGATAATGATTGAAAGTAAATTATTACGGACATCAACGAAGAGGAATTAAAATTGTATATCAAATAATGGATTAGATCAATAGAAACCCATAATAATATAAATTAGGTAATTCACAATTCAAGTTATGCAAATGTAATCTTCAAGAAAACTTCACAAAATAATGATTTTCAGAACTCGTCAGAATAAAAAATCCATACTAGACATGTGTACATGTGAGAATAATTAATCTTCAAGAACAAATAGTTAAGATCATCACCATTTATTCACCACAAAAATTAAAATAGATCGCAACTAACATCAACTAATTAAATCACAAGAAATTTCACCATAAAACACACATTTGACACTTGAACTTGAAAATAATTTTTTAGATTTACAAAGATAGTAAATAAATCACACTAGGATATAGTTTTAATGAGTTTATATAGTTTTTACGACTCAAAAATATGAAACCCATAGCTAGGGTTTCTGGGCACCTATTCTAGGCAAAATAAAAACAAAAACTCTACTTTAACTATTGAAATCTATCCCTAAATTAAGAAATGCTAACTTCAATTTCAAACTATTATAACTCAAAAAAGATGCATTTTTAAAGCAACCCTAGATTTTTAGAATGAAGTGGAGTTTACTATTGTTTACTTTTGGATGCCTCTAATCATCTTACTTGGCCACTAGAATGCATGAAAATGCATGAAAAAACTGTTGTAGATGTAGTACAACTATACACTTCCATGTAAACACCAAAAACAACCTCCCAAGTGAAGATCAAACTTTGAAAATTTAGATTTACATGCAAAAATAGGATTTGGCATTTTTCCATCTCTTTCCTTTTTTCTTCTTTTTTGGGCTTGTGACTTGAATGAATGAATGAATATTGAAATAATAATGAATGCAAAATAATGTTAATGCTGTTGCAACTCTCTTGGAAAATCTTGGAGAAATTTATCAATGATGACATCTACTTCATCAAAATATGGAAACTTCATGAATTTGATGCACATTTGTTGATTCTTCTTGAAGCTTTTTAATTTGGTCCCTTCTTTCTATATTTATTCAATATCTTCCATGATCTCTCTCATGCTTTATTTGGACACAATAATCCACATCTTATTTGACATTTATGCTAGCCAACATTCCTTGAAACTGCTAGATAATATTGTTGAAGAAGTAAGTTTTTTCTCTATCTTTGTATTGGTACAACTCACAGTTGAGAGAATCAATTCAAACTCTTCTACTTTTTGCACCCAAGGAATCACCACTTCCTTCTTAGACTCAATCAACTCACACCTTTTATTATACTCTTTAACAACAAGCTTTATGTCTCCAATCTAGCTATCTAGTTTATCAATTTCTCCATTTCTTTCAATGATCCCCTCCCCTTCAAAAATCATGTAAATGAGGGTGGTCACCTGCATAGAAATAACACAAAAATGTGACATAAAAATGTGAATGGTCTCCTTTCCAAACTCCTCTAATTCATTCAAGTCAATGTGATCCATTAAATGAGAAATATAATCTTTCAAAACCTTATTCTATTCCTAGAGATTCTCTATCTTTATCTCATCCTAGTGCATGTTCTTGAATTGGGAAGTCACACCCAATGTAACCAAGGCTTTACCACCTTCATGTGTTAGTACCCCAAGGTTTACCTCTTCCATCACAAAATCACCTAGAGTTACCTCTTCGATAGCCTTATCCTAGGGTGGGACCGAAAATTGTTCTTTCTAGTGCCTCCTCCTATCTTTAGTCACATATGATATTCTTTAGGCTTTCCTACTAGACTCCTCTATGTGGAATGATTGAAAAATTTGTGAAAATTCAGGAGCATCCACTTGTGTATATGTTCTCTTGCAGGGTTGTATTGCCTTGGCAGGCCAAGTTGGCTTGGTTCTTATGAAGAGAGTATAGTAAGGCTCTAATTGAAATGCTAATATTTCCTCTTCCCTACTATCTCCTCCCTACTTCTCCTCTACTTGTTCTTTTTTTAGAGTACCCTATCTATGTTTTGAAGATGGAGGGGAACTAGGCTCCTCCACTTGTTATTCCATAGGATCTTCCTGTACCTATTTTGATTCATTTCCCTTGGGCTCCTTAGTTTTATCTTGATTTATACCTATCTCCTATTGTGTATCTTCTATCTATGCATCTAACCTCTCCCGACCATGTCCCCCTAGTTCTATTTCCATAGTTGGGGGTATCTCAACCTCTATCATAGTAGGCACTTCTGGTTCTATTTATAGTGGCACTGACACTTCAAATTCTAGTGAGATTTTCATCTCTAGAGGAAAATTTTAAAGCTCTAGAGGGATATCTTCTTCTGAAGGAACACTTATATTTTTCTTCACTTCTACCCAAATTACCAAAAGTTTTAGTTTCTTCTAAGGATACATCCTCTATACCTAGGTCAAAATGAGGCTCCTAGGAAGATTCCTTAAAGCTTAGAATGTTGTCAAAATATGATACATATAATTCATGACGCCCCAAGGGATTCTATCTTTCCCTCTTAGGTTCAACTACCAAATCTGATTCTACATTTACCACATGTGGGGCATCTTGGCTTGTACATTCTTGAGGGGGTTTTGAGACATATTTTGAAGAATGGTCCTCCACGTTAAGCCTTCTAGAAACTAAAATTGTTGACCTTGTTCTTCAAACCAAACATACTTCTTCCTCTTTGGGTTCCTCCCCCTCTTCTAATGTTTCTAAACCTAAGGCTGCGTAAGGTTTCTTTATTAATATTTTTTATAGCTTATTTTATGGTTATGGGTCTTTCAACTTTGTCACTTTGATATTAAAGGGTTTTACCCTTTTTTTACTAGAAGATGATGGAACATTTGTTGAAGTGTCAATACTAGGTGAAGATGTAATTGGAGGTTGTACTAAAGGTGATGGTGTGGGAGATGAATGAATTGGTGGTGGTGGTGAAGAAGGAGATGTAACTAGAGGAAAAAAATTATTCTTATCTTTGACCTTTCTCTGCTTCAAAATCTCTGGAAGATAATCTACAAAAACTTCGCTATTATAACCAATAACTTCTTTTGGGATAGGGGAAGGTGTCTTCTTGAGAATAGGAACATTAACATTCTTCCCATCCACCTTTTCTACCTTTGTTGGAGGATCCAACTTAGGTTTCATAAGCACTGGCTCCATGTTGTATGGCCTATGTATCCAATCCAAATTAAACCACACTACATGCCTAGCCTAGTGCTCAATACCCTCTGATTTTGGGCTACCAATTTTTGCATTCAAAATTGATTGGGCATAGATTTTATCTTTATTATATAGTGGTAGAAAAACATTCTCTGAATATTTATCCCATACTTTATCTAGAATGCGGGCATCAAGAGCATGTTGCCCAAGGTCCAATTCCATCTTGCAGTAGTGATGTAGGAGCATCTCAGGTTCTTAGCATTTCTATGTCATCAAAAACAAGTTTGAGTTATTCAGTTTGCTTGGTAGTTGCTCGGTTCCTTCTTTGAATGAGTTGTTCAGTTAATTTTCTGAGTTATTTCTTGGTGCTTGGTAACCTTTATTACCAAATGGTTTATTTTGATTTCCTCGAGGCTGAATTATGCATTGAATTTTGGTCACGGAGTTAATGTTGGTATCGATCATTAGGAAGCATGTGGACCTAGATCTAGTCATTCCTTTCTCCAATGATGGATCTGAAAGCTGACTTATTTTGGTAGCCTCGTATATAAATAGAGTAGTTAGTTGTATTTTTGGAGGGGAGGAGGTATCAGTAGCAGATCAGTAGTAGGAGGTCAAGTCTAGAAGAAAAAAATAGTTTCTGGATGAATCCTTGCATGTTGGAGGACTGTTGTAATTGAATCTAAATTTAATTGGCCATTAGTAGGAAGGCCTTACAACATAACATGTATGAGGTTATTTGATGAATAATATATGATCTTCTACATTCTCTCTCTTCTTGTTGTGTATTTTATTCTATGTGTGTGATCTTTGCAAGGGGGTTGTGATCAAGGTATGCCTTTGGCCCTTCATCTTGCCTTTCCTTGCGTCAGGTGGTATCAGAGAGAAGTTGAGATTTGGATCTAGATTTGCAAATCTAGGTTAAGGGCTCCTTCTTGTTAAACTCTAGTTGATATTTGTTATGGGGTAGAAGATTGCAATCTGACCTGCAATTGTAGAGGGTTTTCAAGATGGTTCATGGAAGGAGAGATGCAGATCCAAGATTGGAAGATACGTTAAGATAGATTACTACTAGGTTAGAAGTTGTTGAGGAAGCCCATCACTGAGGAAGACATCTTGAGGATGTTAGTGATGAAGAAATTGAAGAGGAACAAGGTGAAGCTGAACCTACTCCTGTGATGGATTAGGGTGAGGAAAGATTGTTGAAGGCTTTGACAAGTTTGAAATCTACACCACATTTCAATCCTGCTGAGTATAGTGGAAAGCTGGATTCAGATGAATTGATGGATTGGATCACTGAGATGGAGAAGTATTTTGAGTATGAAAATATCCCTGAGGAAAAGAAGGTGAAGATTGCAAGCACTAAGTTGAAGAGTCATGCATCCTTGTGGTGGGAGAATTTGCAATTGGATAGAAAAAGGAAAGGCAAAGACAAAATAAAGGTATAGAATAAGATGGTGAATAAGTTGAAAGGAAATTTCTTACCATGTGATTATTAGATTAACCTAGTTAGGTGAATGCAAAGCTTGAGACAAAAATATAGCTCGGTAAAAGATTATACTGAGGAATTCTATATAATAGATGTCAGATCTGGACATGATGAGGATGAAGTGGAAATAATTTCTAGGTACTTGAATGGGTTAAGAGTTTCCATCCAAGAGGAAATCAATTTGGTTAAGTTAGAAAACATTGAGGAATCTTATCAGTTTTCCTTGAAAGATGAGGAGAAATTGAAAAAATGACATGAGAAAAGACAAAGAGGAAGAGGTGGTAGATTCCCTAAAGGAAGAGGTAGATCCTATGGTGAAAATAATAGATCTGATCAAGACAAGAAAAATCTAGATAAAGGCAAGACCAAGTGGAAAGGTGAAAGTACTTCTAGAGGAAGAAGTAGTAACTACCGAGGTGGTTATAGAAGAGGTGGATTCCAAGGAACTTGTTACAATTGTGGGTAAGAAGGGCATAGGTCATTTGAGTGTACACATGCAAGTAAGAAGGTTGGTAGTAGTAGAAATGATTTGGTGCAAGAAGACTCACTGAATGAACCAAAGAACGAAAAGAACTTGATGGTTAGGAGAGCACTTTGGAGTGAAAGTAATAAGGAAGATTTGGTAAGGAAACATTTTTTAAAGACTAGATGTAGAGTTGTTGATGAAGTGTGGAAGGTAATATTTTATAGTGGAAGCTTGAATAATTTGGCATATGAGGAAATGGTTACAAAGTTGCAGCTGGAAAGATTGAAACACTCGAAACCCTATCTAATTTCATGGATCAAGGATGAGCACAAAATATTGGTAAGTGAACAATGGTATGTGAATTTGAAAATTGGGAAGTACTATGATAAGGTGTTATGTGATATCACGCCTATGGATTGGTGCCATATTTTGTTGGGTAGACCTTGGTAATATGATATACATGCTATGTATGATGGAAGATTGCATAAATATACTATTTGGGCTGATGGGAGAAATCAAATCTTGTTTCTTTTGATGGAAGAACCTGTTAGTAGTGTTTGTACATCTATGAAAGTTTGTTTGATGGAAGGAAGAAAGTTTGTTAAGGATTTGAAGAAGAATGATGTGTGTTTTGCTATGATTCCTAACAAATCAAGTGAGAAAATAGTGCATAGCATCCCTAAAGAGATTGATAAGATTCTCACTGACTATAAGGAGATCATTTTTGATAATGTACCTAATGGTTTTCCATTGAAGAGAAGCATTAATCATTGCATGGATTTGATCCTTGGAGCTAGTTTACCGAATAAGGCACCACATCGGTTAACACCTACCAAGAATCAAGAATTGAAGTGACAAATCCAATAATGGTTGCAGAAAGGTTTGATCTGAGAAAGTCTAAGTCCATGTGCAGTACTGACTGTATTGGAACCTAAGAAGAATGGAGAAGGGAGAATGGTGAATGTGTACTGATTCTAGATAAATCAACAAGATAAGAGTGAAGTATAGGTTTCCTATACTGAGAATGGATGACATAATAGATAGTTTGATTGGAGCAATTTTACCAAAATTGATTTGAAAAGTGGATATCATCAAATCAGAATCAAAGAAGGTGATGAGTGGAAGACTTCTTTTAAAACAAGAGAAGGTTTGTATGAGTGATTGGCTATGCCTTTTGGTTTAACTAATGCATTGCATACTTTTATGAGATTGATGAATGAGTTTTTGAAGACATTTTTGGGTAAATTTGTGATTTTATATTTAGATGACATTCTGATATTCATTAAGACTAGAGAAGAGCAATTGTTGCACATTAAACAAGTATTGTAGAATTTGAAAGAAGAAATGTTGTTGATTAATTTGAAAAAGTGTTCCTTCATGAAAGAGGAGATTGTGTATTTGGGATTTGTGATTTCAGTTGATGGTTTGAGAATGGATCCTGAAAAGGTTGAAACTATTTTGAATTGGCCTATACCTAAAAATGTTAGTGAGGTAAGATCATTTCATGGTTTAGTAAGTTTTTACCGAAAGTTCATTAGAAGTTCCAGTTTAATTTGAAATGCTATGAGTGAGACTATGAGAGGAGATAAAAGAGAATTCAAGTGGACACATGGAGCTGATAAAAGTTTTGAGATTTTGAAGAAGGTTGCTGAATTACCTGTGTTAGATTTACTTGATTTCAATAAGTTATTTCAAGTGGAATGTGATGCAAGTGGTAGTGCAATAGGAGTTGTGTTGAGTCAAGAAGGTAAACCTGTTGCTTTTTTATTGAGAAATTGAATGATGAAAAAAGGAAATATTTTGTGTGTGATCAAGAGTTCTATGCTATTGTTCAAGCCCTAAAGAAATGCTGACATTATTTGATACTGAGTGAATTTGTGTTTTATACTGATCATAAGGCTTTATAGTATTTGGGTAGTCATAATAAGTTGAATCAAAGACATATGAAATGGGTTGAATATATGTAGAGTTACACATTTGTGATAAAACATAAGAGTGGAGTCACTAACTGAGTTGTTGATGCATTGAGTAGAAGAAGATCTTTGATGACCGAGATGAAAATTGAAGTTCTTGGTTTTGATGACATGAAAGATTTGTATGAAACTGATCTTGATTTTTCTGAGCTATGGAAGAAGTGCAGAGCAACTATTCAAGATCAACCAAGTACTAAATGGTAAGACTATTTCATCCTAGAAGGTATGTTGTTTAAAGGTATTCAGTTGTTTATACCGAGAGGATCAATGAGAACTAATTTGATAAAGGAGAAACATAGTAGTGGTTTGGCTGGACATTTTGGCATTGACAAGACAATTAATTTCTTTAAAGATAAATACTTTTGGCCACAGTTGTATAAGTATGTTTAGAAATTCATGAAAATTTGTGGAATTTGTCAAGTTACAAAGGGAGTAAGTCAGAATACTAGATTGTATATACCTATTTCTGTTCCTAAGAAAACTTGGATTGATATCAGTATGGATTTTGTTCTTGGCTGACCGAAGAAAGTAAGAGGTAATGATTCTATATTTGTTTTTGTGGATAGATTTTCTAAGATGGCACATTTTCTACCCTGTAGAAAGACATCAGATGAAGTGCATATAGAAGATCTTTTCTTTAAGGAAATTGTTAGATTACATGGGTTACCAAGGATAGTAAGTTTGTTGGATACTTTTGGAAGACTCTTTGAAAAAATTTGGACACCGAGTTGAGGTATAGTTCTACATTTCACCCATAGAATGATGGACAAAGAAAGGTTGTGAATAGAAGTTTGGGTAATCTTTTGAGATGTTTAGTTGGAGATAAACTTGTAATCATCTAAAAATGGTCACCTAGACTATTAGCCCTGTTGGGAGTATTCTTAATTTTTTTGAGGTTTTTGTCCAAACATTGTTTTAGTCCTGTGGTCTATGAAGTTTTCTTAGGTACAGGTCTCAGAGGTTCTTCAAAATTTTGTCATAGCCCACTTCAAAAATCCTTACCCTAGGTCTTGTCCTTGAAAATGTTGAATTCATGCAAAAGTCCTCACAATTAGCCCTTATTCTTCTATTTCATTGTTACCTTTTTTAAGTCACTTAAGGTGATTAAATCATGCACATGTTAAATGTTTTGTGTTCGCTGAATCAGAAAAGGTCATAGCATGTCTCATATAGTATTCGGCGATTCAGCGAACAAGTCAATCTTATGCTAAGTGTTGTCTTTGTTCGCGTAGTCTCCAAATATCTGGTGGTTATCAGAAAACATCTGGCGATTCGACGAATGCATTATCTCCAATTCGCATATTCCTTGGTGGTTCTTTGCAAATATTTTAGCGACCTGGCGACAACAGTTATCGCTCATTCTCTGATTCTACTGGTTAAGGGCAAAATAACTTAGAGACTTGGCGAAGACTGTAGATCATTGTCAGGATTGACGGTTGTGGTTTAATCTCAGATATTATTGGGTCCTACATGTTTCATTTGGCGAATGAGCAAATGTGTAAATACTTCTAAGTTTGGCGGCCCCGACAGTTTGGTATGAAGAATTTGGCAGAACGGGTGTTTCAAGTGTTCGCTTGTTCTTAGAATAAATTAGTAAGGAGCTAAATGATTTAGCGATTCAGCGAGTCATGTGGTCGCGGGTTCTCTAAAAGGAAAAGGTAAAGGGCATAATCATTTGGCGAATGCGCGAATAAAAGGATTGGCTAAGTTTTGAGTCTTCAGTCACTTAATCGCGGATTGAAATACTTAGTGTTTAATATGATCTGGTGATTCAGCGAATCCTCTGTTCGCTGAATCTCATAATCAAATGACCAAGGATCAAATATTTTAGTGAAGTGGTGACAACTGTAGATCATCAACAAGATCAACGGTTCATTTGGAATCTTAGAGTAAAGATGATGGTTAAGAAAGATTCAGCGATTCAGAGATTGAAGGCTTCACCAGTTCTCCAAGTAATTTAGTGGTTAAGTGATCCATTAAGTGAATGTGTGAACCCTTTGTTCACTGAATCTCCAAAAGATTTAATGGTTAGCCATGACATTAAGAGAATGCGAGATGGCTTTGTTCACTGGTTCGCCAAATAATAACTACAGTCAAGTGCTCAAAGGGTGTCACTGTGTTCGCTAATTCATGAAAAGTATCATGAGTTAAGGATTGCATTTCGAGAACCCGTGAAGGCTTTGGTCACTAGTTCTCTGAATATACGCTAGGGGTAACATTGCATTTAGCGATCATGAGAAGCTTTCAGTCGTGGATTCATTAAATGGGCCCAGTTGGAAAAGGTAATAAAAGAAAAGAAAAGGGACCATTGCTTGCGTGGATAAAGTACAGTATCAAGCTGGAAAGTAAACTAATGAGCCATCCAATCAATTTCAAAGGAAGATTGCATGACGTGAACAGGTTTAAAGTGCAGGATCTTAATCATTTGCCTCTTTGCCTTGTTTTCAAGTTTTTTAAAATCTATCTGTCAACATCTGTACATTGGCTAGCTCCATTTTGAAAACTGGTGACATGTGAAATTGAATGCGGGAGCAATTAAGGAGATTTGCAATGATTGTGGTAGTTGTACACACTAGATCTACATTGATAAATAAGTTAAGCTCATTGTTTCCTGTGTCCAAAATCATTCAAAGAGAATTATGTCATTCTGAAGTGATTTTTGAGTGCCAAGTGAATCCATTTTACAGACATTGAAGATAATTCTGAAGCAAAGATGAGCCAACCTGAGAGAAGCGCAACATCTTCTAGCAGTGAAGCAAAGGCTAAAAGTGGTGAAGATAAGGGCAAGCCTAATTATTCAGATGAGTTTTTGAAATTGCTACCTAGTTCCAGTCAAAATAAAAGAGCTCTTGATGATGTTTTTGAAGATGTTCTAGGGTTTTGCAAAGATCCTATCACACCAAATACCACAGGTTATACTATCTTCAACTTCTTTTATAAAAATAGAGATAGTCATATCCCTGTATGTAATGGTTGGGCTTTGGGGTTAGGGAAATTAGTAGTGCCCGATGTATTCCTGGATGCGGATTTAATTGTTGCTTTAGCTAGGCGTTACGACCCTATTTCTAAGACAATTAGGAAAGAGGACCAGTCAGCTGTGGTTACTCTTGACAGGGGTTTGTTCATGAAGGCTTTTAATGTTTATAAATCCACTTCTAATGAAATTGACTTGAGAAAAGAAAAGGAGAGGTACAAGAAGAACATAGGGATAGTGAAGGACCAAATAACGAAGCATATCCCAAAACAGGATAAGTATATAGCTCCCCTCCCTTCTCACATGAATGCAACTTACCAATTTAAGTCCCTTCAGCATTACATGAAGCAAACTTGTTATGGGTTGTGTAGGGTTTTGGGAATTGATGGGGATGCAGAGTTTTTACCAGCTGATCTTTTGATGATTATCCTGGACATCCAGAATTCTTTGGTTAATACTGATTATGATTACATCCAGTATATCATTGATAGAATGCATGAGGGTTTGATTTCTATCAAGGATAGTAAGAGCCCAATTAAGTTCATGCATTATTCTTTGCTAATGCACTTAATTTTGTTCTTCAATATTAATAGTTTTGATTCGAACATGCTGAAGCCAAGGTTCAACTTTGAAGGCCAGTATAATCCGGTGCAATTATGGGTGAGGATGTGGAATTCTACTTCCAATGAGGGGAATTTTTGTCTCTTTCAGAATTTCATTGTGTATCCTCTCGTAAGGATGTTAGGTATCGACACTACAAGGATATCCCCAAGGGTGCTCAGGTTCTTACGACCAGTGCAGTTTTTGAACAAATGGGAGGGAGATCACAATTGGGGTGACTTTTACTTGGGCGAGAATAATACAATTTTGAGAGTCTACGGTTTCCTCCAACCCCCACATCTGTTACCAAAAGTTGTGCCTCCAAGGGTTGCTTGTTTGGAATTTGTGTGGTAGTTGATGTGGATAGACAGGGAAATTCTAGCCCCTCACAGGAAGGGTACATTCACACCTAGGCAATTCAAGGTAGGTGACTTCCTGGTAGGAAAAAAGGCATTTTCTCAAATTACTGCATGGTTAAATCAGTTCAAAATGGCTATTGGTGCTTGTAGACATGTAGATCCTAAGGGCTTTATCAAAATTTCCAGAATGCTATACATCCCAAACATTGGTGTGAACAAAGAACATGAAGGCTTGGATGAGGAAGATGTAGTCAGAAACATCATTGATGATGTTGAGGTCAAGAGGAGATGGAACAAGTACTTTGATTTAGTAGATTTGTCAGAAGAAGTGATGGCAGCCCAGCTTCCTTTTGAGGGTTTCTTCCCTAACCTTCCCTATTTAAAAAGAATTGACAAGATGATAGAGATGCATGACACTCTATCAAATCAGTTGAAAAAATTGATTGACCAAAGTCAACCAAAGAAAATGAAAGACTATTCATCTTCTGATCAAGAGGAGTTTTCTGATGAGTCACAGGAAGGGAACAACCCACCACAAATGGAAGATGTACAAAGTGTTAGGCCTGTTGAAGACCAACCAGAAATAGGGGATACTCCAGGGCCACCCTTGAATAAATAGAGGCTTGAGGTAGGAGAGCCTTCAAGGTAGGAAAAACAAAAGAGAACAATTGATAGAGCATCTGCTCTAGTGCCAGGTGATAGGGTTTACCATCACCAATTGAGAAAACCAATAAGAGAAGGAAAGAAGGTGGCCACTGATGAAGCAGATAGGGAACAGTCCCTGTTGTCAGAAAGGGATATTAGAGAGGTCTATTAGGAGGAATTTTTGAGTGATGACCATTTTATTAAAACTGATGAATTCAAGAGTTTCCTTGTTTGGAGTAAGCAACAAGAAGTGAGGAAACTTCTGCCTGAAGGTATGGAACCAAGTGAAGAGACATTGAGAGCCTTAAATTCTTATGATCCTAGCCTTGATCCCATAACTGCAGATGAAGCTAGACAACTGGTCAAGTCAAGTGGAATGCTATTGACTCTAAGATGGGATCTGACTTCTGCTTTCATCATAGATCAAATAAGAAGGCAACCGCCAGGCTGCCTATCATATGAGGTTCACATTGGTGATATGATAAGAGGAAGTGGCTATGACCCTAAGTCTCAAGCTGTTGCAATGTGGTCCATGGCCCCTAGGACTCAAAAGCCATCCCTATTGAGTATAGAGGATGAAATGGAAGGGAATCAGATTATTTGGACTATGCAGAATACAACGAACCTTGAATTTTCTAAGGCAGTGACTCATTGGGCTAACCTGAATGAGGAAAAAATAGTTCAATTATCTAAAAGGTACTCGAAGTTATTTGAGAGTGCAAACCTAGTGGCCAAGGATAGAGATTTAAAATTGATGGAGATCAAGCAGCTAGAAGATGAATTGGTAGAGGTAAAAGTTAAGCTGGAAGAAGCTTCGAAGGTAGTTGTTGTCCCCCCTGTGCAGGTTGAGGTCCCAATTAAAATTGATGAAGGAGTACCTGAGGGACCTAATGAAGATTTAGATAAGATAAGGATAGAGGCATCTTTGGACACCATGTCAAAGATTGTGCAATACAGGTGAGATAAGATAATAGAGAAAATGGATACAGTTTATCAATCAATCAGCCAATTACCCCAGACAAACAGAAAGATAAATGAATCATTGGCTGCTTTAGAGCCACTTCATAGTGTTTGGTTCAGAAGAAGTTTGTTGTTTGATAAACTTGATAGCTTACAAGAGCATAAGCCTGAGATCCCTGGACTAGTTACAGATGTTTTTGAGAAGATTGGCTTAATCAATGCTGTTTCAAAGTTTTTTAAAGGTAAGTCCAACCAGGTGAGGGTTAAGTTGTTTATGTTTGATAAACATTATAGCAAGTATTTTCCTATAGTATGTGTTGATAGTGGAAACCTGATCAAGTTAGAGGAGTGGAAGCTTTCAATGGATGAGTTGGTGATTACACAAGATGCTTTCCTTAATAATGACAATACTTTGGATTTTGAGAGGTGTAATAGCATCATTGACAGTCTTTTTAAAATTGAAAATGATTGCTTACAATTTGTGGCAGAAGCCAAAAATATAACTAACTCCATGTGGGAAAAGCAAGTCAGCTTGTTACAAGAATTACAGACTTACAACTGGCCATCAGATGATGAAGTAGCGGCTTGGGAGAAGCTAACAATAAAGAAGAAAAAGAGGCTAGTTGTCCAACTTATAGAGGAAGAGGAAGAATAGAGTTGTAGATGGCACCTGGTCCAGGAATTATGGGAGAGAAAGTTTCAAACAAAGCATGATGTAAGTTAGTCGGAATGGCGGTCATCATTCATGCAGTGAATTCAGCAACTGCTCCGAAATATCTTTAGACAAAGATGCCACCTGCGGAATTGTTGAGAAAAGATCTTTGTAATGTGTTGTTACAATCTATTTTTCAGTTTGTAATCTTGTCTCTAGTATAGGATCTTTTCTAGCCATCCCAAGCTTGTTGCATCCTTTCAAGGATTCCAAGATGGCTATGTTATATATAGTAATTTTTACTCTTTTGAGCGGAGGTTGAAAAAAATATACTGTACAGGGAGGCTTGGCTCCATTGTTGAAATCTTAGAATATTTTATCAGATTTTGAAGTGTATTGATGCAGTGAAATTTTATTGAAATACAATAGAATTCCCTTGCATGATTTCAATTGTCTTCTTGTTTGAATTCTGTGGCTTTTGTGTGTTGAATCTATAAGGTAGTTTCGATATACCATTTACAACGTATCTGTGATTTTAATCTCTAACTCCTTTCAAGGAAAGGGTAATGTCTTTAGGTTAAATTCTGAGAGCTTAGGAATTTGACAAGAATTTGATGATCAAATGTGTTAAGAGAGGATGAATTTTAAGGCATTTTATCTTGGATTTGTTTGTATTTCATTTAGAAGATTTCTGTAAATGTATGTTTCACTGTTTGACTCTATACCCAAGAATAATGCACTGGTCTATCCTTGATTTGCAGGGATCTCATCCTCAACAAAACTTAAATAATAATTTACTTTCGTGTATGTCTGAATGACTGAGAAGATAATGTTTGTATCAAGGATATAAACTAATGTTGTGATCCTTTCAAGAAGTAGATCTGACATGGGTTAACCTGCCCGAGTTCAAAGATTGAAAAGAAGAAGGAGTTTATCCTTGTCACACTTGCCATTTTTTTGCAATGAATGTTTACTTCTGTTAATATCACGGATTGGATTTCTAAGCTCTGCATCAATTACAGCAAGAGCTATTAGTAAATCATTGCTAGAACCTTTGATCCACTATAGGATTTCATTGTGAAGCAGTGAGTTTGAAGATAGGTACACCCGCCTGGGTCAGTGGAGCCCGAAGTAGAAGAAGGACTTGGTCCTTATCAATTAGCCTTTTCCCTGTAAGAATCCAAAGTTGAGAACCCGAGAGTCAAGTTTAAAAACTATATTGGTGATTCTACATGAAAAAGAGCTAACAAATTGGTGACTCTACTGGGGATCTTCTGAATAGCGTGCAATAAGCTAGTGCAAATCCTGTCTATTGTGCATTTGTAGACCAGTATAGAATAATTTCATTCCCCCATAAAAGTGGGTGGTGACTCTAAACTCTGCTACCAGTTGCTAATTATTGTAAACTTTTCTAATATTGTCATGCTATACCATGAGTCGACCAAGATACACTAGGTCTTATTATAAGGATCACCCCGAAGATAATATGGGTGATGAGCTCCATACACCAAGTAGGAAACAATGGTCTAGAAGAGGTCAGCATACTGCTAGTTCCCAAGGCCCTTCTCGAGAAAGATCTCGTGTTCCACTTCCTCATGAATCTTCATCCTCTTCTGATAATCTTGAACATGTCAAGAGGTTTACACCAAGTGTGCACATGCAGAAAGAAGTAATCACAGAGGTCACAAAAGCAGGTTATTTCCCTGCGAGAGAAACTCTGGAACAACCAAAAGAAACCTCTTCTACTGAGACCACCTCCTATGATTCTGAGAAGTTGAGAGAAGAGGTGATTTCTTTAAGAAAAAAAGAGAGTGAAAAACTGGCTGAGATTGCCAATAGGTTGAAAGCAAGGGAACAACAAATCTGTGATTTGCTCATAGAGAGGCAGGAACTTCTCAAAAGAACCAAGAAAAATGAGACCCAAGTTAGTGATTTAAACCAAGATGTTCAAGGTTTAAATAAGGACTTATTTGGTGACATGGAAGATTTGAGAAAGCAAGCTCAGGATAATAAACCTAAGCAAGGTGAATTTGAGGGAACATGCCATGTCTTAAGGCAATTGAATCCCTCTGAAATCCAGAGAAATAAGGAGATTATAACTGCTCCCAAAGAAATCCCTGATAAGGGAAAATAGAAATTGGTGGGTATAAATATTAATGAGCCCAAGAAAATTGTGGTTCTTCCTAATGTACATTCTCAAACAAGTATAGACTTGGAGAAGGCTAGGAAAGCGAAAGAAGAATTGGCTATTCAACTAGAGAAACTTGAATTGGAGGCTGCTGCTGATGAAATGAAGAGGAAGATTTCCTTCCTACATGCTAACATGAACACATATGCTAGTACCTCTATCCCTATCACCATTGGAACAACTCCATTCAGTCATCCCAATACTTCACTTCCAAATGCTCAAGCTTTTCACCCTAGACAAACTTTACCTGGTACAGTGGGAACTATACCCTGTCAAAATGTTGTAACTACCCCTTTGAATCAACCAAATATCCAAAGAAGACCAGTTCATTTGGATAGATATAGGCCTCTATTTTTTGATGGTATTCCTAGCCAACCTAATTTTGTCCCCAATGAAATCAGAAAGAAGATCCCATTATTTACTGGAAATAATGTTATTACCTGTGAAGAGCATCTGAAGTTTTTTACAGATAAGGTAAATGATTATGAAATTGAACATGAAGATGTCATAATGAAGCTCTTTGTTCAATCATTGATTGAGGATGCCAGGCATTGGTATAGGGGGTTACCTGAGAATAGTATTGCATCTTGGGAAGAATTTGTCAGATGCTTTAAAGAGCAATATGCAGAACATGTGAACTCTAGCTATATGCTCAATGAGTTCAATAATATCAAGAAACATTACAATGAGAGCATGTCAGAGTTTAATAGTTGATTCCAAAAGGCTATGTATAAACTGTTCCAAGTATTGAGGCTAGATGATGCAATCTGCATGACAACTTATTTCAATTCTATGGATGGTAAGATGTCTTACCTTTTGAGAGACAAGAATCCCCATACCCTTAGAGATGCTTTTAAGTTGGCCATAAACATTCAGAGTAACTGAAAGGCATCTGGCCAAATGTACAAAAGGGATGAGGGTAGATTGTGGAAAGAAACCAGGCCACAACCTGAAAGGCCATCCAAAGAGGAGGATAGAATGGACAAAGGACCTGGTAAGACTAAAGATTTCCCAGCAAGGTTTGAGAAAGGTGGTAGAAACTTTCAATATGTGAGACCTCCTTATCAAAGGCAGGACAAAGCCCCTAATCTGAGAGATATGCCTTACAAAACAAATTGGAAAGATGGGAGGCCTGTTCCTGATAATAATGAACCCCAAAAGGGAAGAGATACACTAGATCCCTTGAAGAAAAATATAGCACATAACGTGGAAAGTACCCCTTGGTGTGTGGCCTGTAATATGCCCCACTCACCATTCCAGTGTGCTGTTGCCCTGGCCTTGGGAGAAGAGGCTAGTGATTCATATGCAGGAGATTATGAAGGATCTGAAAAGCTTGCTATTAACATGTTTACTATTGAACTAATGGAGGATCTTGAGTCCTCAGATGATGAATTTATTTGCCCTGATGTTGATCATAAGAGGAAGATTTTCTCTGACTATGAACAAAAAATATTTACTTAGTCTGATCGGGAAGAGTTTGATAATGATGACCATAAGACTCACATGGTAGAATCCGGGTCAGATGAAAGACAATGGAGAAAGCCCAGTGAAGAAGAAATCAAGAATTTAACTGTGGCTACTATTACACAAGCAAAATCCTCATGCAATTTGAGGAACAAAAAGGTGGATAATGAGCAGGGAGTCCCTAGATCAGTGTTTGTCAAAAGTAATCCTCAGAATAAGGACTTCCCAAAGCCCAATATTGTAAATAGTAAAGATGAAGGGTTTGAAGCTGAAAAGAAAGGGAAACAAGAAATTATTGCTGATAAGGTGAAAAAGAAATTTGGTAGGTCAAAGGATCACCCTGATTTTTGTACTGACTCCCCTACTTTTGATATGAGACATGCCTTGTCCCAAATGAAAGTTTCCATCCCTCTACTTGAAATGTTGAAAATAGAAGAGCACAAAGCAGTAGCCCTGGCTCTCATAAGTGAGAAGAGAACTAATCCTATCTTACAAGAAGAAGGGAAGTCCCTAGACAAGCCAATTGCAATTAATGACATCTCTAATGTATGTGTTGGGACTATTGTGACACAGGAACCCTCTTCTATCAATCCTTTCTATGTTACTTTGCTTGTAAATAATTTTTTGCTGAAAAACTGTATGATTGATTCTGGCGCCGCTACAACTGTAATGCCTTATCAAGTGATGAAGGAGTTGGGGTTGCAAGTTGATACATCTAGTGGAAGGTGTTATGCCATGGACAATAGGGTAGTACCTGTTGTAGGGAGCCTGATTGGAATTGAAGTAAAAATTGCTACATTCGCAGAAGCCACATATAAAATGGATGTGGTTGTTGTTGATACAAAACCTCATTATGGCATGTTATTATCAAGACAATGGGCTGCAGCAGTGGGTGGAAAATTGTAACTAGATTTATCATACACTACCATCCCAATAAATGGAACTGAGGTAAATTTGTACAGGGAGCCCCGTTCCTCAGTCATGATTGAAGTGGTTGCTCCGGAGGATCTAAATTGTTTTGTAGATATTGACATGAGCAATTTTGTGATCAAAGAAATAGCACCTCAGTTGAAAAACATAGATCCAATTGAGGATGAGTTAATTGTGCAGCAAGATGGACTCTGACAAATGTTCTTTGATGGTGGATGCTCCAAGGAAGGATCAGGAGCTGGTGTGGTGTTCATTTCCCCATCAGGTATTACATTTAAATACTCTTTCTTGTTAACTTTTGAGTGTACAAATAACACTGCCGAGTATGAGGCTCTGATACTAGGATTAGATGTGGCCATAAAACATGGTATTAAATCTTTAAAAGTTCATGGTGATTCCCAGTTGATTATAGACCAAGTGAGATCTCAGTATGCTTCTAAAGATGAAAAGTTGAAACTATATAAACATGCTGTTTGGGATAGGCTAGAGTTTTTTGATGCTTTCAATCTGCTTTGGGTAGAAAGATCCAATAATATCATGACATATTTTCTTGCAAATGTTGCCCTTAAGAGTGAAGACATAACCCTCACTGGTGTGTCTCTGTTAGAGGTCAAATCTAAGCCTGCAGTGCCTGATAATGTATATAATTGGCAAGTTTTTGAGGATGACTTAGATATCCTTAGGTTCCTTCAAGGCCTTGATCAATATGATGGTCAGCAAATAGATCTCAATGAGATACAATAGTGTGTTGAGGGAAAAGAATGCATCATAGGGAATGAGATAGTGCAATTGCCATCAAATCACATACCTAAAGGGTTAGTAGAATTGGAAGGAATGTTCAAAATAAATGATGGTTTTTTGTCTCAGAAGTCTAACACTAAAATGGAGGACTTGGAGGAAATAAACTTGGGCTCAGAAAACTCCCCACAAATGGTATACATTGGCAAGAAACTGAGCAAATAGATTAGAGGAAATTTGATTAGACTTTTCAAGAAGTACAAGCATGTATTTGCTTGGTCCTATGATGACCTCAAAGCTTATAGGGCTGACCTATTTCAGCATGAAATTCCTCTAAAAGAGGAAACCAGGCCTTTTAGACAGAAGCAGAGACCCATTAACCCTTTATTGGCTACCAAGATGCAAGTTGGGTTGACAAAACTGAGAGATGCTGGTATTATTGAACCAATTAGGCACTCAACTTGGGTCTTGAATCTTGTGCCAGTAAGGAAAAAGAATGGTGATATTAGGCTCTGTGTTGATTTTAGGAACCTGAATATGGCTTCACTTAAGGATAACTATGGATTGCCCAATATGGAGGCTATGCTGCATAGGGTGACTGGATGTGAACTATTGTCAATGATGGATGGTTTCTCTAGGTATAATCAAGTGCTGGTCAAAGAATCAGAATAATTTAAGACAGCCTTTACAACCCCATGGGGAACATATGAATATGTTTGCATGCCTTTTGGTCTGAAAAATGCTGGAGCAACATTTCAGAGAGCCATGGATGTTGCATTTGAGGAATTGATAAATGTTTTTATGGTTGTTTATCAAGATGATCTCACTGCTTATTCCAAGAAAGCTGAGGATCATTGTTCCCATTTGGAGAAGGTCATTCTTAAGGCCTTAAAATTTGGTGTGTCCTTGAATCCCAAAAAGTGTCAATTTGCTGTGACAGAGGGGAAGTTGCTTGGACACATAGTGTCAAAAGAAGGAGTTAGGATTGATCTTGAAAGAGTAGAAGAAATTAAAAGGGTACCTCCACCAAATAACATAAAAGGTGTGCAGTCATTCTTGGGACATATTAATTTTGTAAGAAGATTTATTGCTAACTTTGCAGAATTGGTCAAGCCCATAGTGAAGTTCCTAAAGAAGGATGTGAAGTTTGATTGGAAACTTGAAGCTCAGCAAGCTTTTGTAAAAATCAAACAAGAAATTCAGGAGGCCCTATTTTTGGTATCACCTGATTACTTGAAACCATTTTCTCTATTTTCTTTTGCATCTTTTCATACTATTGCAGCTATCCTTTTGCAAAAAGATCAAGAAGGGTATGAGCATCCTATAGCCTTTTTCAGCAAGTCATTACAATCTGTTGAATTAAATTATGAATTGATGGAAAAGAAAGCCTATGCACTTGTGAAGGTAGTCAAAGCTTTCAGACCATATCTGGTCTATGCAAAGGTTAGTGCTTATGTGCCTCATGCTGCAATAAAGGATATCTTAACATAGAGTGAAGTCACAGGAAAGAGATGCAAATGGATAAACAGGATTCAAGAGTTTGACCTGGAAATTCATAGTACAAAATTGGTGAGAGGATTGGGACTTGCTAAGTTAATGACTGAGGAAAATATGGACCTTGTTCAAGTAAATAATGTTGCTGTTAACATTGATATGATTACTAGTATTGAAATGCAACCCTGGTACAAGGATGTTATTTATTTTATTCAAAATGCTAAATGTCTACCTGACTTGAATGATAATCAAAGAAGGAGTCTGAGATTGCAAGCTCAGAGATATGTGTTGATCCAGGGTGATTTGTACTAGAAGGATAATGATGGTATTTTACTCTTTTGTCTAGATAAGCACCAATCAGAGAAAATGTTGAAGGAAATGCACTCTGGAATGTGTGGTGGACATCATTCTGCTCGATCAACAGCTCATAAAATCTTAAGAGCGGGCTACTATTGGCCTATGTATTTCAAAGACACTCATTCTTATGTGAGGAAATGTGAACCTTGTCAAAGGTTCTCTAAAAAATTGAAGTTCTCAGGTGCATTATTACTGAACCCTATTGTTACAGAAGCTCCTTTTGCAATGTGGGGTATGGATTTTATTGGAGAGTTCTCTAAGAAGTCTAGTTGGGGACATAGTCACATTTTGGTGGCTACTGATTATTTTACCAAATGGATTGAAGCCATTCCAACAAAAAGGGCCACTAGTGCTGTTGTGATTGAGTTTCTAATGAACAACATAATCACCAGATTTGGTGTCCTTGTTAAATTGGTTGTTGACAATGCTATGAGCTTTAGGTCATAGGAGATAACTGATTTTTGCTCAAAAATGGGCATAGTATTGTCTTTCTTGTCCCCTTATCATCCACAAGCCAATGGACAGGCTAAATCCAGCAACAAGAGTATTTTGCAGATTCTAAAGAAAACCCTAGACAAGAATAAGAGAAGCTGGCATGTAAAATTGAAGTTAGCACTATGGGCTGATAGGATTTCTGAGAAGAGGGCTACTGGTAAGTCTCCTTTTGAAATGGTATATGGTGCTGAATCAAGATTGCCAATAAATAACCTCCTTCCGATCTATAAGTTTATGCAAGAAGAGGACATGAAAATCAGTGATCCACTGCAGGACATAATGGTTCAGCCGATTGAATTAGATGAGATTAGGAGGGAAGGAAAAAAGGAAAATATGAAGTTGCAACAGAAGATGAAATATCTTTTTGATAAGAGAGCAACTGTGAGAAAATTCTAGCTTGGTGATATGGTTCTCCAATGGAATGCCAGGGCTGAAGATAAAGGGAAACACAAAAAATTTGAGTCATTGTGGATGGGACCTTATATTGTTTATCAGACCCATGGTAAGGACTCATATTTCTTGCAAAATTTGGATGGTGAAGAACAGGAATTGCCAGTGCATGGACAATTCTTGAAATTTTTCTTCAGTTAATTCTTTTTTCCATGCATAGTAGGTTTGTATATATGTGTAGGTGTGTTTGTTTCTATTGTGTGTTTGTTTCTTGTTTTAGGTTAAGGTTTTGTGGTCTACCTCCCAGAGATTCATAAGTTCTTGCTATGATTTTGCAATCAAGCATCCTCAGATAGAGCCACTGTTGGGAGTATTCTTAATTTTTCTGAGGTTTTTGTCCAAAAGTTGTTTTAGTCCTGTGGTCTGTGAAGTTTTCTTAGGTACAGGTGTCGGAGTTTCTTCAAAATTTTGTCATAGCCCATTTCAAAAATCCTTACCCTAGGTCTTGTCCTTGAAAATGTTGAATTCATGCAAAAGTCCTCACGATTAGCCCTTATTCTTCTATGTCATTGTTACCTTTTTTAAGTCACTTAAGATGATTAAATCATGCACATGTTAAATGTTTTGTGTTCGTTGAATCAAAAAAGGTCATAGCATGTCTCATATAGTATTCGGCGATTTAGTGAACAAGTCAATCTTATGCTAAGTGTTGTCTTTGTTCGCGTAGTCTCCAAATATCCAACAGTTATCAAAAAACATCTGGGAATTTGGTGAATGCATTATCTCTAATTCATGTATTCCTTGGCAGTTCTTTGCAAATATTTCAACGACTTGGCGACAATAGTTATCGCTCATTCTTTGAATCTAGCAGTTAAGGGCAAAATAACTTAGCGACTTGGCGAAGACTGTAGATCATTGTCAGGATCGACGGTTGTGGTTTAATCTTAGATATTATTGGGTCCTACATGTTTCATTTTGCTAATGAGAAAATGTGTAAAGACTTCTAAGTTTGGCAGCCCCGACAGTTTGGTATGAAGAATTTGGCGGAACGGGTGTTTCAAGTGTTCACTTGTTCTCAGAATAAATTAGTAAGGAGCTAAATGATTTAGCAATTCAGCGAGTCATGTGGTCGCAGGTTCTCTAAAAGGAAAAGGTAAAGGGCATAATCATTTGGCAAATGCACGAATAAAAGGATTGGCTAAGTTTTGAGTCTTCAATCGCTTAATCGCGGATTGAAATACTCAGTGTTTAATATGATCTGGCGATTCAGTGAATCCTTTGTTCACTGAATCTCATAATCAAATGACCAAGGATCAAATATTTCAGTGAATTGGTGATAGCTGTAGATCATCAACAAGATCAATGGTTCATTCAGAATCTCAGAGTAAAGATGATGGTTAAGAAAGATTCAGCGATTCAGAGAGTGAAGGCTTCGCCAGTTCTCTAAGTAATTTAGTGGTTAAGTGATCCATTAAGAGAATGTGTGAACCCTTTGTTCACTGAATCTCCAAAATATTTAATGGTTAGCCATGACATTAAGAGAATGCGAGATGGCTTTGTTCACTGGTTCCCCAAATAATAACTGTAGTCAAGTGCTCGAAGGGTGTCACTATGTTCGCTAATTCATGAAAAGTATCATGAGTTAAGGATTGCATTTCAAGAACTCGCGAAGGCTTTGGTCGCTAGTTCTCTGAATATACGCTAGGGTTAACATTGCATTCTGTGATCATGAGAAGCTTTCAGTCGTGGATTTGCTAAATGGGCCTAGTTGGAAAAGGTAATAAAAGAAAAGAAAAGGGACCGTTGCTTGCGTGGATAAAGTACAGTATCAAGCTAGAAAGTAAACTAATGAGCCATCCAATCAGTTTCAAAGGAAGATTGCATGACATGAACAGGTTTAAAGTGAAGGATCTTAATCATTTGCCTCTTTGCCTTATTTTCAAGTTTTTTAAAATCTATCTGTCAACATCTGTACATCGACTAGCTCCATTTTGAAAACTGGTGACATGTGAAATTGAATGTGAGAGAAATTAAGGAGATTTTTAATGATTGTGGTAGTTGTACACACTGGATCTGCATTGATAAATAAGTTAAGCTCATTGGTTCCTGTGTCCAAAACCATTCGAAGAGAATTGTGTCATTCTGAAGTGATTTTTGAGCACCAAGTGAATCTATTTTACAGAGATTGAAGATAATTCTGAAGCAAAGATGAGCCAACCTGAGAGAAGTGCAACATCTTCCAGCAGTGAAGCAAAGGTTAAAAGTGGTGAAGATAAGGGCAAGCCTAATTATTCAAATTAGTTTTTGAAATTGATACCTGGTTCCAGTCAAAATAAAAGAGCTCTTGATGATGTTTTTGAAGATGTTCTAGGGTTTTGTAGAGATCCTATCACACCAAATACCACAAGTTATACTATCTTCAACTTCTTTTATAAAAATAGAGATAGTCATATCCTTGTATGTAATGGTTGGGCTTTGGGGTTAGGGAAATTAGTAGTGCCTGATGTATTCCTAGATGCAGATTTAATTTTGCTCTAGCTAGGCATTACGACCCTATTTCTAAGACAATTAGGAAAGAGGACCAGTCAGCTTTGGTTACTCTTGATAGGGGTTTGTTCATGAAGGCTTTTAATGTTTATACATCCACTTCTACTGAAATTGACTTGAGCAAAGAAAAGGAGAGGTACAAGAAGAACATAGGGATAGTGAAGGACCAAATAATGAAGCATATCCCAAAATAGGATAATTATATAGCTCCCCTCCCTGCTCACATGAATGCCCCTTACCAATTTAAGTCCCTTCATCATTACATAAAGCAAACTTGTTATGGGTTGTGTAGGGTTTTGGGAATTGATGGGGATGCAAAGTTATTACCAGCTGATCTTTTGATGATTATCCTGGACATCCAGAATTCTTTGGTTAATACTAACTATGATTACATCCAGTATATCATTGATAGAATGCATGAGGGTTTGATTTCTGTCAAGGATAGTAAGAGCCCAATTAAGTTCATGCATTATTCTTTGCTAATGCACTTAATTTTGTTCTTCAATATTAATAGTTTTGATTCGAACATGTTAAAGCCAAGGTTCAACTTTGAAGGCCAGTATAATTTGATGCAATTATGGGTGAGGATGTGGAATTCTACTTCCAATGAGGGGAATTTTTGTCTCTTTCAGAATTTCATTGTGTATCCTCTCGTAAGGATGTTAGGTATCGACACTACAAGGATATCCCCAAGGGTCCTCAGGCTCTTACGACCAGTGCAGTTTTTGAACAAATGGGAGGGAGATCACAATTGGGGTGATTTTTACTTGGGGGAGAATGCTACAATTTTGAGAGTCTAGGGATGCCCCCAACCCCCACATTTGTTACCAAAATTTGTTCCTCCAAGGGTTGCTTGTTTGGAATTTGTGTGGCAGTTGATGTGGATAGACACGGAAATTCTAGCCCCTCACAGGAAGGGTACATTCACACCTAGGCAATTCAAGGTAGGTGACTTCCTGGTAGGAAAAAGGGCATTTCCTCAAATTACTGCATGGTTAAATTAGTTCAAAATGGCTACTGGTGCTTGTAGACATGTGGATCCTGAGGGCTTTATCAAAACTGCCAGAATGCTATACATCCCAAACATTGGTGTGAACAAAGAACATGAAGGCTTGGATGAGGAAGATGTAGTCAGAAACATCATTGATAATGATGAGGCCAAGAGGAGATGGAACAGGTACTTTGATTTAGTAGATTTGTCAAAACAAGTGATGGCAGCCCAACTTCCTTTTGAGGGTTTCTTCCCTGACCTTCCCTATTTAAAAAGAATTGACAAGATGATAGAGATGCATGACACTCTATAAAATCAGTTGGAAAAATTGATTGACCATTGTCAACCAAAGAAAATGAAAGACTATTCATCTTCTGATCAAGAGGAGTTTTTTGATGAGTCACAGGAAGGGAACAACCTGCCACAAATGGAAGATGTACAAAGTTTTAGGCCTATTGAAGACCAACTAGAAACAGGGGATACTCCAGGGCCACCCTTGAAGAAATAGAGGCTTGAGGTAGGAGAGCCTTCAAGGCAGGAAAAACAAAAGAGAACAATTGATAGAGCATCTGCTCTAGTGCCAGGTGATAGGGTTTACCATCACCAATTGAGAAAAGCAATAAGAGAAGGAAATAAGGTGGCCACTGATGAAGCAAATAAGGAATAGTCCCTGTGGTCAGAAAGGGATATCAGAGAGGTCTATTAGGAGGAATTTTTGAGTGATGACCAGTTTATTAAAACTGATGAATTCAAGAGTGTCCTTGTTTGGAATAAGCAACAAGAAGTGAGGAAACTTCTACCTGAAGGTATGGAACCAAGTGAAGAGACATTGAGAGCCTTAAATTCTTATGATCCTAGCCTTGATCCCATAACTGCAGATGAAGCTAGACAACTAATGAAGTCAAGTGGAATGCTATTGACTCCAGGATGGGATCTGACTTCTGCTTTCATCATAGATCAAATAAGAAGGCAACCACCGGGCTGCCTGTCATATGAGGTTCACATTGGTGATATGATAAGAGGAAGTGGCTATGACCCTAAGTCTCAAGCTTTTACAGTGTGGTCCATGGCCCCTAGGACTCAAAAGCCATCCCTATTGAGTATAGAGGATAAAATGGAAGGGAATCAGATTATTTGGACTGTGCAGAATGCAACTGACCTTGAAGTTTCTAAGGTAGTGACTCATTGGGCTAACCTGAATGAGGCAAAAATAGTTCAATTATCTGAAAGGTACTCGAAGTTGTTTGAGAGTGCAAACCTGGTGGCCAAGGATAGAGATTTAAAATTGATGGAGATCAAGCAGCTAGAAGATGAATTGGCAGAGGTAAAAGTTAAGCTGGAAGAAGCTTCGAAGGTAGTTGTTGTCCCCCCTGTGCAGGTTGAGGTCCCAATTAAAATTGATGAAGGAGTACCTAAGGGACCTAATGAAGATTTAGATAAGATAAGGATAGAGGCATCTTTGGACACCATGTCAAAGATTGTGCAATACAGGTGAGATAAGATAATAGAGAAAATGGATACAGTTTATCAATCAGTCAGCCAATTACACCAGACAAACAGAAAGATAAATGAATCATTGGCTGCTTTAGAGCCACTTCATAGTGTTTGGTCCGGAAGAAGTTTGTTGTTTGATAAACTTGATAGCTTACAAGAGCATAAGCCTGAGATCCCTAGAGTAGTTACAGAAGTTTTTGAGAAGATTGGCTTAATCAATGCTGTTTCAAAGTTTTTTAAAGGTAAGTCCAACCAGGTGAGGGTTAAGTTGTTTATGTTTGATAAACATTATAGCAAGTATCTTCCTACAGTATGTGATGACAGTGGAAACCTGATCAAGTTGGAGGAGTGGAAGCTGTCAATGGATCAGTTGGTGATTACACAAGATTCTTTCCTTAATAATGACAATACTTTGGATTTTGAGAGGTGTAATAGCATCATTGACAGTCTTTTTAAAATTGAAAATGATTGCATACGATTTGTGGTAGAAGCCAAAAATATAATTGACTCCATGTGGGACAAGCAAGTCAGCTTGTTACAAGAATTGCAGACTTACAACTGGCCATCAGATGATGAAGTAGCGGCTTGGGAGAAGCTAACAATAAAGAACAAAAAGAGGCCAGTTGTCCAACTTATAGAGGAAGAGGAAGAATAGAGTTGCAGATGGCACCTGGTCTAGGAATTGTGTGAGAGAAAGTTTCAAACAAAGGATGATGTAAGTTAGCTAGAATGGCGGTCATCATTCATGCAGCGAATTCAGCAACTGCTCCGAAATATCTTTAGACAAAGATGCCACCTGCGGAATTGTTGAGAAAAGATCTTTGTAATGTGTTGTTACAATCTGTTTGTCAGTTTGTAATCTTGTCTGTAGTATAGGATCTTTTCTAGCCATCCCAAGCTTGTTGCATCCTTTCAAGGATTCCAAGATGGCTATGTTATATATAGTAATTTTTACTCTTTTGAGGGGAGGTTTAAAAAAATATACTGTAGAGGGAGGCTTGGCGCCATTGTTGAAATCTTAGAATATTTTATCAGATTTTGAAGTGTATTGATGCAATGAAATTTTACTGAAATACAATAGAATTCCCTTGCATGATTTCAATTGTCTTCTTGTTTGAATTATGTGGCTTTTGTGTGTTGAATCTGTAAGGTAGTTTCGATATACCATTTACAACGTATCTGTGATTTTAATCTCTAGCTCCTTTTAAGGAAAGGGTAATGTCTTTAGGTTAAATTCTGAGAGCTTAGGAATTTGACAAGAATTTGATGATCAAATGTGTTAAGAGAGGATGAATTGTAAGGCATTTCATCTGGGATTTGTTTGTGTTTCATTTAGAAGATTTCTATAAACATATGTTTCACTGTTTGACTCTATACCCAAGGATAAGGCACTAGTTTATCCTCGATTTGCAGGGATCGCATCCTGAACAAAACTTAAATAATAATTTACTTTCGTGTATGTTTGAATGATTGAGAAGATAATGTTTGTATCAAGGATATAAACTAATGTTGTGATCCTTTCAACAAGTAGATCTGACATGGGTTAACCTGCCCGAGTTCAAAGATCGAAAAGAAGAAGGAGTTTATCCTTGTCACACTTGCCATTTTTTTGCAATGAATGTTTACTTCTGTTAATATCATGGATTGGATTTCAAAGCTTTGCATTAGTTGCAACAAGAGCTATTAGTAAATCATTGCTAGAACCTTTGATCCACTATAGGATTTCATTGCGAAGCAGTGAGTTTGAAGATAGGTACACCTGCCTGGGTCAGTGGAGCCCGAAGTAGAAGGACTTGGTCCTTATCAATTAGCCTTTTCCCTATAAGAATCTAGAGTTGAGAACTCAAGAGTCAAGTTTAAAAACTATATTGGCGATTCTACATGAAAAAGAGCTAACAAGCCCCTTGCTAGCATTATTTGCTAAAATCATCAATTGCTTATTCTTGATCAAATCCTAGTTCTATCATTTATTCAATTATTTTCTATGGGCTAACCATTTTATCCTAAGTCTTTATTTAATTAAAAAGAATATTTCCTCCCCCTCTATTAGATAAAAAGCCCCCATTTTTCCTCTTATCCTAAGTTGCACATACAAAACATTATTCTTATTTTATAAAAAGGGAAAAAACACTTTTTGTCTCATATGGACACAAAAGTCAACTCTTATTTTCTCATTGGAGGATATTTGTGCACATGGATTGCTCCTCTTTGATGCTCCACCATTGATTAAATCTTTTGCCTCTTAATCTCCATGGTCCATTCTTTTTCATTTATTATAAAAGGAGAGCTCTCTTCTTCATTCTAGATCCCCAACTTTTTATGCTAATGTTATGCTGCAGGTTTTCTAGGTCACTTTGGAGCTTTTGAAGATTTGGAGCATTCTTGGCTTTTGCATCTATATGTTATTCTAGTTTCATTTATCATGGCATTCGTAGCTTCATATTTAGCTTAGTTTCCTTTGTGCTTTAGATTAATTCATCTAGCTTAATTAGGAGGCTTTGTAATACTTGCATATTTCCTTTCATAGCATAGCTTGCATTTCCATTTCTAGCATAGTTGCATTGCATTTGCATTTCCATTTGATTCTTGGGGATATTGGCATTCTTGCCCTTATCTCATTGAATCTCCCTATGAGCATTCTTAACACCCTTGCACTCCATGCCTAGGGAGCTCTAAATTGATTTCTCAAGATTTCCAATCCATGGATTCTCTTCGAAGTAATGATTTAGAGAAGTGCACATCATAGTGTGTACATTTTTGGCACCCACCGTGGGGCTTTGAGCCTCATTCTTTGCATTTTTATCAATTTTTGTATATTTTTAGTGTCACTTTTCCGTCAATTTTGCGCAAACAGGAGAAACACTCTGGAAAATTGGCACCCATTTTTGAGAAATTTTCACAAATGGTATCAAAAAATTAAGTGTGATATATCGTTGGAAAGGTCTTTCCAATCTTGATCTTACCATGTTGGTTTCATTTTCAAATTTTTTCATTTGATCAGCTATTTTACTTGCAGATTATCTAAATTTTGATGTGCTAACCTTTGTGGGGCTAACAAGTTGTGCATGTAGGTTCTCTCATTGCTTGGAATTTTCCAAAAGAACACATGTCAAAGAGGGCTACTAATGGTTTTTGCAGGGCTGCCCTAAGCATAAAAACCAAATCAAGTGCTTGTTTAATTGCTTTCTTTATTAAGTGTGGCATATACTAGTTGTTTCTTTTAGCAGGCACATAATATCTTGTTGTAGGGATTCTTGGGTGGTAAAAGAAGTATGCTCTTCACCCTTGTGGTGAACCAGAAAATCTTGACCCATCTTTGGATTTTGAAAGCAAGAGGGTAATTGAACATTTGCTTGGTGTGTTTGGGAGAAAGCTTTGAGATAGGGGAGTACGCTCTTCACCCTTGTGGTGAAACAAAAACCTTAAATCTTATAAGTTGATCCATTTCTTTGTTTAGATCTTTTAGAATCCTTTAGCGGGCCTGCTCTTGAGCAATGAAGAGGAATGACCCAAGTGGAGACAAGCTAATACCGATCTATTCCAACCCACTATAATCTCAAGGCTATCAAGGACACAAAACCTTAGTAGACGTAGTGCTTGTCTTCACTTGATGTGAGTACTTGTGGGATTGTGACCATGAGGAAAGTATTGAGCAAGAATGCTTAAGGTACTCTTGAGGCCGTGAGGTCTGTTACTTGCCGCAAGGTAAGGAGTCCCTTTGGGGAGCAAGAGGGGTGCTACAAACAGATGCCCTTACTAAGAACCATAGGTAGAGGCCACCCTATTTTTTCTGCTTAGCTTCTTGGTGCATGGATTGATCCAAGTGGAATAACTTAGATCACCCCAAGATTACTCACCATCTGTGTTCCTTTGGTTGTGCCATTGGCACTTCCATGACAATGCCAACATCTATTGTGGGCAACCACTTTGTGTGAGGCAATGGAACATCAAGTGTGGGCCAAGTTGCTAAGTATTGAGCCTTTGTCCTTCTAGGTAGTAAGTGCTTAAACTATTCTCACTATTATATACCCGTGCAAACATTCTTGAACATACAAACATTGCGGTAGTGCTCATAGAAGCTTTCATTTTGATATCCCAATTGCTTGTCTTGGAAAGGTTGCTTTTTCTCTTGCACAAGTGTTTGATGACATGTTTGATCACCTACTATTTGCAAACTTGTCTACTTCCTGATATTATTGTGCTTGAAACTAAGAAATTGTACTTTCAATCTACAACATTGACCAAATTGCTTTCAAAACTAATTTTTTCACATTCACTGGTCAAGAGTCACACTGCTTGCGTGGAAACTATCGCACAAACTTATTTTGTTGTCTCACAATTGTTTACAATTTGAAGCTGATTCTTGCCATTCCCAGTCTTCCTTAGTCAGTCTAGGATGGATCTTAGGTGCTATGACATGTTGCTCAATATTCAAATAAACTTCAATGGTATCAAATTGCAAACAATGACTCTTGGTCTTCTCTCTTCCACTTCTCCCATGTCTTCCTAGTCTTCCATTTTCATCCTTTCTCTTCTTTCTTCATGATTCTTCCTAAACTCTTCATGTCTTCTTGATTCTTTTCGTCTTATTTTGTAGTCTACTTTCTTCTATTCATTTCTTCCATGCTTGATTCCTTCTCTTCTACAACCATGAATTTCAACTACCTCATTATGGAACCTCTGTTGAAAATAGATGATCTCGAACTCATTTCTCAATTCGAAGAGTTTAATTCCTCCAATAGTCTTTCTAGATATGGCAATAGTGATATGCTTAAGGAAAAAATAAAAGAAAAGATGATTGAATCAGACACCTTTTCTAGGATCATAGACATGATCATATCACAACCTCCTTCCAAACATTCTTCATCTTCTAAGTCTTCTCATTCTTCTTCACATTCTAAGTCTTATCATGACTCTTCTAGACATTATTTGCATCCTTCATTATCTAAGTCTTATTCCTCTACTAGGTCCTCACCTTCTTCTTCTTCACAATCTCACTCCTCTTCTACTTCTCCCAAGAGTCTTACTCCTCATTATGAGCAATATGGTAGTCCCTATGATACCTATGACACCTCTATTCCTAAGAGTCCTCCTAGTCATAGGATCGTGCTTACTGGAAATGGATCACCACATTGGATAGATCATGATGGTGATCCATATGATTCAGATTTTGAAAGAGATTTTGATGAGTTCTATAAACAATACCTCGATTATGACCCATCTACCACTACTGAGGACTATAAAATGCATTGCGCTAATATGAAACATCAATATTATAAGAATCCTTCCTCTGAGGACTCTCATGTTGAAAATAAAGATGACACTCTTGAGCAAGATCATGTTGACGATGTACCTTTGTCTCTTGATGGTTCCCTTCCATCCCCTACTTCCTCCAATACCCATACATTTCCTAAAGCTTCTGAGTCTTCCAAATCTTTCACAAATCCTTCATCCAACAAAGATCCTAATGCTTTTCGTGTGGTTCCTTATAGTTATCCTCAAGGGCTACCTCTTAAAGAAGCTCAAGCTAACCTTCACTTGGCTAAAAATACTTTCAATAATGTGTTGGAAATTTAGCTAGTGTGGATGCATAGATCTTGTCATTATGGCAACATATGATCTCTATTAAGAGCGCATAATCTAGAATGCAAGTATGGCAAGTTGAAGGAAGAAATTGTCTAAGTATGGATACAGTGATCTTGATAGAGCACCCGATGAAGATTTAGTTGGCGACGTCCATTGGAGCAATATTTTTGTTTACACAGTTAACTAAAGCTTCTATAGAGTATGAGGATACCCCATCTCAGTGTGCATAAAATTTGGAGCAGTAGGGACAAAGTTATTCAAAGTTTACCGAAGATAGTTTTTGCAGACATAACAGTTTTGGAGACAGTATTAACGAAAGAGATAAGGGATTATTTTTGCTTGTCAAAATAATGACTTAACATTATGAAGGGATGACATCCTAGATTTCTACTCTTGGATAAAGATTTTGGAAGCCGACCATGTAAATTTATTAGCTCTAATAACTCATATATTAGGCATAGTTGAAATGTAATGAAAGATATATGTGATGTGTAAAAAGAAAGAAAAGATAACTTGCAATAAGTTGTATATTGTGATAGCAGTAAAGGCTATTGATGTGAAGTTGTAAGCAGTACCATATTATAGTCAGAAACATTATTGTATTACCTATTTGGGCAGTGAGCTCAGCTGGTGATCAGGTTTTGTAATCTAACTCCTAACAGGGTTAAGGCTTCTAACAAGGCCTAAAGTCCTTTAACTAGGATAGATCTACTATATATTGTAAATTGATTCCTAACAGGGTCCAATATCCCTAACAAGATACTTTTGATTAGTGATCTTTGTGGGTACCATCCCCACTGGGGTTTTCCCTTGGCCAGGGTTTCCTCGAGAACATATCATGTGTTATGAGTTCTTTCTATTTACTGCTATGTTTGTTAATCAGCTTGATAATCTTTGTATGTACTAAAGTAATCTATTCTATCCATAAGTGGGCAAAAGAAAAAGTTTGTGAAATACTGATTCACCCCCCCCTCTCAGTATTTCCTATTTCTAACATAATGCTAAACCTAAAGAGCCTAATCCTTTATGTGCTATAATGCCTACTTCAGCTAGTCCTTCACCATCTATTCCAAAATCTTCCATGCAATTCCAACATTCTTCCTTGTCCTTAGAAGTGGCTCCATGTCAAGAGGACTTTAAAAATGATAAAGAAAAGAACATAAAGAAAGATCACGATCAAGAACCCTCCATGTCATCCAATCCTTTTCATGACGTCTCTGATCTACTTCATGGTTCTTTTGATCCTCTACACTCTTTCACATTCATTCCACCATCTCCTAAGCAAGATCAAGCTACTACTCACACCATTGAGCTTATTGACAATCAAGATGACCTTACTTCCATTGAGGTTATTGAAAATAGTTTTGTTACTTCCAATGTTAAGCCTATTGAAAATCAAGAAAAAAATGATGCACTTATGCTATCCAAAGCAACTTGTCAAGATCAAAGTCTTCCATCTTCTTGTTCTACCACTCCATGTTCACCTCCACTTTCTACTCTTCCTAAGTCTTTGCAAGCTTTGAAAATTCCTATTGAAGAAGTTTCTCTTATTCAAGATGTTCATGATCCTATTGACAATCCTAGTGATCACTCTAAAGATGCTGACGTCCTTGGCTATCATATAAATGCTGATGAATTGGTTGATTATCCTTTTGTATCTTCCACTTCCATCCTTGGACTTCCTCCACCAATACCAAAGGCTTCATGTCTTCCTTCCATCTTGGGCCCTTATGTACCTTCACTTTCCCCTCCTAACTCTCCTAATTATTCATCCATCTTGGGTCCTTACATCCCTCCATCTCCTATCTTTCCTCAAGATCAACATAGATGCATACCCTTGAATCCTTTTCATCCACCCACTCATCTAAACTAGTCATATTCTCCTTCTTCTTCCACAAGTCCCAAGTCTTTTGGAAGTAACTTGAATGTTCAAGACAAGAAAAAGAAGCAATACAAGATTCCATCAAAAAAAGAAGATCACCATGTCTCCTCTAATTGACATGGATACATAAAGTCAAAAGAGATATCTAAGAAGAAAACTACAAGACAAGTATGGGTTCCAAAATTCATCATTGAAGATATTCTCTCTAAATCATCAAAAAGAAATGAAAAGCCTACGGCTATATGGATTCCAAAGTCTCTCTTAAGAGAGTCTTGTGTTGAAAAACAAGTGAAGTTGATATTCAAGCTTCCAAAGGCTTCCACTTCATCTTCTTCCAAAAACATTCTTTCATTCCATGTGCCTAAACCGCAACCTCTGCTAAACATTCACCATATTCCTTCTCGTATTCCTTCATTCACATTTTCTCCATCCTCTCGCCACCCTTCAAGGTGTGTGTTGACTTTGATCTTGCCTTCCTTTCTATCTACCCTTTCACAATCCTTCTATTCATTATCCTTCTACCTTCTATCCTTTTTCCTCATTTGCCTATTCCTCCTATCTTCCAACCTCACTTGCTTTACATAAAACCTTATCCTCCATTTTACTCTTCCATCTTCCTTTCCTTATCAGCATCTTTGAGCATATCATTTTTAATCCTTGGCATATCATGGTTTATCCTTTCAAGGAGCATTATCTAAAAAGTTTGCCTTCTTCCAAAATTCAAAAAAATTGAAACAAAAAAAAAGAAAAAAAGAAAAAATTGAAAATGTGCCTTGGTGGAAACCTAGAAACTTGTGCCTTGGTAGCAAAAGTAAAGAGAAATAAATTCATCCTATGGTGAAAACCAATCCCTTGTGGCACCTTGGATAAGTACCATGATGAAAACCTGGCAATCAGGCATCATGCATAGTTCTTCTACATATTTCATCCATTTCTTCTTCTCTCTTTGATCTTGACAATGTTGACCTATACATGAAAATTTGGCTATCTTGTGAGCTATCTTATGCTAGTCTTGCTTTCATTCCATTCATGTTTAGCCTTCATATTTGTCTTCTTCCATTTCTTCTAGCATTTTTCTATCCTTTTCCCCTTTGGTCTTGATCTAATTACAAAAATAGTAAAACACGATGCTATGAAACCTCTTGACATGTCTACTCCTTTGGACTACATCCTTTCCTTCTTTTTCATTATGCTTTTTGTGACTTATCCTATGCTGGCCTTTCATTTCTTGTCCAAATGTGCTTTAGATGACAATTTTTCCCTAGCTTGGGTACTCTTGAGGAGTTTTCCTTTGAGGATTTCTTCCCTTCATTCTCCTTCATTCTCTTGTCTTTCATCTCTTCCACCAGCTTGCTAATCCCTCTTGTCCTCCACCTTCCTAGACATTGGGACTACATGATGTGATCTTGCTTGGGAGTTTGATGCCCATTCTATCTGGGGGCATCTTTTGTACATACTTATTGATCCTGAAAAAATCCCAAAAAATGATATATTGTCAAAAATTCTAAAAATTGGAAAATGTCCTGAAAAAAAGATCATCTTAGTGAAAACCTAGCAATAGGCGCTTTGATGTATCTTCAAAAAAAATTATATATTTCAAAAATACCAAAAAATCAAAAAATTTAAAATCCCAAAAAATAGTCACACTTACCCCAATTGTGTTTTTCAACACTTCCCTAGCGTCGAGTTTTTCTTAACACTTATCAGATATCCTACCCGCAGTCCAAAATGATGCAATATTTCTCACTGGCAGATGCAATACTCAAAGTTTGACTCTATGACCTACACACACACACTCAAACATTTAGCTCGCTGAGACTTGTTTGACTTTATTTCTTTATGTGCTGTCTATGATGATTTCTTTGATGAGTGTTCTCTCCCTAAGAAGTTTTTGATGATGCATAGCTAGAAGACTGAGGGCATGAGGACATGTTTTATTTCTTTTTCTGCTTGTGGGTATATTTTGTTGGTCCTAACTGTCACTAGCATTTATGCTTGTTCCACTTGACACTAGGATCTATAATGTATTATCCTTGATTGTTTTGTGCAAGTGCATACTTCTAGGCATATTAAATTTCCTTGTGTCTCGATGTGAGTATAATCTAGCTATATCAAACTTAGGTAATCTCACTACTCTAGTCATCTTGACCTACATGTCTTTGATGCCTAGGTGGGATTTCCATATTTTTATCTGATATAGATCATATTCAGATCCACATAGTTATGCTAGTGTGTATCGTATGATCTTGCGATGCTACCAATAATGCTCGATGATGATTATTAGATGTCTATTGGCTTTGTGACCTTGCAAGTAAACTACTTTTCATAATAGCTTGCATTTCTAGGTTCACGTTAGATTAGTTTTGCATCTTGCACATGGAGAGAGCTCTCCTTTTATCTTTCACGGACTAGTCAGTCAACTGCACTCATCCTTTCGCTTCTTCCTGATCATATCTTTCACTTCTTTTCTTTCATATCCAATCATTTTCTCTTCATTTCAAGATTGAAACCGAAATCTGAGTTCACCTTGATCATCCAAATTGCATTTCTCCTTCTTCCACACAGTTGGCTAATCTTTTGAGGCATGATCCTTCGATCTTTGCTGGGGCATCCTTTCCCTCTTCATCCCCATCTCTTTCAAACTTCTAGTCTTCCATTTCACTTTTTTCTTCATCTTTATCCTATAGTCAAACTGGGGCATATTTTCACTGCTTGATGGTTATTCTATCATTCTTTCATCTTGGACTATGATTTTGTAGTGATTTGATCATGTTGCTCTTTCTTCTGCATTCCCTCTACCTAATTTCACTTTCAATCCCGAGGGGGTAGACACATCATATCCTATTGGCTATTCTCCAGAGCATATGCTTGACCATTCCATTTTCTCTAATTGTTCTATCTTTGCGCTTGACATGTTAGTTCTCATCTCAAGTCCTGATACTGTCCATCTCTTTCCTAAGTGTTCAGTATTGTCGCTACCAGGCTAACCATGCAGGATTTACTCTCTCTCTGCACTTCATTCTTTGGAGTCAGATCTCTATCTATTGCCTTCTTGGATGATCTATTCTTTGATGTAATGTGTTCCTAGATTGATCACACATTAGTCAAAGAGGGGAAAATGTAATCATCTAAAAATGGTCACCTACACTATTAGCCCCTTGCTAGCATTATTTGCTAAAATCATCAATTGCTTATTCTTGATCAAATCCTAGTTCTATCATTTATTCAATTATTTTCTATGGGCTAACCATTTTATCCTAAGTTTTTATTTAATTAAAAGGAATATTTCCTCCCCTTCTATTAAATAAAAAGCCCCCACTTTTCCTCTTATCCTAAGTTGCACAAATAAAACATTATTCTTATTTTATAAAAAGGGAAAAAACACTTTTTGTCTCATATGGACACAAAAGTCAACTCTTATTTTCTCATTGGAGGATATTTGTACACATGGATTGCTCCTCTTTGATGCTCCACCGTTGATTCTCTTGGAAGCAATGATTTAGAGAAGTGCACATCTTAGTGTGTACAAAACCAAGTAATTATGATTCTATGTTGGCACAAGAAAATTTTTCATACAATAATTCAATGAATAGGAGTATTGGAAAAACACCTTTTGAGATTGTTAATGACATATAACCAAGAGGTATGTCAGATTTGAAGGACATTGCAGGTGAAGAAAAGAGAAGTGTTGAAGGAGTAAAGTTTTCTAAGTTCATGAAGACATTGCATGAGGAAGTGAAACATAAATTGGAGAGTAGTAATCAGAAATACAAAGATAGAGAAGATAGACCAAGGAGACATAAAAATTTTACAATTGGGGATGAAGTTATGGTTTATTTGAAGAAAGGTAGATTTCCTATTGGAACATATGGGAAGTTGAAAATGAAGAAATTTGGGCCTTGCAAGATATTGAGTAAATTTGATAGTGGAAATGCTTATGAGATTGAGTTACTTGATGACATGGATATATCACCTATATTCAACATTGTAGATTTTTTTGAGTATTATGAACCTGATGAAGACATGACAACACCAAATTATTATCCTAAGAAGAAGATAGAAGAATTTGAGCAGAATTTGGATCAATGAGTTGGCAAAAGCACAAGAGGAAATGAATACATGGAGTATTTGGTAAAGTGGAAGAATAGACTAATTGAAGACAATTCATGGATTTCATAATCTGGGTTAGATTTAGCTCAGGCTGTACCTGTTGCATGATTTGAAGCATCCTTTCAAAAAAACCCTAGGTGTCTCATGCATGATCATCTTGGGTTCTTAGCAATCCAATGTCACCAAAAATAAGTTTGAGTTGTTCAGTTTTCTCGGTAGTTGCTCAGTTCCTTCTTTGACCAAGTTGGCTTGGTAGTTGCTCAATTCCTTCTTTGACCGAGTTGTTCATTTAATTTTCTGAGTTACTTCCTGGCACTCAATAACCTTGCTTACCAAGTGGTTTATTTTGATTTCCTTTTGAGGCCAACTTATGCATTGAATTTTGGTCACAAAGTTAATGTTGGTATCAATCATTAGGAAGTGCATGGACCTAGATCTGGTCATTCCTTTCTCTAATGATGGATCTAAAGGTTGACTTGTTTCAGTAGCCTCATTTATAAATAGAGTAGTTAGTTTTCATTTTAGGAGGGGAGGAGGCATTAGTAGCAGATCAGTAGTAGGAGGTCAAGTCTAGAAGATAAAAGATAGTTTCTGGATGAATCCTCGCATGTTGGAGGACTGTTGTAATTGAATCTAAATGTAATTGGCCATAATTGGAATGGCCTTATAGCCCAACGTGTATGAGTTTATTTGATAAATAATATATGATTTTTTGCATTCTCTCTCTCTCTCTCTCTCTCTCTCTCTCTCTCTCTCTCTCTCTCTCTCTCTCCTTGTTGTGTTTAATTCTATGTGTGTGATCTTTGCAAGGAGGTTGTGATCAAGGTGTGCCTTTGGTCCTTCATCTTGTCCTACCTTGTGTCAAGTAGTCCCTAATTCTGACCTCGTAATCATCTACACAATTTTCTTAATGATATTTTATATGGGGCTCATGCTTAAAATGAGTACCCATTACCTTGCTAAAAGTTCCTATTAGGTCAAATGTTCACCTCTTTATCTTGAAATCATCAAGATCACACTCATCCCACTCCAATAAAACTAGATATCGGGAATGTGATACACAACTTATGTTTTCTCATGATGATTTTTTGAGAATCTGATATTTTTTGGTAAAGCTCCATTAGGGTCAAACTATCCAAGGATTATTGTGGAGGTTCTTTGGCTAGAGGGTACACCCAGATTCTCTGATGTAAGTAAAGGTTCACAAATAAATTAAATGGCTACCAACCTTCTTGATTTTGGATGCAGCTTCCTTGGACATCCTTTTGGAAAAGACCCCCTCAATGGAGTGGATGATTGTGAACAAAAAAGCATCATTTACTATTCTGAACTTAGGGCTCTCCTCTAGTAGTTCCTCCTTTTGCACCAACTTAGGGTACACCCTATAAAAATAATATTTGGGGTCAAAATGGGATCCTTTTATGTACAATCTCAGGTACTCTTGCATAAGCTTCCTAGAGGTATACAAGATATGAGATCATGTAGAGATTTGGATCCTTCTTCAATCTCTACAACTGATAATCCAAATGGTCACATATAATTTATCTCTAGTCAATTTTCCTTTGTCTCTTTCTGATGGCCTCAATGTAGAAAACCATCCAAGTTTTCTATTTATTAGCCAAGGGAAGACTATACACCCTACTTAGTAGAGTGATACAATTCTTCATGTCCTCCATTAGGTAGGCTTTGTGCAAATCAATATTATCTAGCTTTTCCTCCTTCTATGGCCTTTTGAAGTAGTTTTAATTGATGTTATGTAGAATATCAAGTTCATCCCTATAATATCTTTCCCATCATTCAATAGAAATGGTGAGTTACTAGTCTACACTAAGGATATGGAAGACATACTCTATTACATATGATTGGATGTCCAAGAATACATCCCCTTGTTTATTATTTACTCTTCTTTCCTTGGGGTCACAATGCTCTGTAATTTTCCTAATTAGGTTAGGAGACAAGATGGACACTAGGTGCGCTACTGCATGTAATAGTCCCCAAAGGACCATGGATTAGAAATTATCCTAATGAACTTGTTGAAGTCTATGTTTCAAATGTCTATATCTATAATCTCACTATGGAGATTAACTAACTTGGAGGGTGGGTTTTAGCCACAAAAATTTTACTTCATGGGTAGGAGATTTTTCATACCTATAACTTCTACATCCACCAAAAACCTTTGTCAGAATCCTTTATTGAAAATGTGAAAACTAAGTATCTATGAAAGAAAAATAATAACTAAATGCAAAAAGCAATAAATTAAGCTATCACTACAACTAAAAGACTATAAATAGGATAAGAAACTAAAAATAAAACCTTAAAAACCAAATGAAATAACCAAAAGATGAAGAAAATTTTCATTGGTGCACAAATACTAGGGTTTCTTGGTTTTGAGCCCTGATTACCCTTTCGAGGTCTTAGGTGTCTGAAAGACTGATACCCCAACTGGTGGCATGGTAGATTTGTTAAAATTTATGGCCAAAGTAAATACAATGTTTTTTGGGGGTTATGAGCCCTAAGTCCCCTTTCGGGGTTTCAAGGTCCCAAGACCCCAATAGCCTGATTAGTATCTTAAAAGATATTTTCATAGTTTTGGAGGATTTGGGGTTTTGGGCCCCTGTTCCCCTTTCAGGGTTTCATGGTTTTGATACCCAAAAATCCAACACAACGTGTGCTAAGTTTTTGTTAAGTTTGGGATTATAAAATCCCTAATCCTTCAATGGATACCTCACTTAAAACCATCTAGACATTTTCTAAAGTTTTGACCATGGATGATACAAGAACTATCATCCCTAATTTCACTAGTTTTGTTGTGACCCTAGTTTTTACATTAGTTAGTCTTTTCATGTAATTCTAAAATTAGGTCATGAAATTGGTTTGGGTTTATTCCTTGTGAACTTCAAACAAACTAAAAAAAGACAAATAAATAAAAAACTAAAACCAAACCTTAAAGAAAATAAACCTAAGAAAATAGAAATGGCAAAAAAAGAAAAACCCTACCTAAAACAAGAAAACCAACTAACCAAAATGCTTGAAAACAATGCCTATGCATTCTATAACTTTGCAATGTTAGGTGCATAAGAAGCTAATGGAGTTGCAAAAATTTCACCAGAACACTAAGGCTCAAGTGAAAGCTGAAAGACAAAGTGCACACGTTGGACTAAATGAGACAATGAACAACCTTTTATAACCACCTAGTGTTGGAGATTTTCCAGCAGGCCAGTACTGACTATATGTTTGTCATTGATGACAACATATGGAAAGTAGCATGTGTGGAAGTCTTATGTAGTAAGATTTTAGTATATGTAGCATGGACATCATATCAGCATGATATCATGGGCTCAGAGGTTAACTATTAGTACAGATAGTTATATAGAAGCTGGTGTCAGCAGTGTTCCTGACAGAGTAATAGATAGTGTTCTATGTATGGTTGTCCGTACAGTTATCATGGAGCCTTGCACGCTTGGATATATGTTGAAGACATGTTATTGATGTTTTAGTTATGGATGCATAGTCTGATGATGAATGAAAGTGAAGTTATGCAGTCATTATTCACCAGTAGCAGTTTCCTATGTTTGTTCAGAAGAGCTGATAGAGATTTTATTGGTTCTTGAGTTGCACCTATCTTGAGGGTATGGAACCTTGGAGTTAAGCTTGGAGAAGTGTCATTGATGTTTGGTTAAGAGTGCCTAGGTTAATTTAGTTTATAGAGAATGTTCCAGTTGTTTTGGTAGATTCGATAGTGTGTAGCATGCATCTATAATTATTTTATTAGACAGGTCCTAGAATGAGTTGCGTGCATAGTAGAGCTGACAGAATGTTTGTTGGAGTTTATTATGGTTTCTCTAATATGATTTCAAGGTAGTTCTAATAGGCCAACTTGATTATATCATTTGGAGGAAAGATATTTATAGGCAGTCATTTGTGATTGCTGAAGTGTGGTTCATGGTTGATTAAGCAGAGCAGAGCAAAGTGTATGAAGTGTTGAGCCATTAGAAGAAGGTCTGTGTGACCAAGTAAAGTGTTAGAGTTGTCATATTATAGCTAATAATTAATTTATTTAATTATTAGTCTATTATACTCTACACTTAAGTTAAAATTAGGCATCTTATTATTCTTTAGAGTTTTCACCTTTAGGGTTTCAGTATCCTTTTATAAGGATTCCCTCTTTGTATTTTATTCATTCACTTATTGGATAATAATAGAGAATAGATTATTGTATTGAGATTCTCTCTCTCATTTATTTTTCTCAATCATGGCTTCTCTTTCTCAGATCTATGATTACATGCCTCCATAGTTTTTTCTCTCTTTCTGTGATAAGTGTTTGCATGTAGGCATTCTTGGGAGCTGTGGGTTGCTTTTCGTAAACTCCAACATGGTATCAGAGCTTCAGATCTTCATGCCCCTATTCATTATTTGAGAGGGTTTGGTTGTGTTCTTCAAATCTATGTCTTTTAGAAGCTTTTTATGTGGATTTAGGGGGGACCTTTTTTTTGGTCATTTTGGGCTCAAACAGACATCACCGGTGTGCTCAGAGCACCCAAAAACCCCAGAATCCATATTAAATTTATCCATTTTGGTCAACTTTGCAATTTGCGGCAAAAATGTTTGGGGCCATAGCCATACAAATCTGGCATGCATCCTGAGGTGGTGATTTATTTTTTTTTGACACGTATCCCGAGGCAAAAACTAACAGGATTTCCAAGGCTATGATTTTTGGCATGATTCCCGAGGCAATTTTTTATTTTTAGCATGCATCCCAATGCCAAAATCTGGCACAATTCTTGAGATGTCATTTTTAAATTTTTTTGGTACATTTCCTGAAGTGAAAATTTAGCACGCATCGCGAGGTGCTTTGCATGTGTTTTTTAGCTTTTTTGTTCTCCAGAGTAGCTTGTGGTCTTTTGGCCGTATCTTGAGCATACAGTATCGGATTTTTGACTTCTTTATATCATCGAAAAGCTCTTTCCAAGCTTGATCTAATGGTAGAGGTTTGATTCTCTAAATTTTATGTTTTGATGGTGTTTTTTTCTATCAAAGTTGATGTTTGTTTTTGCCTTTCAGGAGCCATATCTTGGTCATCCAGACTCCTTTTTGGGAAAACTAGATATCGTCAGAAAGCTAGTTCTATGAGTTTTGTAGTGGTAGGGGTCTTTTATCCAGATTTTATTCGAGGTTCTTTCTCCTTTGAGTTTTGCACTTTCACATTTTGGCGGATTACTTGGATTCTCTAGGTCCTGGGATCTCTTCTTCTGTTCTTCTGGTTCACTCTTCTTTCTTTCTTTTGAGCATTGTATACTTCTCTTATGTAGCATTCTCTTTTCTATAAACACACTAAGATAAACTGCCTGCTTTTTCATATCTAGGATTTCGAGCACCTTGTGTTTATTTGCACTCACACTCAGTTATAAAGTGCCATGGGGGGTTATGATGTTTTTCCTTTTTTGCTCATCCACCTTTGTCAAGTGAGTGTAACTTCCATGATATTAGCCCATGCTATGTGTATGTGACACCTCCCTTTATCCTATGCTTGTCCTTCTGTTGCATTGTTGGTGTTCCTGATTCTTCTTCTTGCATATGTTTTTGGCATTGCATTTTAGTGTTCCTGTCACACCTCTCTCTGTTCAGCATTATGGGGGGGTTAACCTGTTGGTTCTATTGCTTCCTTGGTTCATTCGAGTGATCTATGTATATAGTTTTTGTTCCTATGTACTAGGTGAATGCAGTGGCTAGGCACCTATGCATTTTGATGAGATGGATCATCTACTATATAGACACTCATTCGTTCCTTCTTTTGGAGGCCACCTCTTCAATTAATCAGCTCTTCAGACTTTGTCTTCTCTACTTGATCATGCACTTCTTTAGTGGAGGTTCTAGCAGTTACTTCTGACAGTGTTTACAACTTCATGCTTCGGAGATGTTATACATGCTCTTTCTTGTTCCTTTCTTTGGGACTTTCCCTAGATTGGAGGCTTTGTTTCCTTCATCTAGTTTATTTCTTATATTTGGGTACCTAATCAGGCCTAGTTGTCGGGACCCATAGTTCTTTCATACATTTTTGTTTTCATGCATCTTTTAGTCCTTAGTTGTTTAGCTTCTCCCTAAGTTACACTTAAGGGGGGGTGTTAGAGTTGTCATATTATAGCTAATAATTAATTTATTCAATTATTAGTCTATTATAATCTACACTTAAGTTAAACTTAGGAATCTTATTATTCTTTAGGGTTTTCACCTTTAGGGTTTCGGTATCCTTTTATAAAGATTCCGTCTTTGTATTTTATTCATTCACTTATTGGATCATAATAGAGAATAGATTATTGTATTGAGATTTTCTCTCTCATTTATTTTTCTCAATCATGGTTTCTCTTTCTCAGATCTATGATTACATGCCTCCATAGTTTTTTCTCTCTTTCTGTGATAGGTGTTTGCATGCAAGGATTCTTGGGAGATGTGGGTTGCTTTTCATCAACTCCAACATAAAGTACTTGTGCTATTCATTGGAACTGATCCAGACAGCAAGTGAAAGTGTAGTTCACCAAGATACACATATAGTGTGTATCTATTATTTAGAAGGTTGTAGCCTTCGCCCATTTGAGTAGTGAGCTCTCAAATAGTGCATCCTCTCCCCTAATAGGGAAAATTGTAAAAGACTCCTAATAGGGTCCAACCCTTGACTAGGTCTACTATACTTAATATATTGTAAAGCTACTCCTAACAGGGTAAAGGATCTTCTAACAAGGATCATTATAAACTAGTATAGAATATTAGTGGGTATCAAGTCCCACCGAGGTTTTTACCTATTTGGGTTTCCCCATAACCAAAATATTGGTGTTGTGTTCAAGTGTTAGTTCATTGTATTTATGCTTTATGTTTAAGTATACTTAATTGGATAAATAATTGAAACTTGTAGATAACTGATTCACCCCCCTCCTCGTAGTTATCTCTTGGGACTATTCCTAACACCTAGGTCCATCAAGATGATATCACCTTAATCCCAACCATGAGGTTAGGGATTGGGATTTTAGGGATGTGGGGGTCAAAGTACCCTTAATCAACCCTACATCCACATGGGCCCAATTTATTCTTAGATCCAAGGGTTTCTCAAGTATTCGGTGTTGTGGTGCTTTGGGGACCCATGATAGAATGACCTTCTTGGAACCTTGAAATTCCAAATTTTGGCTTTCTATGATTTTCCAAGGGAACTAAATGGTAATAAAAGAAAAAAAAAAAAAAAATAAAGAGGGGAAAACAAAAAAAAAGGCCTTGACCCTAAACAATGAATTTCCTGAGTATCAAGACTGTAACAAGCCCACAATCTGACCTATTGAGCAGCTAATTGACAAAGACCAATGGAAAAAAAAAAAGTGAAAAAAGGAAAAAGAGGGTCCTCATTAGGCCAAGTGGAAAAAGTGGGGTGTGAGTTCTGGAGACACAACAAATATTTGCAATAAAATGAGAAATGACCAAAGACATTTCTTCATCAAAAAACAACCTTCAAAGTATACCCACACTAAAGCCACTGCCCATCTATTTGTACAAGGGAACGTTATTTCACTATTTTCAAGAGTAATACCTTTGCATAATCTTTCTTATGTGTTCTTGAGTCTATTTATTCCAATTAGACACTTCATCAAAGATCACCCAAAAGGAAACAAATTTAGAGACATCTGTTTAACAACATCAAGCAGGATTTCCTAGAGATGACTGTATTTTGAGTCAGGCGTCCATAGCCCTGAAAGAGTTCTTTATATGTTTAAGTATAATATTTCTCTACTACTAGTGAAGAATCCATAGCCCTAAAAGAGTTTTATACAATGCACCCATTTGTTATGACTAAGAATTTTTAATAAGCTTCTTGATATTTTTGGATCACTTAGTAACCCTTTTTCTTCTTTTTCTTCTCCTTTTTTACGTAGATAGAATGTAGGGTTCTAAAATAATGTATTCATCTAGGCCAATATGAATATAATGAATCTAACCTAAATCCATCCAAGGGACCAGCCATACTAGGTCCCATTCTTAGATGTGTATATTGTGATATTGGAAAGCTAGCATCAAATATTATCCTAACATCCTAGTGAAAAAGTATATCCGAATCTAATTCCCAAGAAATCCCTTAGTGATAGCACATTATCTTTCAAGTTTTGAATAGTAAATATCCCTTCCCTCCATCAAGGACTAATAAGGTACACCATTTTTGGGAACAACTTTGACAAAACACTAACCCCCAACACAAAACCAAGGAAAATGAGAAAATCAAAGAAAATAAAACAAATGAAAGCACTACAACTCAAACTAATATAATAAAAAGGTGAACTTCACCCTTCTTCAAGATCTAAAATAATGTTTTAGGAATTGGATATTTATAGGCACTAAAACCAACTCCCCATACAAGGTACTAATCATGAAAGTGTTCTCCCCCCAAATCTTTGTGATTTGGTAATGAGCCAATGCACAATCTTTCAAATTTGGTGTGGATGTGTGGATTTTCTTTAGTCTTGTCCCACATTAGGAAAATATCATATATTTTGAAGTATTTCATAGTAGCTCTCTTTTTAGACCAACGTGTAACAATAGCCTCTAGTTTTGACATATGCTCTAAGGTTGCACTTCATTTTTGTTCTAGATCAGGGAGATTCATAAGCCTAGTCTGAATCCTATACTCACCCTTGACATATCTAGTCATGAATTTAAGCATTTGGATTTTGAGGCTCATGAAGAAGAAAGGTTCTATCCCATACACTATCTAGTAAGGTGATGTACCTAAGGCATTTTTGACTCACTTTATTAGTCCACACTACATACTTTAGCAATGAATGCCTATATTTTGGGTTCTTGTCAAAATAAATATAATTACTAAAATCAAGTTTTTGTTTGTAGACTCATCCACACCATTTTTCTATGGATAATAATTTGATGAAAAATTAAGTATTACCTAATTTTCAAATACCCATTGTGTAAGTGAAGATGATGAAAATGAAGGATTATTATCACATACCAGAAAGAAGGGCATCCCAATCCTCGTGATGACGAACTCCTCCAAGAAACTGGTAACAATATCAATTTTGTAGTTCTTTAGGCTTGAGCTTTAGTCCAATGTGTACCAAAATATGTTGCTATCAAAATATACCTATGACTTGAAAAAGGTGGTAGATTAATCATACCAATGAAATCCAAGCCCTATTGGGAAAAAGGACATACCTCATAAATAGGTTGTAGATGCATGGCAGTATGTATCTATTGAGTTACACTTTCTTGACATATGCAAAATGATTAGATGTGTTCATTGGTATCCTTCTACAATGTTGGCCAATAATAGTTTGATCTCAAAATTTGATGGGTAGTAGCCTCTGTAGAACCATGGACCATACCATATCTATCATTTTGTGCTCATTTGGGCTTTAGTGTGTTTCTCATGGCAGGACCTCATATTGCGCTTAAATACATGCTTAATTCAAATATAGGTCCTCCTTCTCCTTTAATGTTGTTTTTAATAAAGGTTGGCCCTAACTTCTATGCATGATTTATCATTTTCCATCCATTCACACAATTTATTTTCCACCTAGGTCCTATTCATTTAATTTTAGATTTTAGGATTTGCCTTGATTTCCTAGTAGACTATGGCTTTCACCACCCCTTTTTCACACACTACCCTCTTACCTAGGAAAAAAATTATTTTCCTAGAAAAGGTCATCTAGGTCGGCCATGTCCTAGAGCCTTGTGCTTTATTTAGCTCCGAGCCTCATGCAGTGGTTTCTTTCCTACATCTTTAGTTAAGGTTGGCCTATAAAATATGAGCCCCAAAATGTGTATATAAGGATACCTCTTCCTCTCATTTTCAAATCACACACACATGCAAGCTATCATACATCCATTTTGCTTTTAAGAGATTCAAGTGTAAGAAAACATCCATTATTGAAGGTATCCTTTATAAAGCATTCAAGCCCATCAAGTATTCATGTGAAAGGAAGCCATCAAGTGTTTTAATTCTTCATTCCATCATTTCGATCATGCATTCAGGATGTTTCCTTCCATAGATCTAGCTTCTTTCCCTATTGGAGGCTAGGAAAAGGCTTTTGACATCAAGAAAAGATATATACATTCATATATCAAGTCTTCTTCTTCCTCAATTCAACATTATGGAGAATTTGACATCAAGGAAATAGATATATATTCATCTATCAATTCTTCTTCTTCCTCAATTCAACATTATGGAGAATTAAAAAATCTAATATATATGAGGTTTTATCTTACATGATTTCCTTCTAGTTTTTGTGTTGTGCCAAAGCAATTGCATCAATATTCTTGATCACATACTTAGAGACAATTTTTTTCATATATTAAGATAGTTTATAAAAAGATGTAGATACAGATACTAAGAGAGTTTACTAGATATAGAGTATCTAGTAACTAATAGCCATCTATAACTACTCACATCCCCCATAACTTATACAATTACAAAATTGGGGGAGTGTTACCAATTTAGTATATACTACCTAGACACGAGTTCAGATCATAATTACATCCAAATAAAAATTATAAGTTACTCCGAACCAGTATCCTAGTGGGCATTATCTCTTGGAATCTAGACATTATTTTCTTGTGTTGTGTCATGTAGCTTTGGTACACATTGTTTCCATCCAGTAAGCCTTCCCTGTATAATTTGGAGAGTTCTTGCAACAACCTTCTCTTTGGACCCCATATGACAACCTTTTAGAAGATTATTAAGATCTTCAAGTTCATTTGGAGCCAGAAAAATTTGATAGGCATTGATATAATTGGTAGACTACACCTCATCTTTGTGGATCAAAAGAATACCTTCATGAACCAACATCATAAATTTTTTCTTTGGGATGTTAAGAACCATAGAAACCTGTGACATAATGTGAAAATGTGTGAGTTTAATATTAAACTCAGTAGGCTTCCTCTATTCTTTCTAAAAAACCTCTTTGTTCCCATCCTTCCAAATAATCTAAAGAAATTCATTTGTTAGAGTAAACCAAAAGAAATTCCTTTTAGAATTGTTGTGGTCCCACAACCATGCTCCCATTTTTAGGCCACTTGTCCAAGACCCCCCCTTCTTTTGGCTTGTTTTCAAGTTTTGTCTATCAGTTAGTCCCTTGTCATGGACTGTCTCTTTAAGTTTTAGTCAAGTTTTGGCCTTTCACACTTTGTGAAAGGTCTGAAAGGCCAAAATGCCTTCAACCATCGAGCTTTAACCATTATTTTTGGATTTTGGGACTTGTCAGACTTCCGGAGGTCCGAAGCACCGAAAGTCTGATTTCCCTAATCAAAAATTGACCTTTTGACATTTCATCCTTTTAGAGGTTCAAAACCTCTAAAATTATGAAAGGTTGATAGCTGAGGGTGGCTGACATCAGCCTCTAGAAGCCTATATAAGGTGAAGGTCAGGGATTATTTTGTCACTTGTGCATTTTTCTGCCTCTCATGTTCAGAGCTCTTTTGTGCATGCCTTGTGACCAGATTAGATTCCCACCTTTAGTTCACTCATTTCTTCAGCTTCTTTTCAATCTCCAGTGCTTTTTTAACAACATTGACCTCTTTTTCTATTTCAAAATTTTAGAGTACGAAAGGATGAAATGCCAAAATTACCTCCTGAAGCCTTTTAAGCTTGTTTTTTTGGGATTTTAGTTTTTTCATGCTTTTCTTCCTCATTAATAATTTTTCTTATATCTGGTATCTATTTGGAGTAGAGTCCCAATATGTACACATAAAAACACCTAGAGGTCCCTAATACCCCTTCTCCAACATACAAACTAGGATTCTATCAAAGAGTTCCCAAAACCCACAAGACAAGATTAATTTTTCAAGCCAATCTTCTACACCCTTATAATATTAATTCACACAACCCAAACCTATCAATCTAGGGATGAAACTAGGGTTTATTAAAGTTTTAATATCAATTCTCAATGGAATGGAACACCAATCCTACACCAAGAAAACTTAGAACACAATTTAGACGCCAATTCCCACTATAGGGCTACAAGGAGAAAACCTAAATTCTTGAAGGAAACCTACTTGGAACTCCACAAAACTAAGTCTTAACCACCCTCAAAGGTTTCAATCAACCTATTAGGAGTAGTCACCAAGTTTGGACCCTTGACCAATCTCCAAACTCCTACTGTCGTCAAATCTCTCCTAGGCCTAATTGGGCTAATAGGTCAAATTAACAAAGGAAGTGTTCAAAATACTTGTTACCTTCCAACCTAAACTATTGGAAAATATGTATGATATCATAAAACCACTAAATCCAAATATTTAGATCACCATTCCATCCCTGGGCCGAGTTGTGTCTTCAAACCCACAATTCTGGTTAGTCACATAGAGATGTCTGTCCAGAGGGTTTAATAATTCTTCCCATCTCCATTGATGTCCTGATCCAAGACCTCAAGAATCCTATAGTACACCATCCCTCCTTTCTTTCCACTATTTTTTAGAAATTTCCCATGGTGGAGTGTCTTGGAAGGAAGAATTTTCTCTCGAAACCCTAGGTAGGGCCTCCCTGCAACCAGTGAACACTCAAAGTTGTGTAACTTTTGATCTGTGTCGAATTAAGACCTCAAACCAATTACATAATTTAAAAAAAATTATGAACCAACTTCCAAGGTCCTTCAATGGTGCATGTGAGACTGTTTCGGTCCGTACAATAGAAAAACACAGTTAAATTCTCAGGAAATCAAATGAATTTTTATTGAATTCAGATCATAGAACTTCTCCAAATATTCCAACATGACTTGGATCAAATTTTATCATATTTTTATACATTCCTTAACTAGTTCTAACCAATTTGAGATGGTTGTGATGATTGAGATTCAAAATTAATAACTTTTCAAAGGTTGCTTAATGCAACATTGACAACTTTTGCCGAAGTTGTCAATTGTCAATCAATCTTATTAAAATCTACCCTAGACTTCCACCTAGGACCTTAGATAGATTAAAATAAAATTATTTCAATATTTACTTAGGCCAACTAGACTATCATAAACATCTAGTCTATTCTAGCCTTTTATAACCAAATTGTCCATAAATGGTCAAGATAGACACTTAGGCTTATAACCACACCTAACGTCACCTTGCCTTACAAAATAGGACTCTATTACATCATTGGATTCAAGATAAAATCAACATCTTAACCCTTCACACTAACCCTTCAAGTTTGTTTCCTTTTCTTGGATAGCAATGGATGAGTTAGTTCATGTAGAAATGGATGAATTTAAGGGTGCTCCTGCACCATACTCCTGGGGTGCACTGATGTCAAGTCCTCTTGAGATGAGGTCCTGCAAGGTTGAACCATGCCTCTGAATTTCTACTTCATCCATCCACATTGATTCTTCCTCCGGGCTTCCTTTCCATTTCACCAAATACTTCTTGTAGACATTCTTCCTGGTCCTCTTGATGACCTTTATGTCTAAGATCTTCTCAGGCTTTCTTGGTTCATGAGGAGGTATTCCTGTAGCATATTATTCAAGTTCCTCTACCTTCACATCTAATTCTACATTCACATCACCTTTGTAAGGGGTCAGATCAAAAATATTGAAAATAGGGGAGATACCAAGATTGGATGGCAACTGAATCTCATATGCATTCAGTCCATGTTTCTTCAAGACTAGATAGGGTCCAATCTTCTTCATGAGAAAATTAGAGTGCTTTCCCTTAGGCAACATTTCCTTCTTCAAGTGTTCCCACACCAAGTCTCTAACCTACAACTGTACATCTCTTCTTTGTTTGTCTTTGGCTTGCTTGTATTTCTTTGCACTTTTCTCAAGTGCCAACCTGACTGAATCATGTATCTCCTTCATGCTCTCTGCAAACTCTTCACCATGAGAACTAACATGAGTGTTTGATGGAAGATCTCTAAGTTTCAAGTTGCCTCTTGGAATTTTTCCATACACAATTTGAAATGGACTTTTTCCTGTGCTTCTATTGACTAAGTCATTGAAAGAAAACTCTGCCTGTGGTAGGGCTAAATCCTAACTTGTCTCCATATTTCTTTGTCAGGCATCTAAGTAGATTTCCAAGGGACTTGTTGAAAACCTCTGTATTCCCATCTATTTGTCGATGATAGGAAGAGCTGAAACTCAAATTAGTTCCCAATCTTTTCCACAAGGTTCTCCAAAAGTGGCCAACAAACTTCACATCTCTGTCCAACAGTATGGTTTGGGGTAAACCATGAATCCTCACAATTTCCTTGAAGAACAAATTGGCAATGGATGATGCATCATTTGTGCTTTTACAAGGGATAAAGTGGTCCATCTTACTAAATCTCTCCACTACAACATATATGCTATCATATCCCTTTTGTGTTCTAGGAAAACCCATGACAAAGTCCATGCTGCAACTCTCCCAAGGCCTTGTAGGAATTGGTAGGGGTTGATATAGCCCTACATTGGTAGATGCACCCTTGGCCCTTTGACAAATAGTGCATGTCTCCATAATTTTCCTCACTTCAGTCTGAAGTTTGGGCTAGTGATAAAACCTTCTCACCTGTTCCAAGGTCTTGTCCAATCCAAAATGTCCTTCCATGCTGCTTGCATGCTTCTCCCTAATGATGTTCTCTCTCATGGAATACTTGGGCATACACAATTGATTTCCTTTGAAAAATAGCCATCTTGGATCAAGTAGTCTACATACTCTACATGATAGGCTTCAGAAAAATCAGAACACACTTTATAGATATTTTTGAAATCATCATCATCCTTATACATGTCCTTCAATGAGTCTATCCCTACACTTTGAAGTTTGATTTGTTGCACAACTAAAGATATTTGGCTCAAAGCATCTACCACCTTATTGGAAACTCCCTTCTTCATGTGTTTGTGGCTTAGTTTCTCTTGGGTATTCAAGAAACTCAAGGCTTAATTGTCTGTGAGGACAACAAATTCCTTAGGCATGAGGTAATGCCTCCATTTTTTCAATGATTGGACTAAGGAATATAGTTCCAAATCATAAGAGGAGTATTTCCTCTTTTCTTCATGTAGCTTCTCACTGAAAAAGGCCACCGGTCTACCTTCTTGGCTTAAGACAATTACTCCTATGGCTAGGTTTGATGTATCACATTCAATAGTGAAAACTTTTTGAAAATCAGGGAACACAAGTATAGGCTTTTCCATTACCTATTACTTCAGCATTTGGAAGGCTTCCTCTACTTCTTTGTTACACAAAATTACATTTCTATCCACCCTTTATGGTCTCAAGGATTGGAGCACACAACTGACTGAAATTCCTGATGAATTTCCTATAAAAGGATGCAAACCCATGAAAGCTTCTAACTTCAGTCATTGTCCTTGGAGAAGGCCAACTTACGATGGCTTCTACCTTCTTAGGGTCCATCTTAATATTCCCACTTGAAATCACAAATCCCAAATATACAAGTTCTTCCTGCATAAAAACACATTTATCCAAATTTATAAAGAGCTTTTCTTCATGCAGCCTCTTCAAGACCAAATCAAGGTGTTCTAAATGTTCCTCCTTACTCTTGCTGAAGATAAGGATGTCATCAAGGTAGAAAATCACAAATTTTCCAAGGAATGACTTTAGCACTTCATTCATGAGCCTCATGAATGTGCTAGGGGTATTATACAGGCTGAAGGGCATCACCCTCCATTCATACAAGCACTCATTGGTTTTAAAGGTTGTCTTCCATTCATCACCATCCCTTATCCTAATTTGGTGATAACCACTCTTCAAGTCCACCTTGGAGTAGTATCTTGCACCTCCTAGGTGATCCAATAAGTCTTCTATTCTAGGCATATGAAATTTATAACTAATTGTGATTCTATTTATGGCTCTAGAATCAGTGCACAATCTCCATGTGCCTTCTTTCTTAGGGGCTAGAAGGGCAGGTACTGCACAAGGGCTGAGGCTTTTAGTGATCAAACCCTTATCCAAGAGTTCTTGGATTTGTCTTGCCATCTCCTTATTTTGTTCAGGGGTCAAATTATATGCAGCCTTGTTGGGAAATGTTTCTCCTACAATCAAGTCAATATTATGGCTTATATCTCTGATTGGTAGCAATTCATTTGGCAATTCTTTTGTGACAATGTCTTTATACTAACTTAGTAGGTCTACAACTTCTTTAGGGCCTACTCTCCTAAAAGGATCTATGTCCTTCTCAAACTTCTTGGTTCTATCATCCTTTGGAAATAGGACTAGGGCATAACAAGGGTCCTTATCCTCCTTCAAGGTTTTCAAAAACTCCTTTTCACCAACAAATAGAAATTTAGAGTCTTTTTTTTCATCTGAATTTTCAGACAGGGGTAAGAATGTTACCTTTTCTCCCTTATAGGTGATGGTGTAGGTGTTCAACCTCCCATCATGATGAGCCTCCACATCATATTTCCAGGTCCTTCCAAGGAGTAAATGGCAGGCATCCATAGGAACAATGTCACACATCACCCGATCTTTGTATTTTCCAAGTTGGAATTTAACCCATGCTTGTTCCTCTATGATAGTGTGTTGATTCTTAGTGATCCAAGAAAATTTTTAGGGGTTTGGATGTGGTACCCTTCTCAGCTTCAACTTCTTCATTGCTTCCTCAAACACCAAATTATCAGTAGATCCACTATTAATCACCAATTTGCACACTTTTCCTCCACTCTTACATGTGGTCCTAAACAAACTTTTTCTCTGTGGTGGTTCTTGATTGCAGGGAGCCTTCAGTAATGTCATCCTCATCATGAGTACCTCCCCTTCTTCAAGTGGTAGATAAGAGCCAAGTCCATTGTCTCCTTGGTTGTCTTCATCTCTGACTATGTTAGCCCTCCTCTCTACCTGATTCTTTGCCTTCTCAGGATACTTTGATGCTAGGTGGCCAGGTTGGTTACATCTGTAACACCTTATGGTTCCTGAAATCCTTCCACCAGTCCTTCCTCTTAAATCCCCTCTTCTCCCTCTATAGAAGCCTCTAGAACTTCCTTCCCTAAAGGAGTTCTCTTGACTGGCCTCTTCAAACTTCTTAGAAGTCTATCCTCTGCCACTGCTTGATCCTCTTCCTCTATTGCCAAAATCTCTCTGGTCTCTTCCTTTCCCACCTTGGTCTTGCTTCCTCTTGAGTTTTTCCTCCACGTTTAATGCTAATTGAAAGCATTTTTGGATGGTGATCAGGGTATACAAACTCAACTCATCTTGGATATTCACCCTTAAGTCTTGCATGTATCTAGCAATCTTGACACTCTCAGGTTCCACCAATTTAGACTTCTTAGCAAGCCTATGGAATTCTTCAGTATAGCTTGAGATGTCCATGTCCTTCTTCTTTAGACCTTGTCTCTTCTTATGAAGTTGGAATTCATAGTCTTTAGGTATATAGGCTTCTTTCACTAAGGAAACCATCTTCTTCCATGTAGCCACTGGATTCTTGTCCATCTTTACTCTTTCTTCTTGAGTAAAATTCCACCAAGTCAAGGCAGATCCCTTCAACTTAGACTTTGCTATTTTAACCTTTTGATGCTCTGGTATCTCCTCACAGTCAAAGAAACTAGTGAGTGCATCAATCCAATCCATTACTTCATCTGGATCCATCTTCCCACTATAGACAGGCATGTCAAGCTTAGTATCCATGGTTCTTCTCTACATGGACTTCAAGGTCTTCAACAATAGCCTCCGGTCTGTAGGCACAACTATCTCTTCCTCCTGCAAAGGGTCTTCTTCATCACTCCCCACTTCTTCCCATCCAAAGTTTCCACTATGTCCTTGCTTGAGTTGTTCCCTAAGATTTTCCATGTCTCACCTCATCCAGTTTCTCTTAGCATCATGCTCTTTCACTACCCTTAGTAGTTGTGCATTAGTCATTCTGCTAGGAAGTTCACTATCTTCCCCACCATCTAACATGGCTGCAACTTTAGTCTTCCTCAAAAGATCTACTAGTTTCTCTGATACCACTTGGAGAAGAGTTCCAATCTATACACAAAAAAAACACCTAGAGGTCCCTAATACCCCTTCTCCAATATACAAACTAGGATTCTGTCAAAGAGTTCCCAAAACCCACAAGACAAGATTGGTTTTTCAAGCCAATCTTCTACACCATTATAATATTAATTCACACAACCCAACCCTATCAATCCAGGGATGAAACTAGGGTTTATTCAAGTTTTAATATCAATTCTCAATGGAATGGAACACCAATCCTACACCAAAAAAACTTATAACATAATTTTGACACCAATTCCCACTTTAGGGCTACAAGGAGAAAACCTGCATTCTTGAAGGAAACCTACTTGAAACTCCACCAAACTAAGTCTTAACCATCCTCAAAAGTTTCAATCAACCTATCAATAGTACTCACCAAGTTTGGACCCTTGACCAATCTCGAAAATCCTACTATCCTCAAATCTCTCCAAGGCCTAATAGGGCTAATAGGTCAAATTAACAAAGGAAGTGTTCAAAATACTTGTCACCTTCCAATCTAAACTATTGGAAAATCTATAGGATAGCATAAAAACAATAAATCCAAAGATTTAGATCACCATTCCATCCCTGGGTTGAGTTGTTTCTTCAAACCCACAATTCTGGATAGTTAGATAGAGATGCCTGTCCAGAGGGTTTAATAATTCTTCCCATCTCCATTGATGTCCCAATCCAAGAACTCAAGAATACTATAGTAAATCATCCATCCTTTATTTCCACCTGGTTTTATAAATTTCCCATGGTGGAGTCTCCTGGAACGAAGAATTTTCTCTCGAAACCCTAGGTAGGGCCTCCCTACAACTAGTGAACACTCAAAGTTGTGTAACTTTTGATCTGTATCAAATTAAGACCTCAAACCAATTGCATAATTCTTAAAAAATGATGAACCAACTTCCAAGGTCCTTCAATGGTGCATGTGAGACCATTCCGGTCTATACAACACAAAAACATAGTTAAAATATCAGGATATCAAATGAATTTTTATTCAATTCAGATCACATAACTTCTCCAAATCTTCCAACATGACTTGGATCAAAGTTTCTTATATGTTTATACATTCCTCAACTAGTTCTAACCAATCTGATATGGTTGTGACCATTGAGATTCAAAATTAACAACTTTTCAAAAGTTTCTTAATGCAACATTGACAACTTTTGCCGAAGTTGTCAATTGTCAATCAATCTTATTAAACTCTACCCTAGACTTCCACCTAGGACCTTAGAAATATTAAAATAAAATTATTTCAATCTTTTCTTAGGCCAACTAGACTATCCTAAACATCCAGTCTATTCTAGCCTTTTATAACCAAATTGTCCATACATGGTCAAGATAGACACTTAGGATTATAACCACACCTAATGTCACCTTGCCTTACAAAATAGGACTCTATTACATCATTGGATTCAAGATACAATCAACATCTTAACCCTTCACACTAACCCTTCAAGTTTGTTTCCTTTTCTTTCCTAGCAATGGATGAGTTAGTTCATGTAGCAATGGATGAATTTAAGGGTGCTCCTACACCACTATTACAGATTCATGTCTTTTGTTTCTTTTTGCATAATGTCAAAAAGGGTGAACTCTCTCGAAATGAAATACCAATTCAAGGGGTACCACACACCCTCCAAGGTGGAAAAATTACATCCTAAAATCACTAAAACTGATATTGGAAATGTCAGTTAGAATGACTACTTGGTGAAGTGCATGCAACCAGCGTGGATATCCGAGGACTATACTTCATTAGTGTACTATTCACTAGTGAATGCAGTGGAACACCCTATGTCGATCCTTTCATCAAATTTTATAGTCACTCTAGAAAATCACTACATACCAGATGAAAGGTTGGTGAAGAATAACATGGGGGAGGTAGTACTGGACCTCAGGCAAGACAATATTGAAGATGTCTTCTACTTACCAAAAGGGATAGACAAGTTCTATTGGTTCACAATAAGAAAAGGGATGAAATTTTATAACAAGGACATCCAACTATCACATGAGATTGGGAATAAAGAGTACCTAATACAACCTCTGTCAAAGAAAAATCTTGATAATATAGATATGAGGAGAGGGTACATGAAAGAAGACATCCAGGCAAAAATCATCATGATCATTCATGTCTATAAGCTACAAAAATAAATTCAAATAGAGCCATGGATGATCCTTCTCATCAAAAGGATAAATGAGAGGCATGATAGGTTTGATTGGGCTTCAATCCTCAACAACAACCTCGACTAGTAGCTAATTACAGTCAATAATGACCCACATTTCTACATGACCTCATATGTGGTGTATCTACTAGCTACAAGGGTAGTATATCTAGGTTTGGTGAAGGTTAGGGCCATGGGTCAACCAAATGCTTGGCTATTCATAGTATATCCCCAACTGGTTAAGAAAGAGCATCTCACAGAAGACAACTCGGAGTACCACATCATGAATGATGCTTTTGTATTTGTAATCATCCACTCAATAGAGGGATATTATACTAAGAGGTTGTCGGAGAAGGATACAACAAAAGTGAAGGCCCTAGGGGCATTCTATATTCAATTTAAGACCTTCACACACATCAGGGTGGCAGGGAGTTGTCCCACTCCCAAAAAACTGCCAAGATATCCTTCAGATAGGATCATTTTATTGGAGATGGCTAGGAAATTATCAGATGCCTATGAGCATATTAGGCACAAGAAGAAGCATTTTTGGGACTTCCCTATCTCAATATGACCCCATTTTCTATGATATATGAAGATATGAAAATCTCTATCTTTTGAGTGGGATGAATGCCCTCTACATAATTTCAACTTGATAAGGACTAGGTTTGACCCAATTGGCACCTATAGCCATATAATGGGGAGACATTATATGCATGAACCTCACATTGAGGATCACTGGATGAATTTCATAGATGACTATGAGGTTAGAATCCATGATTACTGTCAGATGAGCCTAGAGATGACACAAAGTGACCTACTTCTGCATGTACCTTAGAAGGTGAAGGATGCTAATTCAGAGGATATCCTAGATCCCATCTATAATCAAGATGAGATTTACACAAGGGATATCCTCAACACTGAGGTTAACAGAGATGAAAATGATGACATTAATTTAAAATCCTACTACGTCATCAAAGTAACAAAAGCGTGGATTGCCCGTCCATTTCAACTGGACCCCATGCCCATGAAACAACAACTGAATCAACCTTCAAAAGAGAAGAATAAGAAAGGGGGAAGAGTGTTGATGCCACAATTTAAAGAAGTTGCACTGCTAAGGCTTGAGATAGTGTACTGACATGAGCACCCAACTGCATATGGGTCAAATCCTCAGTCTAAACATCTAAAGACCAGGATGACTAGAAGTATAGAGCCACCTGATGCTCCATCTTCAAGTGATCTAGAACCACCAAGTGCATGCAAGAGGGAGCCTAAGATGAAAGTAATTAGACCTAGGCCTACATGAGTTATCAAAGGACACATTTATAAGAGGAAAAGATCCTCAACACTTTATCTTATGGAGACTATCTTGGAGGAAGATGAGGAAGGTGAAGAAGATGATGAGGATGAAGTGCCACTTAACTAGAGGAATCGATCTGTAGGATTCTTGAAGAGAAGGAAGATGGAAGAAGAAGGCATACCGATAGATGTAAAAAAAGGGAGACCAAGAAGAGCTAGTGAATCCAATGGATTCTTTGGGTGATGATGAATTTGACATATCCGATTTTGAAGGTATTCATGGTTTCAAGGAAGCTGAAAAAAAAATCCCAGTAGAGGGACCTTCCATAGAGAAATAATTCTCCTTTCCATTCATTTTCCTCCCAAAACAATTCACAGCTACAAATCCTCTAGATAGTGTAGGGGAAGAAGTTCAACAAGAACCTCAAGAATTAACCAAGGAAGTGACAAACAAAGGTCAAGGAGAGTTCATTGAATTTGAGGACTCTTCCATGGGGGTTACTTTAGAGGAGGACATTAGAGCTCCAATCCCTCCAACTCAGTAAGCTCCAGTGCCTTTATCCCAAGCTCTAGTTCCACTATCACTTACCACTTCACTTCTACCTCAGATCCCAACCAATCCACCACCTACCATTTCACTTCCACCATAAGTTAAAACTTTTCAGCCTCCATCACAACCCCCACCTACTCATATCCCCATGCCTACTCCACCTCTTACTCATATACCAATGCCCTCACCTACTCCCGTAGTAGCCCCTACTCCTCCTCTTGCTCCCACACCACCAACAAAGAACCTTACTCCTCCATCTTCTCACATGGAGATAGTTCAATAGGGAACTAAAGGGCCCAAAAAGGAGACTGAAGTAGAAAAGGAGGTTGGGTTAAAAGACAAGACTATAAGAGGAGAGGAGTAGACTATCCTAGAAGAGGAAGAACAAGCAAGTATAGGAGAAGAGGAGGTAAGGCACGAGGAAACAGAGCAGGACCCTATGCCAGAATGCAAAGTTGCTACGTCCAGCTTAGTTTCACCATATGAGCCAATTAGTTCCTTCTCTAAACCCACCTAGTTTACTAAAGAAATACGACCAAGGGTGAGGGTCTACATGGATGAAGAGGATATAGATATGGCAGTGCTAGGATGAGCATTCCACCTAGGAGAATCCAATCCCTAGGCAAGGACCCTATCCTATGTAACACAAGATCAAAGGGGAAGATGGAAGGCATAGGTAGCCATACCTACAATATATATTAATGTGACTAAAATCACTCCTGAAGATTATACTCTTGAATAGGTGGACCTAGGGGAGCCGACAAGGGAAAGAAGTAAGACATTGGCTAATTTAGGGCTGAAGCATGCCTTGGGCTTCATGGACAAGGATGAATAAAAGATAAAAGCCTTAATGGAAGAAAAAAAGGCCATGAGAGAATTCATTCTTAAGATGGTGGGTCCCATTGACCCAAGTAACCCTGAGGCCTCATTACAGGCTATTTTGGAGAGAAGGGGTGCTTCTAAGATACCGACATATATTCCACATTCTTTCATTCATGTCTGTTCCAACTGGAAGGCCGATTTTGACACTACAACATTTAGGGTCAAATTCCGACGGTGGGTAGCGATGACACTACCATTTGTGTGTGATTTTTGTAATTTGTTTTGCAAGCTCCCCTAAAATTTCGTAATAGTGATGGAGCCATCGTAATTTTGACACACACCAGATTATAAACAAAAAAAAGAAAAAGAAAGGCTCATTTCTAATTTTAGTAAATCCAAGTGGTGCACGCGAAGAGGGTGAAGTCAAGTCTGGCAAGCATAGGTAGGTATTTATTTGGATCTTTGATCATTCCATTTACATCATGCTTTACTTCCATTGATGATTATTTTCTTGTTCAAGGATGCGGACCTGTGACTGTTTCTTGCTTCTGTATATATCATTACTCGATTTGATTTGGTTATTTACACAACATTATAATGCTCATTGTTATATTTTATTTGTTTGGATCTTTGATGACCTATGTTTAACTCTAGGGCATTATTGCTGGATCCTTGCATTTTTATTATTTTCATACCGTGATGACCTAGGGCATCAAGTATTAACTATTACTTGTTTTCAATTCATAGCATGATTGAATATCAGGCTAGGGTATCATTATTTTCTTCCATTGATGATTATATACTGTACGCGATTTCTCAAGGTCACGGGCCTGTGAGTGTTTCTTCTTTTTGTATATACCCGTGTGATGATGATAATCACCTTCATGAAATTAAGATCAAATTAGCAACAATTATAAGTAAATACAATGCAAATCTAATTAAAATTGAAACTAAGATCTATAGCATCTCATGGCTCTCTAGAAAGAGGTGGTAAGTGAAGCTCTCAGCTCAAATCTCCACTAGTGACACTTCTAAAATGAGAATGTATGCTGCTATGCTTCTACAATGCTTCTATGATGATGATTCTAGCTCAAATTAACTAAATTATGATGCAAATTTCTCTAAATTGCTCTTAATTTCTCTTAGAATGCTCTCAATTGCCTATAGTAACAATGCTTTGCAAATGAATTTCTAAGATATCAATTGCTCTCAAAATGCTTCATATTTATAGTAAATTCCCAAGGGTAGGGGGTGGAGTGAAGTAATCATGATTTACCTTAGGTTGATTCAAATACTTTACTTTGTTCATAAATGGGGGGACAATTTAAAGGTTTGTCTCAAAGCTTTGGACAAAAGGACAAGATTGAGTGGATGAGATTGAAACTTTCAAATGAGTGATTGAGATTCATCCTTTTTGAGTGATTTGTGTCTTTTTGTCCTCAATTCTCATTGGTTGCTCAACTTTGTTGAAAGATATTAGGAATTATTAATTCAATTAATTAATTAAATTTAGCCATGTAAGGGTAATAGGTTCATTTTGATTTTTTATTTAAACAACTATACAACTAATTGATTAAAATCAATTATGTAGTGTTTTTCACCCCTTTAAGCTTTGATTTAATTATTTAACATCATTATTTGATTTTTCCTTTGCTTTAATTATTTTTGTCCAACTTTATTTAATTATGTCCATTTTAATTTGATTTGATCCCTTTTTTATTGAATTAATGCATTTTGATTATTTTGAGCCATTTATTGATTTTTTTGCAATTTAAAAGAACTTTGTCCATTTTTGCGTGTCTACAAATGCCCCTCTTTGAATTGACATGTGAAGAACATTGATTCAAAGATTCTATTGAGTCTTGATCACTTTTAGGTCCTGATTGTTGATTCACTGATTCACTGATTCACTGATACCGATTGATATGATTGTTGCCTCTGATACTGATGATTGCTACCTCTGATATGATATGATTACTAATATTGATGATATAATTTTTTTTTGATGCCCCACTGATTCCAATGATGTTTGATTTCAATTTCCCTTTGATACCCTAATGCCCCCTCAGAAATTAAAACATATTGATTGCTTGATTTGAAAAATTCTAATGATGTTGATTCATTGAATATGTTTTCATTTCTGAAAAACTTGATGATATGCTATGATTCAAGGATGCCCCGGTCGATTTGATATGTGAATACATAGGTCTAAGCCAATTCTCACCTCCAAAATTAGGTCTAAATAGCTTAAATCAGTTGAAAAACCTTGTTTTACTATTCATTTTTACTTTTGTCTTTGGTGATTTTGCTCTAATCCTGCGGTGAATTTGGAGATGGTTGTCCCTATTCGAGAGCATCGATTCAAGAGGTGTCAGAGATATGTGAGGCCACCTGACTATGGACCTCTAGTAAGTTATTTCAAACCTCTTATTTTCATTTATTGCACATTTATTAGCATTTATTGTAATTTCCTGTTTCATCGTTGCATTTAATATGCAAAATCACGTCTAGGAAAATTTTACTATCGCCTAGACCCTTTTATTGTCGCATCCATGCTTTTCTTTCACACATCTATGTAATTTAATGTCACTTAAGATACCTTCATCCTTTCCTAGGAATAGGACACTCATGCGTATAGCTAGGTCAAAATGCCCCTTTTCATATATTCTATCGCGTAGGAAACCCTAGCAAATTTACTGTCGCCTAGGCTACATTTTATTGTCACCTAGCATGATTTACTATTGCGTAGCATGAAAAATATCATGTAGCACTTGAGTAATGTCATGTCAAAACTTTTTGTTGTCGCTTAGTAGGAATGTCACCTGGGATAATTAAAATCATGCCTGCAGACTTTTGAAAAAAAATTTGTACTTTTTTCACACTTGTACTTGATTTTGTCTGATGAAAAATGTGATGACTTCCAATGCTTGATTTGAATGATTAGATTAGGTCTATTGTGTTCAAAAAAACAATGAATTAGGATATCAGGATACTGGTACCAATGAATGTGATGTGTCAATCTGATTAAGATAGGATACTGATAGGATAAATCAATCAGTGTGAAAATTGATATGATTTGATACTGTTGCTTTGTTGAATTAGAATAACTCACAACTCATATTCAACAAATGCAATCACCAATAGGAATTTAATAAGATAGAATATTTCTCAAACTTCATCAAATTGTGAAGCCATCATGTATGCGCACACATGAGAAAACTTTATCCTCAAGAAAAAATATAGATATCTTCTCCAAGCATCCATCACAATGAGTAAATTCAATAACAATTAACACCAATTTAATAATTCATAGGAACAATCACAAAAAACCACAGTTGGCTCTTGAATTCTGAAAATAAATTCTCAAAACCCACATAGATGGTAGATAAACACACCATGAATGCAACACCAATCGTATATTAACTTCTATTGCAAAATATTTGACTCTTATTACAAAACCCAGTTGTGTTTATATATCTTTTACAATGCAAAAATGTGAAACCTGTAACTAGGGTTTTCGGGCCTCTAAAGTGAGCATAATAAATTTAAAACTCTAGTTTACCTTATGAAAACTACTTCTAATTGATAGTATAACATGACTTCAATCTAGGACTATTATAATGCCAAAAAGATGGATTTTTGAAGCCAAAACATGCCCTAAAATCCTTGAATGAAGTGGAGTTTAATTGTTATTTGGCAAAAAAGCCTCTAGTCAACCTTCTTGGTTATTTTGATGCATGAAAATGCATGAATGAACTATTGTAGACATATATTGACCATGCGAAACATTGTAATTACCAAAAATGTCCCCCCAACTAAAGATTGAACTTTAAAAATTCTAGTTTTAATGCAAAAACATGATTTCTAGAATGTTCAAACTTTTCTTTTCCTTCTCTTTTTGGGTTGCAGCTAAGAATTTGAATGAATGAATAAAATTTGGAAGGTGGGACATAACCACATAATGTGTAATTCATTGGTCATATTGAAGATGTCCTTCACAATTCTACACTCGCAACAAAAACCTTATCAGCATCTTTATTTAAAACCATAATTATACTATGAAAGTAACATTGAACATCTAACTAAAAGAAAGAAAACTAAAACCAAAGGAATAAAAAAATCAAGGAAAAGAACTAAAATGAGCCAAGGAACCAAGGAAATCATAGAAAAACACCCAAACCAAAAATGAAAACCCCATTGCAAAATTTCCCTTTGGATTTTTGGGTGTTTGGGGTTTGAGGATACAAAGACCCCCAATTCCATGAAACTTTGAACTCTGAACCTCCAAACTCTAAACCTTTGAAACTCCAAACTTTGATCTCTGAAACTCTAGCAAAACTATAGAACTCTGAACTCTAAACTCCAAATTATAAACATCCAAACTTTGAACCTCCCAACTTCAAACTCAAAACCTCCAAACTCTAAAACTCTAAACTCTGAACCTATGAACCTTTGAAAGTCCAAATTTTGAAACTAAAACTCTAAACTTTGAACTTTCAAAATCTGAAAAATGCATTTATAGACTTGACCTAAACACTGAGTCACCAAACTAAGAAAGAAAACAAACAAAAAACACAAAGGAGAGAAAAAAAGATGCGAAAACCAAAAGACTCTAACCCTTATCACTTGACTGTCAGACTATCAGAAGTGTGAGGAGCCCACAATCTGACTAATCCAATACTAGACTTACTAAGATCAAGGAAATTAAACAAAAGAAAAAAGAAAATAAAAAGGGGGTCCCTATTAGGCCAAGTGGCCAAAATGGGGTGTGAGTTGTGGATGCACAACAAATAGCCCCGCCAAAAGGAGAAATAAGCAAGGCATTTCTTCATCATCAAACCAAATTTCAAAATTTCCTTGCACTAAGGAACCCAACCCAATCATTGTTATAATGAAAAACTATTTCTCAAAGTTCAAGAGTAATATATTTTGTCAATGCTTTCCACTGTGTGCTCGTAGTGTATTTATTCTGACTAGGCATTTAACAAATTCACTTAGGAGGATGAAAACCAAAAATTTTGTTTAACAACATCAACCTGAATTTCCTAAAGATTAGTTTGCTGCCAGTTAAGTGTCTATAGCCCTGAAAGAATTATACATATGTGTTAGTCTAGCCTTTCTCTACTACCAATTAGGCATCCACAGCCCCAGTAGAGGTTGCTAGAACCACCCCTTTATTCTAACTAAGCATTTTCTCTTTTAAATATCTCGCTTGTGTAGATCACTTAGAAATCCTTCTTCTTCCACTTGACTTCTTAATGGTTTAGACCACTGAGTGATTCTTCTTTTGTATTTTTTTGGACATGATTTAGGTCACTTAGATACTTCTAGTTTTTAAAATCTTCTTTTCTAATGTGGATCACTTATTAATCCTTCTTTGCTCATGTACTTTTTTTTTTCTCTTTTTTTTAGTCAGATTTGTAGGGTTTTAAAATCATGTGGTTATGCACACTGATATGCATATAACGACTCTGACCTACACCTAACTGAGAGACCTCACTTTAGGATGAGTCCTTTAGATGTGTGCATTGTGATGTTGGATAGCTATCACCAAATATTATCCTAACATTCTAGTAAAAAATTACTTCCATATCCAAATCCTAGTTATATCCCTTAGAGAGAATGCATTCTTTTTGATGTTTTGACTAAGAAATACCCTTGCCCTCTATCGACAACTCATTGGGGCATACTTGTTAGGAACAACCTTGACAAAAATTTCTTACCCTAAGGATAACAAATGAAAATAATAAAAATGCTCAAGTAACAAGGAACAAAGGAAAACATACTAACAAAATAAGAAATAAGAAACAAACTAACCACTAAAACACAAAGGGAAACTAACTAACACCTACCTAATTAAGACTATAGTCAAAAAATGTATAAAAAAGTAAGAACAAAAATCATATGACTTGTTTATTAATTGATTTTTCTTTACATGAAATAGAAATAACCAACCCCACATAGTCCTAAGGAATGCAAACTCATTCTTAGGACACAGAGACATGAACAAATGGTACCTGGTGTGATTGCTTGATACTTTTGATAGACTTGATTGACTTGAGATAATTCCTTGATATGGTATACTGATATAATTCCTTTGTTTTGCCAACAGGAAAACTTTCCTACTTTATACATTCAGACAATGGCTTCGTGGGTCATTGATTTGGGCTAGAATCTTATAGATGTTGAGTTCTGTGTGATTGAGTTGTGTGGTTTGAGCTTCCTTCTTGACCTCCCATGGTTCTAGCTGAACCATGGTTTACTAACTATAGTGGTGGAGCGATGGCACTCTTACCACAATACATTTCATTTTCCCTATGGAGAGATGACTATTACGCTTGAGGACTTGTATAGATTACTATGTATCCCATGCAGAGGAGAGGTAGTGTATTATGATTCCATCTATGATTCTACTATCTATCGATGAGTGTTCAGGGATAATACTATTGATGATGATACAATCACCTAGCCTTAGTTTGCTTCCTTTCCAACATTGCCAGTAGTACTTGGTGCATTGATCGGTGGTTTGCTTCTTCCCGACCGGCGAGGTCATTGTTTTTCTATCGGATGGGGTAGGATACTAGAGGATTTACTTGCTCACCCTCGACACTTCAATTGGGGGTCATGTTTCCTTACACAACTATATCATGATTTGCATGAGGTAGTCTATCAAGAGAGTGCATCCTTGTCGACTAGTGCAGTGATTCTTCAGTTGTGGATATGGGAGCATCTTCTCATCACTAGGCCCATTTCTGATAGGGTTTGGCCTTGTGGTTATCCTTATGATTTTCTATATACTGGGATGGTTGTGCAGCATCATTTGGGTCATTTGGATTTTTGGCAGTGATAGATAGATGATCTTGATCAGGTTTTATGGAGACCATACAGGGGTTACAAGCGTTGGAGAGAGGATGATGATGAGTTACCATACATATTTTCCCCTCACTGGATGATTGGTCACACTACTACCACTATTGAGTGCTTCTAATTTGGAAGAGTTTCTAGATAGTATGGTCAGACATAGGATATGCCATAGGGTACAACACTATATGCTCAGGTACAGGTAGAGAGATCTATGTGGGGTCCTCTTATTGATTATCAATTTTCCTTAGATCAAATTACTGGTATGGCTTATTGCAGATGGGAGATGCTTTCTAGTGTAGCAGATGCAGGTATGTCTCATGAGTTTTCCAATTAGTGGGCTCATAATAGGTTTACTCATTTCACTGATCCAACAAACCCTATCTCAGGTCAGGGTGATGATGGTGGTGGTGATGGAGGTGGTGGTGGTAGATGGAGAAGATGATGAGGATAGAGAGATCCTCCTACTATTGGTTGAGTACAGGTGTGAGGTGGTCATGTGAGGGATAGGGATCATGCTAGAGGACAAGATGATGCAATTGATAGGTAGCCTAGAGAAGATAGATAGCAGAGAGCTCATAGACATCAGATACAGGAGAGACATGATCATGTTGATGCTACTAGGAAGATTCCTAGTGGATTGGATCCTTTGGTTCAGTTGCAAAGGGTAGTCTTGGCTCAGCAGGATGATGGTGCAACACAGTAGGATCAGATTCTGGCACAATAGGTGCCTATACAAGATCAACAGCCATAGGATCAAGGACAACATTCACAGGATGTTCCTACAATGGGTATTGTAGTAAAGGAGGTTTAGGCTATGAGGATAGATATGTCCACCGTTGTTAGGTGTTTAGATTAGGTTGCCTCCTTGATGTAGCAGTTCATGTCTGCTATGGTTCAGAGATAGAGAAAAGGGAGTACTTCTCAGGCTCCTCCCCCATAGGATAGTAGAGGTCCAGATGGATCTGGTCCTATAGGATCTTGATTGATAGATGACTCATGGTTGATGTACTTGTGTGCTAGAAAGTAGTCACACTTCTGTGAATCATTACATTCAAGAACACTCAAGAATGAGGTCTCAAACAGTGATTCACAGCTCTCTATTCGTGGAGTGTAAGGGTTTGTATATGAGGCCCTCAGATTGACCTAGTTATGCCCATGCAAGTACACCAAGAAATAAGAGATTCAAAGATGAATAGAAAGCATGCTAATCTCCATGATCATCAAGTTATTGCATGCAAATGAAACTAGTCTAGATGATAACAATGCAAGAAATAATCTATTCTATTGAAATGAATGCTTATACAATGTTAATCTATGAAAGGAAACATGAATTTAAAATATTATGTGAATGCAATATTAATCTAAACTATGGATTGCCATAAGGCATGAGAGAAAAAGACAAGAAGAAAGAAGTCTCAAATATCCAAAGCTCCAAATGTGCTCAACAAGCTTCTTCCAAGATTGCTCTCCAAACTTGCAGTATAACAATAACATAAAAATTCTTGGATCCTCAAAATGAGAAGGAGAGGGCTCCTTATATAGGAAAATGTGGAAGAGAATGCATCCTCAAGAGCAATGTGGGATAAATCCACAAAGAGGAAATAAAGCTCATTTTTTAGAGAGTGTGGAGAGAAAAGGGATTTTATTTATTTTTAATTATTTGTTTCCCTTTTTTCATCACAAAGAGCTTTAAGAGGACTTTTTATTTATTTAAAAGAATGATTCTCTATTAATTAAATAAGATTACATTATTTAATTAAAAGAGAGATATTATTCTAAATAAGATAAAATCATTTAATTAAAAAAGATTTTATTTCATTTAAAAGATATTTCTTTCAATTAAATAATGTTATTTTATTTATTTAAGAGAGAATATTTCTTTTAATTAAATAAAATTATTGATGACATGATTAAACCTTAGGAGATTATTGAAATGATTGAAATAGTTATGATTTGATCAAGGAAATTGATTTGAATATATTGTAAAGCATTGATTCAAAAAATTGATATTTGACAAATTGAGTAAATGGGGCCCAAAGTCTAGGTGACCATTTTAGGGTGCATTCAGTACTTGTATCACATGCCATGTTTTTTGATTGATCAGACCATTTGGTGTATCACTTTGTATGACATTGTATCTTGATATCCTGAGTTGATGGATCATTTGATGAACACTATTTTGATGATATATGATGATATACTCCTTGGTTCTCCTTGATGAGTTGTTTATGAGATTATCTTTTATGCATCTATATGATGTTTTATGCATTTACTTTGATTTATGCTATGGATGCAGTTATCTTATTTAATGATATAGATAAATGATGTAATGATGTATGGATTTATGACATGTTTTTCCTCTTTTCTCAATGTATGGATGCAAAATGTTTTATGGGAATGCCCCTTATGTTTTTGGAAATTTTCAGGTGCAATGCAATTCTATCCTTAACTATTTTGTATGCAAATGATCTATGGATGTTTTTCCTTTTTCTGGTATATGGATAATGACTAATGATTAATGCTATGCATAAATGCAAAAGATAATCTCATTTTTCTTTATTTTTGATTGATGTGATCAAGAGTAAGACGTTTGATTCAATCCTTCATTTCGTTAAATGTTTTGACTAACCAAGATTATCGATGTGCCCCCTTTGCCTTGGAACATTAACCACAAACAAATGCAATTAATCTAACATGATAATGCAATGCAATGCAACCTAAGTGTCACCAACTTTTAGCAAAGAAATGCCATGGAGATAAATTTTCATCATTGAGCATTTTGGGACCAGAAAGCTAGTACAATCATCACTGACCACATCATGATGATATGAATACCGCTTTTTATCACTTTTTTGGTAACTTCTTTTTGAACCAAGTACAACCCTCACTAGCTGGATGACCAAACTATGGGAGTCTGAATACCGGTGTCAACAAATTCAATGTTGCAAGTGGATTTTTGGTATTAAGATATAGAAGATCTAAATAGCCAAGGGATTTGTTTGCATAAACAAGCAAAGGTTAATCCATCCCCTTATGAGATAGTCCTCAATGGTTCTTTGCTGACAATGTCATTAGAAAAACTCTCATAAGTTGATGAATCTTCCTCAAAACAATCACTCAAAGGAAATAAAATATCATGTCTTTCTCATGGCTAATCTAGTCTAAACACCATCAAATAGCTCAAAAGATGTGATAGAAGTTAATTTCATAAAGATTATCAAAAGAAAGTTTCAAGTGTTTTGCAATGTTTCATGATTTTCAAAAAGTATTTCCAAGCATTCTGATCTTTAAGGTGTTTTGTCAATTTTTAATCCTGAATTATAAAGTCAATGAAGGCTCATGGATCATGTTGTAGGATCAAATACTTAGGGTTTTTGAATAATGATATCCATCAAAGGTTCAATAAACTACCCACTCTTCTGAAACTCTGATAAATCTCTCTCTGACGTGACTAATTGTAGCACTTGTTGAATCCATTTGGTACCAAATTTCCAATCCTCTTCTACCCCCAATTGATAAATGTGATTATTCGACAAACTTAGGGCTGATAGGAAATGAAACAATGCGATTGAGTGGCTTTATTATGACTATGTACAAATGACGGATGCAATGGCGGTTTTACAAATGGGATGTTGGAAATGAAATATGGACATATGTGACTAGGAAAGACAAACTTAAGGGAACAAAAGGCACTTGTTTACCAAGTTTTCACCTTTTGGATTTTTTCTTTTTTTGCAACCAAGGTGCCTATTGCTAGGTTTTCACCAAGGCACTTTTTTCTCTTTTTTCCTTTTTTTTTGGTATTTTTTCTTTTTTTCAATTTTTTTGTATTTTTTCAAAATCTCTTTGACTATGTGCATATGTGCAATAAATATGATGCTCCTCATCTGATACTCTTTATACTCTTTCATCTCCCTCATGTGTAGAACCTTTTGAGATGAATGTTGTTGATGGGTTCCTAGAGTTCCTCTCCTTCACAATCTGATAACTTATAGGTTCCCATTCCAAATGAAGACACTATGATGAATGGGCCAAGCCAATTTGCCTCCCATTTTCCTTTCTTCTCTCTTTCAACCTAATTCTTTGAGTTCTCTCTTAACACTAAGTCTCCTACCTGAAAGGGTCCCAGTTTGATATGTTTATTATAGTTCCTCGAGATTCTATTTTGATACACTTTCATGTGCTCATAAGTTTGTGTTTGATGTTCTTCAAGTAACTCCAATTATTGAAGTATAGCGACTCTATAATCTTCATTGGTGATCAACCATTGTAATGACACTCGTAGAGATGGGATTTAAACCTCTAAGGGTAGAACTGATTCGACACCATAGACTAATGAGAATGGTGTGGCTCCCATAGGTTTCTAAATGCTTATTCTATAGGCCCATAATGCTGGATTAATTTGCACATGCTAATCCCTTCCTGATTTATTGACCTACCTCTTCAATATTTTCAAGATATTCTTGTTTGTGGCTTCGGCTTGCCCATTTCCTTGAGGGTAATAGATTGATGAGGAGTGGTGAGTGATATGAAATGTAGCACAAAGTTCATCCACATCCTTGTTTTTAAACTACTTTCCATTATCTGTTATTATGGCATGAGGAATGCCATATCTACAAATGATGTGGTTCAAGATGAACATGGAAATTTGCTTACCCATGGCCGTGATCAAAGGAACCACTTCAACCCACTTAGTGAAATATTCCATTGTGCTTATCATGTATTTGTTACCATTTGAAGAAGGTGGGTATATGACACCAATTAAATCAAACCCCCATTGATAGAAAGGCCAAGGTGTAACAAATGGGTACAATTCCTATGCCGGTGCATGTATCATGTTGCCATGATATTGACATTTGCTGCATATCCTGACAAAATGGCAAGCATCTTTTTCTAATGTCTTCCAAAAATACCCTAAGCCAAGGATCTTCTTAGCTAGATTTAAACCACTTGAGTGTGACTTGCAAATGCCTTCGTGAACCTCATGAAAAGCTAACCTAGACTCTTCCTCTTCTAGACACCTAAGTAACATCCCGTCAAGACCCTTATGATATAATGTTTCTGAGAGGATTATGTAATGGGTTGATTGACGTATGAAGTTTCATTTTTGAGCTTGGGTTTGGTCTAGAGGTAGCACTTGGTCTTTGAGATATGTATATATAGGGCCATACCAAGGTGAATGATGTCCATGTAATAGGGCTACAAGTTGGGTTTATGGAATATCAAATGCCGGTTTCACCAATTCTTCCACCAAGAACTCGTACTTCTCATTTTGATCTAGTTTTTGTAACAAGGAAGCCAAGGTGGCCATGGCATCAGTTGCTCTATTTTTCTCTCTCATAATCTACTCAAAAGTGATCAAGGAAAATTACTTCTTCCATCCATCAATCATGGTCTTATATGGCATCAAATTTTCATCTTTAGTGCTATATTCATTGTTGACTTGGTTGATGATGACTTGAGAATCTCCATAAATTTGTAGCTCTGTGATGTTCCACTCTAAGGCCATTTTGATGCCTATGACTAGTGCCTCATATTCCACAATATTATTTGTACATTGAAACAAGAGTTTGTAGGACTTAGGGATGGTGTAACCTTGAGGAGTGACCAATAATATGTCGGCCCCAAAACCTCCTTGAGTATAGGAGCCATCAAAATATAACTTCCACATTTTTGCTTCTATGTTTACAATTGCGGAATCCAAAAATTCCACTTGAATAGTTTGTGTAGAAGTCATGGGGTTTTCAACTAAGTGATCTTCTATCACTTGGCCATTTATTGCCTTTTTATCAACATACTCAATGTTGAATTCACTCAATATCATAACCCACTTTGCTATTCTACCCATTAAGGCAATTTTCCTTAGCAAATACTTGAGAGGATCAATTTTGGAAATTAGCTTCACCTTATGCATGAACATATAATGTCTCAATTTTTGAGATGCAAACACAATTGCTAGGCAAGATCTTTCCATGAATGTGTAGTTAACTTCATATTTGATCAATGTCCTACTCAAATAGTAGATTGCCCTTTCCTTTTGTTGTTCATCCTCTTGTGCCAAAAGCACTCCTAGGGATCTTTCAGTAGCAGATATGTATAAAAGAAATTCTTTTCCCTTGATTGGCGGCATGAGAATAGGTAGATTTATCAAATAGGTCTTCAATAATGTGAAGGCTTGATCACATTCTTCATCCTGCATGAATATAGTATCCTTATGTAGCAACCTGGTGAAGGAATGACATTTTTTGGCCAATTGAGAAATAAACCTTCGTATGGATTGTATTTTTCCTTGTAATGACCTCATTTGGATGATGTTCTTTGGTATTTCCATGTCCATTATTGCTTGTATTTTCTCCGGGTCTACTTCAATTTCTTTGGCTGAAACTATATAGCCTAATAATTTACTGGATTTGGCACTAAAGGCACATTTCTTTGGGTTTAATCTGACTTTGAATTGCTCCAATCTAATGAATATCATTTTCAAAAATTTTAGGTGTTCCTCTCTTTTTTGAGATTTAGCAAATATATTGTCCACATAATCCTCTAAAAATGTATGCATCATGTCGTGGAAGATAGTTGTCATGGCCCTTTGATATGTGGCTCTGGCATTTTTAAGGCCGAAGGGCATGACATTCCAACAAAAAGTGCCCCAAGGGCATGTAAAAGAAGTCTTTTCTTGGTCTTCAGGTGCAATTTTGATCTGATTATATCTGTTGAAACCATCCATAAGGGATTACATGGAATGACCCACTGTCAAGTCAACTATTGCATCAATGCTCGAAAGTGGGAAGTCATCCTTAGGACAAGAAAGATTTAGGTCTCAAAAATCTGTGCATACTCGAATGGATTTGTCATGTTTTATGATCGATACAATGTTAGATATCCATTCAGCATAGGCTATTTCCCTTATGAATCCCACCAACAATTTTTCTAATTACGCCTTGACTAAGAGAGCTATATGTGGGTGCATTTTCCTCAACTTTTGCTTAATGGGCTTAACCCCTAGTCTAACATTCAAATGATGCATTATAAAGTCAAGATCTAAGCCGAGCATGTTGGCATATGACCATGCAAAGTTGACTTGTTGTTCTTGGAAAAACTTGATGAAGTCCTCTCTTTCCAGAGGTGTGAGTGATGCTGCCAAGTGTATAAATTTTGGATCCACTTTTATCCCAATGTTAACCTTTTCTGTCAGCTCTATGAGTATAGGTGACCTTTCTTCCTCATGCTCTGATAGAGTATCCAATCTCTCTTCCTTCGATGCCACAATTGGGTTTTCACCGAAGGAAACATCTTTTATCTTTACTTTTTTGGGTTCTAATGCTGCCACATAATGGTTTTCAGCACTAGAACTTTTCTTTTTCTTAATTTTTTTCATATTTTTTCTTTTGACTAAGAGATTGAACCCTCGCTGCTTCGATCATGTTCAATTTGAATTCATTGGTGAAAGAAGGCTCAACCACATTAAGGTATTGGTTTTCTACTTGGTTATTTGGAAAATAAAGCAAGTCACTTGGCTTAGTTTGGTCCCAATCAATAAGATGGGGATTTATCAAGGATAAGGTTTCATTGGGCAAGTTTTCATCAATTGGGTTTATGGACAAGACCTCATTTGAGGTTTCATACATTGTATCATTTAGATCTATGACGTGCGCTTCCTTGAGATGGTCCATGGAAGAAGGGTCGAAATACCCTTCACTTGAGTTCTCATCGACTTCTATGGGAAATATCATGGGAAAAGCCACGAGTGGGTTAAAACTATCGTTTGAATCTCCCTCTTCCGAAGACATCCAAAATGTACCTATCCATGGTGGATTAATAGGTGCTTGTCCTATGTTAAGACCTTGTATATTAGGCTCTTCATTGACTTGAGTTTCTTTCATTGGGATCTTTGCATATGTATGTATTTTGACTACTTCTTTATCTTGACATGATTCATCAGATAAGGTATCCCACTCATAATCCTGGGAGTCATCACTATCTCCATCAAATTCTAAGGCATTTACTTGAGGATAGAAATCTTGCATTGGGCTGGAGCTTTCACCTTTGTATTGGTAGCCTACTCTAGATCTTTCTTATTTTTCCCTCCAAGTAGGTTCAATGGGTTCTAGAAAACCTCTACTCCTTTGGCCTAAGGGTCCTCTTCCCTTGTATCCCATTTTCTGCATTATCTCAAACCCTTTCCCATATTGCTCGATTTGTAAGTTAACATGTTGGATTCTTTCCATGGGAGTGTTCGAGGTATCCTCTTCATCATGATAAAGCCATTGAAGGACTTCATTCTCTTCCTTGTCTAATGTTGCTTTGTCACTTTCTCTTATGAAGTAAAAGTTATACTTATGAGGCAAGTGTTCTTTTGATGGTTTACCATGTGTTCTTGGAGATGTGGGCATGTTGAATAGAGAAAAAAAGTATTTCGCTACTCCTTTGGAACTAATTTTGCATTGTTTGTCAAAGGCATCCATCATCTCATCCATTTTCTTGTAGTTTTCCTTTTTAGCTTTATCTTTTTCTTCTCTAGTGGGTTTGTAGGGTACTATCTTTGATTTGGGTGCTTGATCTGAATCCTCATTTGTAGTTGGACCCTCGTAGCTCATCTTTTCCTTTCCCTTAGTTGATGTCATTGAGCTAGCTTGAGGAGGGTTTGGAGTAGCATTTAATGTTATCATGGGATCATCCATTTTGGTATCTTCAATGGTGGCTCTTTGAATGATTCCTTCTTGGTTATGTGGAATAAATAGCTCATGAAGGGGTTTGAGTGCATTGTAATATTGGAACAGGTTTGAGTCCCCTCCAACTGTAATTTCTTCACCCATGTATAGAAACTTGATGCATTGGTGGTACGTGGATGGGACTGCTTGCATCTCATGAATCCATGGTATCCCCAACAAAATATTATAAGTTAACTTCATGTCCAATACTTGGCAATTGGTGTCCTTCTTGATAGGTCCCACTTGAATGGGCAATACAATCATGCCTTTAGAGGCCCTTTCAGCTTCATCATAAGCCTTTATAGTGATTCTTTTTGTAGGGTCAATGCAAGACTCAGACAACCCTAAGGATTTAACAAGACTTAATGTACAGATGTTAAGGCTAGCTCCTCCATCAATGAGAGCTATTTTGACTCTATGGCATTCAATCAAGACCTCTATATGCAATGGTAGGTTTTGGGGATGAGTGATAGACATGTCATCTTGGTCGGAGAATGACAAGAAATGAGGTGCAATGAGATGACCTACCATGTTTTGGAACTTCCCCTCATCTAAGTTAGTAGGGACATTCATCTCTACTAGAGATTTTTTAAAAATTTCCTTATGGTTAGGGGATAGCTTCAATAGCTCCAAGATAGAGATTTTCATTGGAGTTCTTTGCAACTGATCTACCAAGCTATAAGGTTTTGCTACTGTAGAAGATTGCTTGATCACAATGTTGGACTACAGAGTGCTAATAACTTTAGGAGCAACCCCTTGTAGGGTAACCCTTGAAGTCTGCCCTCTAGTAATAACATTTGATGTCTCTTTTTGGGGTCGTTCCTTGATTATTATAGCATTCACAATGTTATCATAAGGTGGTGCAAAGTTAATATTATTGATGCTTTGTTTCTTGCCATTAGATGACTCCCCTTTGTCATGTTTATAGAAGGGTTGTTTGAACACCGTATGGTCTTCATTGCTTTGAGGTCCATCAATGGTGATCATGCCAGTATCGATTAAGTCTTGCACTATATTCTTTAGCTGCAAGCATTCATTTGTCGTGTGCCCTCAAATTCTATGGTACTCACAATGGTTATTGGCACTCCACCAACTAGGCTTTTTGTGTGGCTCATAAGGCTAAATGCTAGGTAGATTAATGATATTGTTAGCTATGATTGTCTTTAGTTGCTTTTCGAGGGGTTCACTCAAGGGTGTGAAGTTCCTTTGAGGAGTTGGCACTAAATATTTATCAAATTTATTACTCCTCTGATTATTTCCTTGGTTGCCATTATTAACATTGTTGTTAGAAGATGTATTGGAGGTTTGGTTGGCATTATTCACCTGGTTAGGTGTTCTTGTAAGAGCAAATGGAGTCACCTTCAAGTTGCTAGAGTCAACAACTCCATCACTGACTATTCCCTTATTGTTGTTTTAATACCGATTATTGCTATTGAACCAATTCTTATTCTGATTGTTGCCATTGTTGGAGTTATTGTTGTTAGAGTTGTTCTTGTTATCTTCAAACAATTTTAGTTCTCCACTCTTAACCAACACTTCTTCTATTGTTACTCCATTTTCTATGAGATCTTGGAATGTCTTGGGACATTGCATTCTCAATCGGTAGTTCATCTCGGTGCTCAAACTATTGATGAATATATCCATTTTTTCTTTTTCGGGCACACTCCTAGGATACCTCACATATACTGTCCTCCACCTTTGTAAGAAAGTGAAGAATGCCTCTCCATCCTTTTATTTAGTATTTCATAATGTTATCATCATGACCTCATGCTTGATGTTGTATGAGTAATGGGCCATGAAATTTGAAGCTAATTCTTCAAAGGTCTTTATGCCAGAGGGTAACTTAGAAAACCACTCCATAGCCATGCCTCCTAAGCTTCTAGGGAATATTCTCATTAGATAGGTGGTATCATGCATGAACTGTAAGCTCAATGCACAAAACTCCCACAAGTGATCTTGTGGATCTAACATTCCTTCATACTTGTCATATTTGGGAAACACTACATTGATCAGGAATGGCACCATTATTAAACTTTTATCAAATGGGAATGGGCACAATGCTTCGATGGAAAAGGGTTTAGGAGCCCTGCTTTTCTTGATTGTATCTAGTAGCATTTGAAATATCTTAAACTATTTGTTCATAATTTCTATGGCACTTTCTTTAACTTCAGGTGGTTTTAGTTGATTTACATCATAATCTCGTGGGAGTTTGAGACCTGCTCGGGCTAGGTCCATGAAATAATTCTCTTTATCTCTTGCCATTTCTTTTTCCATGAGTCTTAAGAAATAGGGGCATTGAACAGCTTCGTCAACCTTGTCATCGGTGGCATCATCAGCTGTTTGTTCGGTGTTAGTTCTTTGATGTGTGGTATCAATTCCTTGAGTGTTTTGATCCACCCCTCCACTATTGGTATTGCCTTGGTTATTTATGTCAATGCCCCCATTATTTGCATCACCTTGGTTATTAGGATTGATGCCACTATTGCTTTTATTACCCAAACTACCATAGTACATCATGTTGTCTTCCACTTCTTGTTCAGGTGATTTTTGGGGTACTATTGGAGTGGTAGACTCATCTCCTGAGTAAGGGAGTTCTTGACTCAAATAAGTCTCGTATGCTTGCAAGGTTTTCTTGATGTAGTAGGATCTAGTAAAAGTAGACATGAACCTTGGAGAATAAGAATCAATATTACCCGTGGTCTAATCCTTTGTAAAATTTGCAAAAAATGGTGTAGAACAGGATTTTTGACCAATCTGAAAGCTGGAGCAGTAAGAACATGAAAAGGGTACTCAAATATGTGATCAAAATTTTTTGACCCCCCTGCAAATACTCTCTATTTGCTCTTTTAGATTTTTGGGCGTCACTGAACTGAGTGTAGGCATGACTTAATTTTGCATACGCATGAACTGGTATATTATTAGGTGGCACTTTGTAGGGATGTAGGCGGCACTTTCCTATTGATAGGAAATTTTCCAATTTTATCAGGCGTGATTCAATATGTTCTAGGCGTGAATTTCCTGTTGATATGCATTTTTATAAAAGTCACAGGCGTGACTAAACCTTTGATAGGTGGGATTATTTTGTGCACAGACGGTACTTCTCTGACTAGGTTGTAAGATTTTGAATTTTTTAAAAACTTTTAAGATCAGGTCCTTTGAAATTTTCTTGTTTGAAAATAAAAAACAATCTCAACACACACATCAATTTTTCATCATGTCCCTAAAACAATCTAATGTGTATATTCTCAATCGTTTCCACAAGTATAACACAAGAAAGAATTCCAAGCAGCTTACCTAAAGTCAAATTTGGCTCTTAACATGGCTTTAAAAGGTAGTCTTGCTACTTTATCCAAGATTTATTGTGGATTCTGTTCAAATAGATCTTAAATTTTCATCCCCCAAGTATGTTAAGGGGTTTCCCACATGCACCAAGGTACAATTTTGCGTAATCCATGAAGACTACTAGAGGAAATTTGAAAATTTTAAAATCCATTTTTCACACACCCCATTAAGGATGCATGTGTTTCATTTTATAGTGGGTTGGATTCTCGTGGTAAAAGTAAGCATATCCCACTTTGGGCTGTCCCTCTCACCAGCGTTGTTAAGGCACAACTCGGGAGGCAAGCCCACTAATTCTCTATTTTAACTAGCATGTTCATATAAAGCAAGGAAAATGGAATTAAGGTTAAGCTTTTGGTAATTTGGTTCACCTAAAAGGTGAAGAGCACATCCCTAACTTTCCCTTTAGTTCCTCAAACACTCTAGCAACGAAGTTCTTTTTCAATCTCATAACAAAGAGATTATTAGAAATGGAGGTGTTTGGTCAAATTCCTTATTTTAATTAGGCTAGATTTCAATGAATGCCACAATTTAAGAAAGTGCAAGCTTGATTCGATGAATACCTTTTCCTTTGTAGCTAGCCATGGCTAGGCATTTTTTTGTGGTTTTTGCCTTTTTTTCTTGCTTTTTTACTCACCTAGTGGCGATCGTTCTTGCTCCCTCCTCCAACAAGTTAGTCCAACACAACCATTCAAAATAAGGGGAAACCAAAATCTAAAATTAATGAAGCAACCATTGTGTATGAATATTTAGAGAACTTATTTGCAAACTTTCAAAGGAAAACTTGATTTAAGGACTAAAAATCCAATTTAAAGAGACAAATTTCATTTTATATGCTTGAAAAATTGCAAGGTAATTCTGAAATACCTAATTGTCCTCCTCTTGTGTAGTCTCAATAACAACCTTAATGTGCTCAAAGTTCTCCTACTTAATCTTCTTTGCTAAAGCCTTTTCTTCTTGGTTAAATCTGCTTTTCAGCTTCTGTACTTTCCTATGATTGCTCATTTACTATCAAATCATGTAAATAGGGGGTTAGACAAATGATTTAATCAATTTAACAGTAAACAAAGACAACAGGTAGCAGGCAACATTTTCTAGCTAATAGGCATGAACAAATTGTTAGCAAGTGTAACTTTACTGATAGCAAGCGACACTTTGCAGTGACACAAGCAATACTGAAAATTACACAGGCATGAACATAACTTAAATTTGTGGAAAATGATTTATGCCAAGTGACAATTTAATAATAGTAAGTGTGAATTGCAAGATTATAGACGTGACTGTTATTTAAAATGGCAAAGCAAAGTGTAAAGATAGGTGATAACAGATTGTGGCAAAGCGATACTCCTTGAGTCATAGGCGTGACTTTAAGCACCAAAGGCTGAATGCATTAATCTCCCAGGCGTGAGTGGATGATTTGTAGGCAGCTGTAGAATACTCAAAACTGTGTAGAATTTGAATGCCAGGCATGAATCTTGAGATAAAAGGCGTCAGGATAGAGATTGTAGGAGTTTGTAAAATGATTGCAGGCATGAAAAAATCTCTCGTAAGTGTGACTTCACCAGTTTTCTAAAAATATTTATAGAAAATAGACAATACAAGCATGCAAATTATGATGAAAATGATAAAATGAGGCCTAAGGCCCCACGGTGGGCGCCATTTGTGTGATGATGATAATTACCTTCATGAAATTAAGATCAAATTAGCAACAATTATAAGTAAATACAATGCAAATCTAATTAAAATTGAAACTAAGATCTATAGCATCTCATGGCTCTCTAGAAAGAGGTGGTAAGTGAAGCTCTCAGCTCAAATATCCACTAGTGACACTTCTAAAATGAGAATGTATGCTGCTATTCTTCTACAATGCTTCTATGATGATGATTCTAGCTCAAATTGACTAAATTATGATGCAAATTGCTCTAAATTGCTCTTAATTGCTCTTAGAATGCTCTCAATTTCCTATAGTAACAATGCTTTGCAAATGAATTTCTAAGATATCAATTGCTCTCAAGATGCTTCATATTTATATTAAATTCCCAAGGGTAGGGGGTGGAGTGAAGTAATCATGATTTACCTTAGGTTGAGTCAAATACTTTGCTTTGTTCATAAATGGGGGGACAATTTAAAGGTTTGTCTCAAAGCTTTGGACAAAAGGACAAGATTGAGTGGATGAGATTGAAACTTTCAAATGAGTGATTGAGATTCATCCTTTTTGAGTGATATGTCTTTTTGTCCTCAATTCTCATTGGTTGCTCAACTTTGTTGAAAGATATTAGGAATTATTAATTCAATTAATTAATTAAATTTAGCCATGTAAGGGTAATAGGTTCATTTTGATTTTTGATTTAAACAACTATACAATTAATTGATTGAAATCAATTATGTAGTGTTTTTCACCCCTTTAAGCTTTGATTTAATTATTTAACATCATTATTTGATTTTTCCTTTGCTTTAATTATTTTTGTCCAAATTTATTTAATTATGTCCATTTTAATTTGATTTGATGCCTTTTTTATTGAATTAATGCATTTTGATTATTTTGAGCCATTTATTGATTTTTTTGCAATTTAAAAGCACTTTGTCCATTTTTGTGTGTCTACAATACCATTGCTTGATTTTATTTGGTTATTGACACAACATTATAATGCTCATTGTTGTATTTTACTTGTTTGGATATTTGAGGACCCATGTTTAACTCTAGGGCATTATTGTTGGATCCTTATATTTTTATTTACTACTTGTTGTGATGACTTAGGGCATCAATGATTAACTATTACTTATTTTTAATTCATCACATGATTGACTATGTATGGCTTGATTATGCACATGCATGACTATAGATGAGGATATGTAATATGATATCACACATTTCTTAGATCCCTCAGATCTAATCCCATTTCTTTCCTTCTTGTAGGTTCTTGATCAACTAGGAGCACATTGGATTCACACCCTGGTCATCCTTCCATCATCTCTTCAGGAAATGTTTGATACCCTATTATTTATGCTCATTTAATCATGTATGTCTGTATTCAACCTTATCTTTCTAGGAGTTGGCTATGCTCATGGCCTGTGTGAACCTAGATTTGTTGTTGTATCATTATCACTGTTGCTTCATTATTCCCATTTGAATGCACCCATGCTTATGATCTTCATATCTCATGAAGATAGGGCATTATAGATTTACTAATTGCATGATCATAACCAATAGCACATGAAGAAAATGGAATGATCAAAGAGCCAAATAAAAACCTACCTCTACTTTTGTACACTTTCTATCATCAAAGATCCATCCACAAAGCTCGGTGCTATCAAAATTCTTAACTCCTTTACCTTTCCAGTAATACTCAAAATCTTATCTGATGAGTCCACATAAGCATAATATTAACCAATATGATCTTATAATCATAAGAATCAAGTTCAATGTAAATAAAATGTTTTCACACATAGAATTACATGCAATATAGTCTCAGCTATAGTCAATAAATATAGACTCATCTATAAAAGTAAGTATGATCCATACATACACAATAAGACACTAAAGTATGCTTCATAAGCATAAGAGTAATCACATAAGTCTCACCACATAAGAGTAACCAAATTTGTCTAACATATAACCAGGTGCAATGTGATCACAACAAGATGCAATATAGTTCCCTCTATAAAGAAATTTATTCACACATATATATGATTAATAGAAAAGCATATATAAAGGATAATATATATCCATATAAAGTATGCTCCCATGCATTCATTAACTAATAATGTATGCACCTATGCATCAATAAAGAAAATAGTTAATTAGTTATATTAACAATCAGCTGTGTATGTTCCCATATATAAAACTCCCTCTCAAATTGCAACTCCCTCTCAAAGTGCAAAGAGCTCAGTTTTGGGTTCTTTTATCTCCTCTTCCCTCTTCCCTATTTTTCCTTTGAACTTCCTTCATTTTTGTTCCTCTTATCCTTTTGGAATTCTTTCTTTTTCTTGAATTTCGCTATCCCTCTTTTGAAGTTTTGAGAGTAAAGAACTTGTATATCTTCCTTGAAGATTGATCCTCTTGATATTAATCTTGCTTCTTCTTGAAGACAATCGATCTTTAGTCTATCAAGTGTAGGTAATTCAGAACATGCACTAATCCCTTGAATGAATGCATCCCAAGTAAGAGGTAATCCATTAAGAGCTATCACAACTAACTCTTTATCATCATATTTGAACCCAATTGAATAGTTGATTCCTTAGCTCATTGATCCTCATGAAGTAGGATGTGATTGACTCCCCTTGATTCATGCTGATCTAGGAGAGGTTATTTTTTAGAGCTAGGACCCTATTTGTGTTGTTGATATGAAACATGCTGGACAATGAAGTGAACATCTCATATTGGTTCTCTAGATTTGCAATTATTGGCACAATGTGATCTTTAACACTATCAACAATTATTCTCATTGCTTTATTTTTGATTTTGTTCCATTCCTTCTTTTCATCCACATCCATATCATATTTAGGAGGATCTTCAATCACCAATCATAGTGACCACATGGGTGGGAGAGTCAATCCATTATGGAGACCTCAATCCCAATTCACTATTGCAACTAGAAAACCCAGGTACAATACGACACCAGTTAATTCCTAGGCTTTAATAAAAATTAAACACTGAAATAAATGTTTGGACATGTAAATAAAACCCAAGAAAATCTTACATCATGATCCAATCACTAATACACCACAAAACATGTTTGAAGGCACTACATGGGCTAACTGTACCCTATAGATAGATTCACAATTTGTAGAGAATGTTTTTTTTATTGAAGGAATACCATTTGAAAATGGTTATATACACACACCAACTCCACATCCCCCCTCCAGTCATGTGGATCAACACTAATAAAGATTTCTAACCAACTAAAGACCAACTAAAACCATTAACTAACTGCCTAAATGTCCCCCAAATAGTAAGCATGCCATCAAATGATCATGCAATTAGTAAATCCATAATGCCCTAGATTCATGAGATCCAACAGATACTATAAATGAAAGGATCAAACAATAATGCACTAGTGTTAAACACAAGTCCTCAAAGATCCAAACAAGTAAAATACAGCATTGAGAATTATAATGTTGTGTTAATAACCAAATCAAATCAAGAAATGATATATATAGAAGGAAGAAACAATCACAAGCCCACGATCTTGAGCAATCAAGTACACTATATAATCATCAATGGAAATAAATAATGATGCCCTAGCCTGATAGTCAATCATGCGATGAATTGAAAACAAGTAATAGTTAATAATTGATGCCCTAGGTCATCACAACAAGTAGATAATAAAAATGCATGTTTGATTATAACTGCATAGCCTTGTATTGGAACACCATGACCTTATGACATGTTCTGAGTTATTGTTGTGGATGCGTCAATTGGAAATGATGCCATAGAAACATCAACTGAAACATCAACATTTGATGTTGTTGCATTGTTTGGATGATGCATCCACATTATGGATTGATTATGCAATGCATGATTGTAGATGAGGATATGTAATAGGATATCATGCATTTATTAGATCCCTTGGATCTAACCCCATTTCATTCCTTCTTGTAGGTTATGGATCAACTAGGAGAACACTGGATTCACACCCTAGTCATCCTTCCATCATCTCTTTAGGAAATGTCTGGTACCCTGTTGTTTATGCTCCTTTACTCATGTATGTCTATATTCAACCTTATCTTTCTAGGAGTTAGCTATGCTTGCAACCTGTGTGAGCCCAAATGTTTTATTTTTCACTCCTTTCTTTGTGCGCATGTAGGTGTTTATTTGGCTCTTTGATCATTCCATTTGCTTTATGTAAGCTTGAAGCATCATTATCATTACCTCCACCCAAGGCATCAATGATTAACTATTACTTGCTCAAGGCCGCATGCATGTGCCTATGACTATTTCTTTCTTCTATATATATCTTTGATTTGGTTATTGACATAACATTATAATGCTCACTACTGTATTTTACTTGTTTGGATCTTTGAGGACCCATGTTTAACACTAGGGCATTATTACTGGATCCTTGCATTTTTATTATCTACTTGTGTGATATGATGACCTAGGGAATCAATCATTAACTATTAATTTTTTTTCAATTTATTGCATAATTAACTATCAGGTTAGGGCATCATTATTTTCTTCCATTCATGATTATATAATGTACTTGATTGTTCAAGGCCGCGGTGATAGAGTACACCCTAGTGTGCATGCACAATCTCACTAAGACACTAAATGAGCCTAGTACCTCCCAAGACCCTATGCTTTCTTCTAGGATCTTCCAAGGCCTTAGATAGTTTAGGAATTATTCTACACCTTTCTAAGAGTTACTAACCATTGGGATTCACTAGGGGTGTCTACCAACATGTCTTTCACCATTTCTTTTCTCTTTCTTGGATGTCTGCAAGTGTCTTTTTAACGACACCATTTGGAAAGTATTTATAGGGGATATAGTTCATTATAGTCTTCTTCTTGGATTTAATATGATCCCATTATGTGAGGGTATCATTACTTTCATAAATGATGTCCTAAATCTCTAGGAATCTTGGCTTTTAGGCCTAGTTCTCCTACTAGCCCTATCTGACTGGTTTTTCCCACTTCTTTCAAAACTTTTCCAAACAACCCCAAAAAAAAATGTGATATTTGAGTACCCTTTTCCAAGACATGAAATATTTTGTAGGTCTTGAGGTTCCAAGGTCTCCATACAGTGGATTCCTAGAATCAAGGGCAACTAGGGCTAATTGGGCTATTCAGGACCAGTCTAGTGACTTATTCTTGAAAATGTACTCAAATGGATTGGGAACGGCCTAATATTCTTATGAGGTCAATGTATGACCCCAATGATCACAAAACCACTCTTGGTCCCACTCTGTAAATCATACCCCTGCATTCATACACCATTCAATCATTGATAAGAACCTAACTGGGTACCCTGGACTCACCTAGGGATTGTCATTTAAAATAGATAAAATTCTTCCCAAAGATCCTCCATTATTTACACTATACAAGGGTTCCCTTACCATATTCCCCATGGCCATGATTAGATGCATGGTAGAGATCTATGTGGGAGCCATTTTCTTAAAAACTGTCACAACAAAACTAGTAAACTGTAACCTAACAAAAGATTTTACAAAGCTATACAAATGAAAACTAAGAAACTTCTAATCAAAGTAAGATGCACATTAACTAGGTTAACTACAAGAATCCAACTAAAGATTGAGTGATTCAACACATGAAATAACTCAAGTAAACAAAACAAACAAAGTGCACACGAACTCAGTATTACAGAGCAACTTCAGACAAATTCAATTACTTCTCCACAATGCCTAACCTTGGGAAATGGGCTTCTTCATGGCTAAATATCCTTTTTCCATTATTTTAGGTAGTTACCATAAGTACCATGCCTCCACTATCAAATGAAATCATTCCTTAACAATATTGTCATGCAACTTTGAAAAGTTGTAAATGTTGTCATGCAACAATTTTGACAACTTTTAAAAAAATGCTTCTAGGATGGTTTTATGACCTTTAACCTATCTCAAATGATGTTAAAAAAACATAGAGGCCATTTTAGGATCAAATAAAAGCTTTACTAACCTTTTTAAGATTTTATACCCAAAATACCAACTTAGGCTTTCAAGAACATAAAACACTAATCAAAAGCACAAAACTAGAATGGATTGAACCAAGTCAAATCCATCTAGACACTAACTCGCAAGACCTTATAAGGCCAAAAAAAAGACTCTTGACTTGGCTAAGGTTAGTACAAGCCACAACAAAAAATTAGAACTAGGAGTTAGCCTAGGTGCTCCTGCACCACGTGGGCCTGTGTTTGTTTCTTCTTTCTATATATATCATTGCTTGATTTGATTTGGTTATTGAAACAACATTATAATGCTCACTATTGTATTTCACTTGTTTTGATCTTTGAGGACCCATGTTTAACACTAGAGTATTATTGCTGGATCCTTTCATTTTTATTATCTACTTGCTATGATGACCTAGGGCATCAATGATTAACTATTACTTGTTTTCAATTCATCACATGATTGACTATCAGGCTAGGGCATCATTATTTGCTTCCATTGATGATTATTTATTGTACTTGATTGGTTAAGGTCATGGGCCTGTGACTATTTATTCCTTTTGTATATATCATTGCTTGATTTGATTTTATTATTGACACAACATTATAATGCTCACTATTATATTTTACTTGTTTGGATCTTTGAGGACCCGTGTTTAACACTAGGGCATTATTGTTGGATCCTTGCATTTTTATTTACTGTTGGATCTCATGAAGCTATGGCATTATGGATTTACCAATTTCATTATAATTTGATGGCATGCTTACTGTTTGGGGGATAGTTAGACAGTTAGTTAATGGTTACAATCAGTCTTTAGTTGGTGTGCGTATAGAACCATTTTCAAATGGTATTTATTCAATAAACAAAAACATTCTCTGCAAATTGTGAATCTTCCCGCAGGGTACAATCAGCCCATGCAATGCCTTCAAACATGTTTTTTGGTGTATTAGTGATTGAATCATGATGTAATATCATTGGCTTGTGTGTTATTTACATGTCCAAACATTGTTTTTAGTGCTTAACACTAGGGCATTATTGTTGGATCCTTGCATTTTTATTATCTTCTTGTCTATTGTGATGACCTAGGGCATCAATGATTAACTATTACTTGTTTTCAATTTATCACATGATTGACTATCAGGCTAGGGAATCATTATTTTCTTCCATTGATGATTATATATTGTACTTGATTTCTCAAGGCCGTGGGCCTGTGACTATTTCTTCTTTTTGTATATATCATTGTTTGATTTAATTTTCTTATTGACACAAAATTATAATGCTCACTACTATATTTTACTTGTTTGGATCTTTGAGGACCTGTGTTTAAAACTAGGGCATTATTGTTGGATGCTTGCATTTTTTTTACACATTTGATGGCATGCTTACTGTTTGGGGGACATTTAGACATTTAGTTAATAGTTGTAGTCGGTCTTTAGTTGGTTAGAGGTATTTATTAGTGTTTATCAACATGAGTGGAGGGGGATGTGGATTTGGCATGTGTATAGAATCATTTTCAAATGGTATTCATTCAATAAAAAAAACATTCTTTGCAAATTTTGAATCTTTCAGCGGGTACAGTTAGCCCATTGATCATTATATACTGTACTTGATTGCTCAAGGCCATGATCTTGTGATTGTTTCTTCCTTCTACATATATCATTGCTTGATTTGATTTGGTTAATCATATTTAATCATTAATGCCCTAGGTCAAACATGTGATGAATTGAAAACAAATAATAGTTAATAATTGATGCCCTAGGTCATCACAACAAGTAGATAATAAAAATGCATGTTTGATTATGACTGCATACCCTTCTATTGGAACACCATGACCTTATGACATGTTTTGAGTTATTTTTATGGATGCGTCAATTGGAAATGATGCCATAGAAACATCAACTAAAACACCAACATTTGATGTTGTTGCATTGTTTGGATGATGCATACACAGTATGGCCTAATTATGCACATGCATGATTATAGATGAGGATATGTAATAGGATATCATGCATTTATTAGATCCCTTGGATCTAACCCCATTTCATTCCTTCTTGTAGGTTATGGATCAACTAGGAGAACACTAGATTCACACCCTGGTCATCCTTCCATCATCTCTTTAGGAAATGACTGGTACCCTGTTGTTTATGCTCCTTTACTCATGTATGTCTATATTCAACCTTATCTTTCTAGGAGTTAGCTATGCTCACAACCTGTGTGAGCCCAAATGTTTTATTTTTCACTCCTTTCTTTGTGAATATGTAGGTGTTTATTTGGATCTTTGATCATTCCATTTGCTTTATGTAAGCTTGAAGCATCATTATCATTACCTCAACCCAAGGCATCAATGATTAACTATTACTTGTTTTAAATTCATCACATGATTCAATATTGGGCTAGGGCATCATTATTTTCTTCCATTGATGATTATATACTATACTTTATTTCTCAAGGCCATGAGCTTGTGACTATTTCTTCTTTCTATATATATCATTGCTTCATTTGATTTTGTTATTGACACAACATTATAATGCTCACTGTTGTATTTTACTTGTTTGGATCTTCAAGGACCCATGTTTAATACTAGGGCATTATTGATGGATCCTTCCATTTTTATTATCTTCTTTCTATGATGACCTAGGGCATCAATGATTAACTATTACTTGTTTTCAATCCATCACATGATTCATTATTGGCTCATTTCTAATGTACAAATCTTCCAATCCTTATTGAGTAGACATTATGATACTCACTAAGCCTTACTTTTAGTTCATCATAATGATTGGTACTCACTAAGAACAAGACATGAAATTAGGCAAGTCTATGCATCGTATGTTCTTCCAAGACAATGTGCATAGACTTGGATACTTTCATGTACACTATGATGCATAGAATCCTACCTTGATGCAAAGAAAAAGAAAGGCTCATTTATAATTTTCCCCAAATCCAAGTTGTGCATGCAAAGAGGGAAAAGTTAAGCCAGGCAAGAAGAGGTAGGTGTTTATTTGGATCTTCGATCATTCCATTTTCTTCATGTGAGCTCGAAGAATCATGCTTTACTTCCATTGATGATTATTTACTTCCTCAAGGCCGCATGCCTGTGCCTGTGATTGTTTCTTCCTTCTATATATATCTTTGATTTGGTTATTGACATAACATTATAATGCTCACTACTATATTTTACTTGTTTGGATCTTTGAGAACCTGTGTTTAACACTAGGGCATTATTACTGGATCCTTGCATTTTTATTATCTGCTTGCGCGATATGATGACCTAGGGCATCAATCATTAACTATTACTTTTTTTTCAATTTATCACATAATTGACTATCGGGTTAGGGCATCATTATTTTCTTCCATTCATGATTATATATTGTACTTGATTTTTCAAGGCCGCGGTGATAGAGTACACCCTAGTGTGCATGCACAATCTCACTAAGACACTAAATGAGCCTAGTACTTCCCAAGACCCTATGCTTTCTTCTAGGATCTTTCAAGGCCTTACTTAGCTATTTTATGAATTATTCTACACCTTACTAAGAGTTACCAACCATTGGGATTCACTAGGGGTGTCTACCAACATGTCTTTCACCATTTCTTTTCTCTTTCTTGGATGTCTCCAAGTGTCTTTTTAACAACACCATTTGGCATGTGTTTATAGGGGATATAGTTCATTATAGTCTTCTTCTTGGATTTAATATGATCCCATTATGTGAGGGTATCATTACTTTCATAAATGATGTCCTAAATCTCTAGGAATCTTGGCTTTTAGGCCTAGTTCTCCTACTAGCCCTATCCGACTAGTTTTTCCCACTTCTTTCAAAAATTTTCCAAACAACCCCCAAAAAAAATATGATATTTGAGTACCCTTTTCCAAGACATGAAATATTTTGTAGGTCTTGAGGTTCCAAGGTCTCCGTATAGTGGATTCCTAGAATCAAGGGCAACTAGGGCTAATTGGGCTATTCAGGACCAGTCTAGTGACTTATGCTTGAAAATGTACTCAAATAGATTGGGAAAGGCCTAATATTCTTATGAGGTCAATGTATGACCCCAATGATCACAAAACCACTCTTAGTCCCACTCTAAAAATCATACCCCTGCATTTATACACCATTAGATCACTGATAAGAACCTAACTAGGTACCCTGGACTCACCTAGGGATTGTCATTTAAAATAGATAAAATTCTTCCCAAAGATCCTCCTTCATTATTTACACTATACAAGGGCTCCCTTACCATATTCCCCATGGCCATGATGAGATGCATGGTAGAGATCTATGTGGGAGCCATTTTCCTAAAAACTGTCACAACAAAACTAGTAAACTGTAACCTAACAAAAGATTTTACAAAGCTATACAAATGAAAACTAAGAAACTTCTAATCAAAGTAAGATGGACATTAACTAGGTTAAATACAAGAATCCAACTCAAGATTGAGTGATTCAACACATGAAATAACTCAAGTAAACAAAACAAACAAAGTGCACATGAACTCAGTATTACAGAGCAACTTCAGACAAATTCAATTACTTCTCCACAATGCCTAACCTTGGGAAATGGGCTTCTTCATGGCTAAATATAATTTTCCCATTATTTTAGGTAGTTACCATAACTACCATGCCTCCACTATCGAATGGAATCATTCCTTAACAATATTGTCATGCAACTTTGAAAAGTTGTAAATGTTGTCATGCAACATTTTTTGACAACTTTTACAAAATTTCTTCTAGGATGGTTTTATGATCTTTAACCTATCTCAAATGATCTAAACAAAACATAGAGGCCATTTTAGGATCAAATAAAAGTTTTACTAACCTTTTTAAGATTTTAGACCCAAAATACCAACTTAGGCTTTCAAGAACATAAAACACTAATCAAAAGCACAAAACTAGAATGGATTGAACCAAGTCAAATCCATCTAGACACTAACTCGCAAGACCTTATAAGGCCAAAAAAAGACTCCTAACTTGGCTAAGGTTAGTACAAGCCACAACAAAAAATTAGAACTAGGAGTTAGCCTAGGTGCTCCTGCACCATGTGGGCCTGTGTCTATTTCTTCTTTCTGTATATATCATTGCTTGATTTGATTTGGTTATTGACACAACATTATAATGCTCATTGTTTTATTTCACTTGTTTGGATCTTTGAGGACCCGTGTTTAACACTAGAGTATTATTGTTGGATCCTTTCATTTTTATTATCTACTTGCTATGATGACCTAGGGCATCAATGATTAACTATTACTTGTTTTCAATTCATCACATGATTGACTATCGGGCTAGGGCATCATTATTTGCTTCCATTGATGATTATTTACTATACTTGATTGGTCAAGGCCATGGGCCTATGACTATTTATTCCTTTTGTATATATCATTGCTTGATTTGATTTGATTATTGACACAACATTATAATGCTCACTGTTATATTTTACTTGTTTGGATCTTTGAGGACTTGTGTTTCACACCAGGGCATTATTGTTGTATCCTTGCATTTTTATTTACTGTTGGATCTCATGAAGCTATGGCATTATGGATTTACTAATTACATAATCATTTGATGGCATGCTTATTGTTTGGGGGATAGTTAGACAATTAGTTAATGGTTATAGTCAGTCTTTAGTTGGTGTGTGTATAGAACCATTTTCAAATGGTATTTATTCAATAAAAAAAAACATTCTCTGCAAATTGTGAATTTGCCCATGGGGTACAATCAACCCATGCAATGCCTTCAAACATGTTTTTTGGTGTATTAGTGATTGAATCATGATGTAGTATCATTGGCTTGGGTGTTATTTACATGTCCAAACATTTTTTTCAGTGTTTAACACTAGGGCATTATTGTTGGATCCTTGCATTTTTATTATCTTCTTGTGTGTTGTGATGACCTAGGGTATCAGTGATTAACTATTACTTGTTTTAAGTTTATCGCATGATTGACTATCAGGGTAGGGAATCATTATTTTCTTCCATTGATGATTATATATTGTACTTGATTTCTCAAGGCCGTGGGCCTATGACTATTTCTTCTTTTTGTATATATCATTGCTTGATTTAATTTGGTTGTTGACACAAAATTATAATGCTCACTACTATATTTTACTTGTTTGGATCTTTGAGGACCTGTGTTTAAAACTAGGACATTATTGTTGGATCCTTGCATTTTTTTTACACATTTGATGGCATGCTTACTATTTGGGGGATAGTTAGACAGTTATTTAATGGTTTTAGTCGGTCTTTAGTTGGTTAGAAGTATTTATTAGTGTTTATCCATATGATTGGAGGGGGGATGTGGATTTGGCGTGTGTATAGAACTATTTTCAAATGGTATTCATTCAATAAAAAAAAACATTCTCTACAAATTGTGAATCTATTAGTGGGTATAGTCAGCCCATTGATCATTATATATTGTACTTGATTGCTCAAGGCTATGATCTTGTGACTATTTCTTCCTTCTATATATATCATTGCTTGATTTGATTTGGTTAATCATAGTTAATCATTAATGCCCTAGGTCAAACATGCGATGAATTGAAAACAAGTAATAGTTAATCATTGATGCCCTAGGTCATCACAACAAGCAAATAATAAAAATGCATGTTTGATTATGACTACATCACCTTGTATTGGAACACCATGACCTTATGACATGTTATGACTTATTGTTATGGATGCCTCATTTGGAAATGATGCTTTGGCAACATCAAATGAAACACCAACATTTGATGTTGTTGTTGCATTCTTTCGATGATGTATCCATAGTGTAGCTTGATTATTCACATGCATGACTGTAGATGAGGATATTTAATAGGATATCATGCATTTGTTAGATCCCTTACATCTAACCCTATTTCTTTCCTTCTTGCAGGTTCTAAATCAATTAGGAGCACACTAGATTCACACCCTAGTCATACTTCCATCATCTCTTCATTCTTCTTTCCTACAATTGATGTTTTGTGTTGGTTGATATCTAAGGTTGCCACTTCTCAAATCTCATGGGATAATTCAACTAAAAACAAAAGATATTATGTCCTATGTTTTGGCATGACAAAGACAGTGTGACATTGCAAGAATGATCTACATTCCTCCACCATGATGTGATCCAACATTATGGGTCATTGATATAGTGTTGGTGACTTTGGTCAATATGCCTATGTGTCAATGTGTTGTTTTCCCATGCATGTTGAAGACCTCATGCACAACAAGTAATCCTAGGCATCAATTTTGGGGTTTCCCAAATAGGAAAAAGGTCTAGATATGTAATTATATTTTATGTTTAAAAATAATGTGACAACTAATCATTTTAGGAAGAACTGATGTAGATTTGGTATTTCAGGGAAATAGTGGATGTCAATACTTTTGGTTGGTTGATGAAACCACATTAACATCCACCCCATCTACATCTATACCTGATGTAGGAAATGAGTGTAACTTGTGCAAGTCTCGAGAGGCAGCTAGTGCCACGAAGATCGCTTCAATGGCGAAAGAAGAAATCATGTTTATGCAATGCCTTATTTATGTAGTTTGTGCACTACTCTATTGGGATCATATGTGTAAATGTGGTTAACAGAGGGCTATTGTAGATACTGAAACTTTTTTAGAATTTCAAGTAGATACGTTGGAAATATTTTAATAAATTAATAAAAAAATTTGTTGTTTATGACTTCGTTATGTTTTTCAATATAAAATTAAAAATTAACCTTGTTTTTTAAAAATGGGGAATTAGAGAATGGGGAAATTTTACTATCATAGGACTCTTGACACCACCTCCATAATTAGTGTATTTTGATTACTAATGTAATTGATTCCACCGTAATTTTTATTTAGGATTAGAATTAGTTCTTTGTGTCCTTTTTCTTGTTCTATCATTCGTTGTCTATTTCCAATGATTATATAAATATGATTGTATGCTAGTCGATGCCCAATGGAGTGGAGAAGTTCTTATTCTTATATCACCAAAAATGAAATTTTGGCATCCTTTGGCATTTGGGAGACTCTTTGATCGCTTCATTATCCCATTTGGCCTTACATTCTAACCAAACATATTCATTATGCCATTGATTTATGATGAATTTTCATTATTTTACCAAATAAGAAGTTGATTAGTATTTGTTACATAATAATATCAACTACTACGCTTGTTTGGTTATCGATAACTATCCTTCTCATAATATTATCAATTATTGGGATGTTTTGTTTTGATGAAGATATAATTGTATTCAACCTTATCTAATCAACTCTTATATGCACATGTTGTGAACATTCAGATTTGCCTAAGTAGTAGTGTGAGCTTTCCTACCACACATGTACTATTGTGAAAATCATCACAAGTCCATTTGTTGCAGGGTCTAGCTCCCATTAATGCTTGGTCAAATCTGCATGTTTGTCACATGTTCCTTAGAAGACTTAATCATCCTTCTTCCACCAACATTCTAGTCAATGTACAAGTAACGTACGAGTCATTCCATTCAAGAAAGACCATGTCTGACAATATCAACCTAGAAAAAATAAGGAGTATGTAGAATTCAGTGTATGCAGAATTAGTTTTGCAAAATTGGCCATGTTGATGATGATTATGAAGAAGATTTGAAAATATTTCCATATGCACAAATTTATATTTTTGTGTGTATGGTTGCTATGCCATGGTTTTGTTGAGATATATATGTTTGTGTGTATATATATGTTTATGTTTGGTTTCTTTGAGATTGTACTTGATCAATCTTATGATGGAACATAATGGCAAAGGTCTCTGATGTGTTGATGAACATTCATATTTTCCTAAGCAGTACTAGGAGCTTTCCTGTCACACATGTACTATTGTGAAAATCATCACAAGTCCATTTGTTCCAGGGTCTAGCTCCCAGTAATGCTTGGTCAAATCTACATGTTTGTCACATGTTCCTTAGAAGAATTTTAATCTCACAATAGTTGAGAAACATAAATGTAGGCATCATGGTCACAATTCTTCAGAGATACAACATAATTTAGTGGTATACCCAGATGATGCAATGCAAACAGTAATCCTCTAGTTCTAAGTTGACATTGTATGATGCAAAAACCATAGATAACAATGGCTTTTGTTCCCTATCTTGATTGGGTTTTGGACCCTACAGTGTCACCTTAGAACTAGAGGAGTAGTGGTTGTGTTGCATCGTCTGGATATACACTCAATTATGTTGGATCTCCAAATAATTATGACCATGTGTGACGCCTACATTTATTTTTCTCATCTGTTGTGTCCCAAGACCCCTTATGACCCTTTACGATGCCTAATAATACATCTTAGAGGTCTTAAAGTGTTATAAGGGGTTATAAGATTCTCCTTGGAGGGGCCAGATGAGCTTCCACCTTCACGTGGTTGGCCTTGTTAAGTAGAGAATGTTAAACTATTCTCAAAACAAAGAGAAGCTCAATATGTTGAGGTCTCCATTAATGATATATATATTTTTTTGAAAAATACATCATACCATCACAATTATGATAGTCATCAAAGGACGACTGACAATAGAGCACTGTACATAATGGATATCCATCAAAACACTCCGACAAGAAGCTATCGCTTGCACAACATTTCCGCCAGGCGACGTAATTACAATACACATAATAAGTCTTGACGGTAGTCAAATTATGACCGAAGACATGTTGACAATCTTTGACCATGTTTCTAGACCCTTCTACCCTATATATAGAGACCAAAAATGCAATGGTGGTTAGTGTTGTTGGGTCGACGGTGGAGTGTTGGAATTGGGATAGATAACTGATGAAAAAAGGACTCAAATGTACTAGTGTGAGGCATTTTCCAAAACTTCTATCATGACAATTTTGAGACCCTTTAGGTATATTCTTAAGGAGATCACCAAATTGGTGGATTAAATGTGTGAGGAGGATGGTCTCATTGATGATCTTGTAATAATAAGGAAGCATCACTTCCAAGTTTTGGTAAAGATATATGAGGGGTCAGAATTGGAAAATTTTGAAGAATGGATTAGAGACATTACTAAAGCTCGAAGATCTTCTAGAAGTCCCTAAGTAAGATAGATAAGAAGAGGGATGAAGGAATGCTTTGGGTCGAAGAAATGCACAAGTTTTTTGAAAGCTTAGACCTAGACCTATATGATGATGATGATGATGATGAGAAGAAAATGCATCCCATTAAAGATATTATAAATCAATACTTAGATATATTTAATGGAGTTAAAACAAATGAGGACCTCCAACAGATGTTTTATCAAAAGGAGGAGATGCAGAAAATATTTTCTCGGGAAGAGGAAATAAGAGGATTCACCAATGAATTGGTCACCCTATGAGAAAAAAAATAAGAATGCCTAAAAGGCATCAAAATGGAAAATTCTAAAGAGATACAAGAAATCATGGATAGGCTCTGCAAAGCATATCCAGAAATCCTCCCAAGTCGCTAAGTGTCCAGTTTTGGACTTAGCCAATTTTTTCATGGAGAGAAAATGTTTTGTGGACTTAGCCAATTTTGAGATTTGAGATTTTTGGCCTTTCGACCTTTCTAGTTTTTCAGCCTCTAAAAGTTTGATTCTTTGTAAAAGGTTTTTTCCATACTTAGCCATTTTTTCAACTTCATTTTTCAAAGAAAGGGTCGGGCTCTGAAATTTTTGGGCCATCACCGCCAACAACTTCCAGTCTTCTATACTTAATTTTTAGTCAGATTGAACACTTGTATGGGGTCGTTTCTTCATGATTTATAGACATCTTTCATTTGGATCTATGAAGGAGAGCTACAACAAGGAATAAAGGGAAGAACTCCAAGTTTTAGAGAAGGGCATGCATGGAAATGGAGAAGTTCTAGAATTGATTTCAAGTTTTTTAATGCATCTTTTGTTCCCAAATTGTAATGCATGAGGTTTAATTCTGTGCTAGGTAGTTTTAGCTTGTTTTAGGGATAGTTTTCTTTCGTGTAAACTGTAGTTTAGATTTATTTTCAAGTTTCATGGGCAGCCAAAACCATAGCTACGAAATTATTTCCCTAAAGAGTAGGGATCTATAATTTGTAAGAAAACAATGTAATTAAGATCGATTATTTTGCAATACAATACTTACAATTGGTTCTTTAATCATGATGTGATATTTTATGCTATGTTTGTGAAATTTATGAATGTGTTTGCTCGTTCATTTATTTCAAAGAGCCAATTGATTATATGGTGATTTTGATCCACGATTACATTAGTCTGGTGTTTATAATTATTGCATTACTTTGTTGTGATAAATTATTGGGAAGATTGTTCTCCAGTGATTCAAGATAAATTTGTCTCATGTGTGTGCACATTCGTAGTGGCTTCATGATCTGATGAATTTTGACATATCTTACATCTGCATTAATTTCCATTGATGATTGCATCTGCCAAACCTTGATTGTGATTCATTCACATCTATGTTTTGTGGGTTTTCTCCATCTTCTTGGTACTTTAATTTGCAAAGAAACATAACATTGGTTTATGTCCATTAGTTTACTTTCTACAATTTCATTTCAAATTCTTGTCACCTTATTCTCATTATTTTTCTCCATTGTTTACAAAATCAGCCATAATAGATTAAATCAAATTTACTTCGCTTTCATTTAAAGATTCAAAAAATAACAAAAAAACAAAGAAATTATTGTGTTTAAAGATTATTTTGTAGTCCCTCAAAGTTTGAACTAGCAAAGGCCTTATTGTGAACAGATTCACATTTATCTTCAATTGAGCTATCTAAGAAGTTGAGACCCAACCCAGAAGGAACCTTGAGATTGATTTATATAATTCTTCCAAGAGGGGAATTTGATCACACAAATTTCTAGCCTTTGTCTAGTGTAAAAATGACGCTCAATAGAAGTGGTGCTAGAAGGAGGGCCCTCAAGAGGGAAATACTAGAATATTGGATCGTTATCTCCCAAAAGGTTTGAGCGAGTCCTCAGATCATCACCAAACAAAGGGGAATTCCTAGAACTCAGAGAAGTTCATAGACCTCTTGGTAGTAAAGAAAAGCAAAGGGGAGACATTTCTCATCAGCCAGATCCACATAATTTTCCTCCATTTCCACATATTGCTGCCCCACTTGATGTTGTTCCACTACCATCGCCAATGGCTTTTTTTGCAAATGCACAAAGTTCATCATTGGCTCTACAAGGAAAGCTCCATGAGCTGCCCAATAACTCATAAAATTTCTATCCATGCTTCATTTATGGTGAATCAAGGAAAGAAGATGAACACATATGTTCCTTCAAACAATTATGCAATCACAAAGAGATTGTATATCAAGATGTCATGTTTCGTCTCTTCCCTTACACATTGGGACAATTTTCATACAATTGGTACTTGAAATTTCCACGGGGGTCCATTCTAGGATGGGATGAATTTGAAACTAAATTCCTCAATCATTTCAAGATATATGTATATCTTGCTAATCTCCATCATCAATTCATCTCGGTGAGGAAAGACCATAACAAACCAATTGCAATGTTTAATCACCATTTCCATAAGATGTACTAGATATTAGAGGATCCTTACACCATACCTATCAGGGCTTCCATACAAGTATACTTATGAGACTTGGATCATTTGACATCCATATTCCTAAAAAGGCTACCCACAGCTAACATAGATACTTTAGAAAAAGTGTGCAATGAAGCCATCAATTTCACACAACAAATGGATCCACAAATTGGTGGAAGCTATGGCATTTCACCTACATTAAGAAACATTGCCATAATTGGTCCATTTGTAGCACATAACCAACCCCTGGTGCATCACACCCCAAAGCTCAATCCAGTACCAACTTCATACACCACTACCCCACCCCTCACCGTCACGTATCTGGGATATGATGCACATAAGAAAATCTCTATGAGAAGAAGGTTTTTGTCCCAAATGAACCTGATAATACCTTGGTGAATGAGTTGGATTCCATGAAGAAAACATTGTTTCATTTGAAAAGTGAAATCACCAGGATCAAAATGAATCCATCTCAAAACCAATGGAATTACCAATGACCCGCTGCTGCCCCAAACACTTATCCCCAAAATCAAAAACATAATTATGGTAATTACAACAACAACAATGGAAATTATGGGAATACCATGGAAGATAAAAAATTTGGGAACAAAAAACTAGTAGACCATGGAACACACTCCCTAACAATGGTAGTATACTTGCTAACAATGCCAATGCCTTTAGTTTATCTAAGGTCAACTTCATAGAAGCTACCAATGCATATCAAGTAGACAACAAATACAAGGGGATTTTGATAATCAACAGGGTCAAAATTTTAGCAACTCCCAAAAACATTTCAGTGCCATGGTCTTTGACTCCTATGAACCAATAACCGAGGTGTTAGCTTGTGGTGACTAATCAGGAAAGTACTATCCAGGAAAGTACTATACACTTTTCCTCCCGACCTAGGCCAACTACTTTTTTTAGTTTTTTGGGCCGACTACTTATAACTCATTCTAACCCTAAAGCGGAAAAATATTGTATAATATGGCTTAGGGTTAGGGATTTTTCATGATGTATGATTTTAGTACTTGCGGCAGAATTGGGCTGTAAGGGATTACGGATTGTAATCAGGTTGTAATCACTGGATAATAATAATATTGGACTCGCTATTGGTGGATGTAGCCCAGGGATTGGGTGAACCACGTTAAATTTGTGTGTCTTGTGTTCTATTCTGTGTGGTTTATTATTTTCTGATATTAGTTATATTTGCACATAATTGCTATTTCTGCCTTGTTAATCTTAACAAGTGGTATCAGAGTGAGGTTATTTTGTTCGTTCTTTCATCTATTCTCTGAAGCAGGTCTCACGAGTTAGTGGGAGAGTCTCTCGGTTAATTGAGAGAAATGGCAGACGAGGGTAGGCTAAAGGTTGATAAGTTTAATGGGCAGAACTTCCAGTTATGGAAGATGCAAATGGAGGATTATCTCTATCAGAAGGATCTATGGTGGCCATTAGAGGGAGTAGCCAAGAAAGAGCAATCAATGTCTCAGGAAGATTGGGATATTTTGGATAGGAAGGCACTAGGGAGTATTCATCTATGCCTGGCACAATCGGTGGCATTCAATATTACTGAAGCAAAGACAGCTAAAGATCTGATGGAAACCCTAGCAAAGTTGTATGAAAAGCCTTCAGCTTCAAACAAGGTATTTCTTATGAAGCATTTATTTAATATGAAAATGGTAGAAGGTGGATCAGTTACTGATCATTTGAATAAGTTTAATACAGTTACAAGTCAATTAACCTCAGTTAAAATTACTTTCGATGAAGAGGTTAGGGCTCTCTTGATTTTGTGTTCTTTGCCAGAAAGCTGGAATGGCTTGGTAATGGCTGTTAGTAATTCTGTTTCTAGTTCTAATACCCTAAAGTATGATGATGTTATTGGTGTTATATTGAGTGAGGAAATTCGTAGGAAAATCTCAGGGGCATCCACATCGGGTAGTGTATTGAACACAGAAAGCAGAGGCAGAACAAGAGATAGAGGAAACAACTCTGGAAATCATGGGAAATCAAGAGGAAAATCAAAGGGAAAGAGGTCCGAATCTAAAGGGCCAAATGATTGCTGGTATTGTGGAAAACCAGGTCATAAGAAGAAAGATTGTTGGTCTCGGAAGAAAGATCAAGCAGACAAAAATGATGGAAACAAGGAGGCAAATGTGGTAAGTAACAAATCCGAGGAGGATGCTTTGCTCTTGTCCTTAGAAAGTATTGATGATTCATGGGTTTTAGATTCTGGGGCTTCATTTCATGCTACACCCCATAGAAGTTATTTTGTTGATTATGTCCAAGGGGATTTTGGGCTAGTTTATTTGGGAGATAATGAACCCTGTCAGATTGTTGGAAAGGGAAAAATTAAGATTAAGTTGTAGAATGGGAATCATTGGCTACTACAAGAGATAAGACATGTTCCAAGGCTGAGTAGGAATTTAATTTCAGCAGGGCAACTGGGTGATGAGGGTTGCACAGTTACTTTTAATGATAAAAATTGGAAGGTTTCAAAAGGTTCCTTAGTAGTAGCAAAAGGTGTGAAAGTAGGCACCTTATATCTTTGTACAGGTCATACTGTTCCTTCTACTTTAATTGTTTCAGAAGATAATGAATGTTCAGGAACAGTGGCTGTAGTTGAGCAGGAAGAACATCAAACTGTTGCTGTAGATTCTGACATAGCACTGTGGCACAACAGACTCGGGCACATGAGTGAAAAAGGTATGAAATTAATTCATTCAAAGAAAGTTTTACCTGGTCTGAAATGTGTCAATATGGATTTCTGTGAAAGTTGTGTTTATGGAAAACAAAACAGAGTTAGTTTTGTGAAGAGTGGGAAGGAAAAGAAAAATGAGAGATTAGAGCTTGTGCATACAGATGTATGGGGACCAGCTCAGGTATCTTCCCTTGGTGGCTCTCTATATTATGTTACATTTATAGATGATGCAACAAGAAAAGTATGGATTTATTTCCTTAGACAGAAATCTGATGTATTTCAAACTTTTAAGAAATGGAAATGCTTGGTTGAGAATGAGACTGGTAAAAAGTTAAAATGTCTCAGATCTGATAATGGTGGTGAGTATTGCAGCACAGAATTTGAAGAATATTGTTCCTCTAATGGTATTCGTAGGCAGAAAACTGTACCAAGGACTCCATAAGAAAATGGAGTGGCTGAACGCATGAACAGGACAATAATGGAGCGTGCAAGGAGTATGAGGTTGCATGCTAGGCTGCCCAAAAATATGTGGGCAGAGGCAGTGAACACTGCTGTTTATTTAATTAATAGAGGCCCCTCTACTCCTTTGGACTGTGGTATTCCAGAGGAAACATGGAGTGGTAAGAAGGTGAGTTATTCTTTTTCTCAAAACCTTTGGTTGTGAAGCTTTTTCACTTATAGACACTGAAAATAGAACCAAGCTGGAAGCTAAGTCAAAGAAATGTGTATTTGTTGGGTATGGCATTGATGAATTTGGTTATAGGCTTTGGGATTTTGAAAATCATAAAATTGTAAGAAGCAGGGATGTCATAATCAATGAGAAAGTATTGTACAAAGATCTGTTGCTGCAGCATGAGAAGAAAGAAAATGACTATGTAGTACTGGATGATACTCCATAAGTTCATGTTCCAGTAGTTCCTTATGCTCCGCAACAACAGCAACAACCAATACCACACACCCCAGTGAGTGTTAGACGGTCAACAAGGATAAGTAGACCTCTAGAAAGATTTTCTCCATCTTTGTATTCTATTCTGTTAACAGATGCTGGTGAACCTGAATGTTATAATGAAGTTGTGCAGGTGGATACAAAGCTTCAGTGGGAGTCTGCAATGATAGATGAAATGGACTCTTTGCTGAAAAATCAGACATGGGATTTATGTAAGTTACCTGCAGGTAAAAGGGCTTTACAGAATAAATGGGTTTACAGGATCAAAGAAGAGGATGGAGGTATGAAAAGATTTAAAGCCAGATTAGTCGTAAAAGGATTTGCACAGAAACATGGTATTGATTTTGATGAGATATTTTCTCCAGTTGTTAAAATGACTTCTATTCGTACTGTTTTAAGTATTGTGGCTACTGAAGATTTGCATTTAGAGCAGCTTGATGTTAAAACAGCCTTTCTTCATGGTGATTTGGATGAAGAAATATATATGGTTCAGCCACAAGGATTTGAGGTCAAGGGTAAGGAGAATTTGTTGTGCAGATTGCAAAAACGTTTATATGGCTTGAAGCAAGCACCTCGGAAATGGTATATTAAATTTGACACTTTTATGAATGGGCATGGATATAGTCGGTGTCATTCTGACCATTGTGTTTATTTTAAGAGGTTGGATGATGATAGCTACATTATTTTATGTTTATATGTTGATGATATGCTTGTAGCTGGGTCTAACATGGATCACATTAAGGGGTTGAAACAACAGTTAGCAAAATCTTTTGCTATGAAGGATTTGGGGGCAGCAAAACAAATCCTTGGTATGAAAATTTGTAGAGATAGGAAAAATAGGAAATTGTCTCTATCTCAGGCTGATTATATTGAGAAGGTGTTGCAACGTTTCTCTATGGAAAATGCCAAAGCTGTCAGCACACCTTTGCTTGGTCATTTGAAATTGACTAAGGATATGTGTCCCAAGACACTAGAAGAAGAGACTAAAATGTCTAAGGTACCTTATGCTTCAGCTGTAGGGAGCTTAATGTATGCTATGGTATGTACTAGGCCATATATTGCACACGCAGTGGGAGTCGTTAGCCGTTATATGAGTAACCCTGGTATTGAGCATTGGAATGCAGTCAAATGGATTCTCAGATATTTGAGAGGCACATCCAGTAAGTGTTTACACTTTGGGGGTTCTACTACTACTGTACAAGGCTATGTTGACTCAGATTTGGTAGGAGATATAGATAGCAGGCGGAGTACTACAGGTTATATATTTACTGTTGGTGGGACAGCAGTGAGTTGGATTTCTTGACTACAAAAGGTGGTTGCTTTATCCACTACAGAGGCAGAGTATGTTGCTACTATAGAGGCAGCCAAGGAGATGATATGGCTTCAATTCTTCATGGAAGAATTGGGACATCCACAAAAGGATAATTTTCTACATACAGATAGCCAAAGTTCCATTCATCTTGCAAAGAATTCTACTTTGCACTCACAGACAAAACACATACAGTTGCGGTACCATTTCATTCGATCAATTTTGGATGATGGACAGTTAAGGCTGGAAAAGATTCATACTGATGATAATCCAGCAGATATGTTTACAAAGGTAGTAACAAGGGAGAAGTTGAACTCATGTTCAGCTTTAGTTGTTCTTCTAGACTGAACAAAATAAAGGAACAACTGAGTCCAAGGTGGTTCAATCCAGTGGGAGCCTCATGTGGGTAGCGGTATTGCTACAGGATCAGTCTCCAAGTGGGAGGTTTTTTTGTATAGTGTGGATACTGATCAGTCACCAAGTGGGAGATTGTTAGCTTGTGGTGACTAATCAGGAAAGTACTATCTAGGAAAGTACTGTACACTTTTCCTCCCGACCTCGCCGGGGTTCGGGGCCGGGCCGAGCCCCGAGCGGGGGTTTGGGGGCGGCAGCCCCCAAGAGTAGGGGTTCGGGGCCACAGCCCCCGAGGAAATTTTTTTTGAGGCTGACTACTTATAACTCATTCTAACCCTAAAGCGGAAAAATATTGTATAATATGGCTTAGGGTTAGGGATTTTTCATGATGTATGATTTTAGTACTTGCGGCAGAATTGGGCTGTAAGGGATTACGGATTGTAATCAGGTTGTAATCATTGGATAATAATAATATTGGACTCGCTGTTGGTGGATGTAGCCCAGGGATTGGGTGAACCACGTTAAATTTGTGTGTCTTGTGTTCTATTCTGTGTGGTTTATTATTTTCTGATATTAGTTATATTTGCACATAATTGTTATTTCTGCGTTGTTAATCCTAACATGAGGAAGGTCCTGTTGGTAACATGACTGAAGGAGAGTTTTTTTCTCCATTTAATCAGCAAAGTCAACTTGAGTATTCTGAGGTCCATGCTTTTCAAAACAACAACCAAAGATATTAAAATTTGAGGAGGAAGAGGGAGCCCTTGAGTGATGGTATTCCCCCTAGAATGTAGCCCACTCCTCTAGAACCATAGGCTAACAACAACCATTCACCTCCTAGAGGCCCAAGTACTAGCATTGCCCCAACTGTCCAACATCCACCCACCATGCTGAAGAATCTATTCTGGTCCACCAAAAGGTATAGTGCATTAGAGGAATTGAAACAAGTTAAACCTAATATGTCAATGTATGAAATGTCACAAATTTTCCCCTCACAGAGAAAAGCACTTCTAAAATATTTGGACCATTCTAGGTCAGTTTTGTTAATAAGCAATGCAAGGAATTCATCCACTGTCAATACCACTGAGGCAATGCCAACCATGTTTATAGACTAAATTGAAGTGCCACCATTTTTACATAATCTAAAAATCTTTGGAAAGAATCTACACAACTATCTGATTTAATCCGGAGCTTCTTGAAACATCATGCCCTTATCCATATGTCAAAAGTTGGAGATGAACCCCCAACCAACTAATAGGGTTCTCATATAATTCAATAAGATAGAAGTCAAGGTCATTGGGGTTTTGAAAGATGCTCCTATATAGTTGACCATAGACCCCAGGATCCATGATTACATAGATATACACATTGTAGATATCCCAGAGACATATGGCATGATGCTTAGCAAGGAATGGACTAGGTTATTTTGAGGCTAGTTTTCCATAGATTTCACCTAGCTTTGGTTACCTTGGAAAGGATTGAATAACCATATTAAAATTGATGCTGAACCCAAGCTCAAACAAATGATAAATAAATACAACACCCCAAATAAAGTTTTGTTCTCACAAGCTAATCAGGCAGTGTATTAGTTCCACATAATCCTAACATTCCATATCAAGGAAGAAGAAGATTCCAGTGATAGCCCTATATAAGGACTGATACATGCTCAAGTCCTTGATGAAATCCTCACAAAATTCATTGATAATATGATAAAAAATTAGAAACATCTTGAACGGGATGTTGATCTGAACATATTGATGTTACCATGGTACTATCGTCTACACCAAGTGAGTTATTCAGAGTTTGAATGCCATGATTGTCGGAACTTTGTAGCCAAAGTGATGAGCCAAATATCACAAATGCCTAAACTTACCAAGGGGAAGGTTGCACAATAAGAATATGAAGGCCCTTCTCATCATGAACAACCTTCACCCTTCACAAAAGAAAACCCTATACAAGAGGAATGGAGTTCCTCAGATTATGGTTCCTGACCACCATGTGATAAGATATGGTGTGAGACAAGGGAAGAACAAAAAATGAAATAGGTGCCCCTCTCTGTAAGGGAGAATTTGAAAGTAGAAGGTGCAGGGATTCCAACCAATGAAGACCTATCACCACTAGAGACCCCCACTAAACCATAGGTCAACTCAAATCCACCCCAGACCATGTCAGAACTAGAAACCAAATCTCATTCTCCTAAGAGTCATCCCATATGGAAACTCATATTTGATGGCTCCAATTGCAAACAAGGAGTAGGAGCCCGAATTGAGTTAATCAACCCCTAGGGTGGTTCCTACTATGCTGCCTATAGGCTACAATTTTTCTATACTAACAATATTGTTGAATATGAGACATTAGTACGAGGTTTCCTCATGGTGCATGAAAATAAGATAAAAGCCCTGTTTATAGAAGGTGACTCCCAGCTAGTGGTCAGGCAAATTCATAGAAAATATTTATGCAACGATAAGCGACTAGCCTCCTATTGAAATTATGTATGGGATTTAATTGAATACTTTGAATAATTCAATATCAAGAGCTTCCTGAGGAGGAAAAACATTGTCGCTAACTCCTTAGAAGTGTCAACAAGTTCCCTACACCTATTAAAGAAATTAAACTTGAAGAAATCCTCTATTGAGATTGTAGCAATAACAGTTATTCTGGATAACATCACAAACTTCCAAGTGTTCTAAGATGACCAAAAAATACTTGAATTCATTATTAGTGTTGGGGTATTTGAGAAACAAACCATAGATGAAGAGATCAGTGAGATCAAAGAGTCAGATGATTTGGGAATCCTGAACCTAAAAACCAACTCTATCCCAAAAGGAATGGTGGCCTTAGAAAGGATCTTCGACAAAGATGCCTATGCTCATGAAAGAAGGAAGACGCTCATTGTAGGAGGTGATGATTGTGAAATTTACAATCTAGGAACATAGCTTGAACCTAGGGAGGTTCATATCGGGAAAATTGGTACAAACAAAGAGAAGAGACAAATGGTGGATTTGCTCACAAAATATAAGGACATTATAGATTGAATATATGAAGATCTAAAATCCTATGACCTTGAGGTCATTGTACACATTATATCACTTAACCTAGATGCCAAACCTTTCCATCAAAGCTAGAGGCCGGTCAACCTCATGATTGACCCAATGATTCAGAAGGAAGTGAAAATGTTTCTTGACATCAAGATCATCTTTCCTATCTAACATTCAACCTGGTTCATGAATCTCATTCTTGTGAGGAAGAAGAGTGGAGAAGTCTGACTTTGTGTATATTTTTGGAATCTCAATAGATCTTCCCAAAAGGACAATTACCCATTGCCCTCTCTTGATGAAGTATTGCAAATTGTAAATGGGTCACAAATGATGTCTTTCCTCAATGACTATTCTAGGTACAATCAAGTTATGGTAAAAGAAGAAGACAGGTTGAAGAAAACATTCACTACTAAGTGGGGAACATTTGCCTACTACCGCATGCCTTTCGGATTGATCAATGCCAGAGAAAATTGTCAGCGAGCCATGGATGACAAATTTAAGGGCCTCATCAACAAGTGCATTATCATATACATGGATGACCTTACAGTATTCTCCAAAAACTATGCAAATCACATTGAGGATTTATGAAGAGTGTTGAAAAGATGCAGGAGTTATGGAATTTCACTGAATCCTAAAAAATGTGTTTTGGGGGTAAACTAGGGAAAGATATTGGGACATATCATCTCAGAGATAGGTATTTCAATAGACCCTAAAAGCGTTGAGGCTATCCTTAAAATGGTTCTCCCTAACAGCCGAAAAGAACTAAAATCTTTATTTGGAAAAATCAACTTTGTAAGGAATTTTATTAGTGGGTTCGTTGAGATAGTGTGTCCCCTAAATCACATGTTAAAAAGGATGCAAAGATAGAATGGAATCCCCCAGCTAAAGAGGCATTTGAGGAGATCAAGACATCTATCGATATTGCTCTGGTTTTGGTTAGTCTAGATTACACTTTACCATTCAAATTCCTCTCTTTTGCATCAGAGCACTTGTGTGTGGAAATTCTAACTCAAAAGAAAGAGGGAGGGGATGAAAGACCAATAGCCTTCATGAGCTACCCTTTGAAAAATGTTGAACTCAAGTACACTAATCTTGATAAGAAGTCTTTTGCACTAGTTAGAGCCATCAAGAAGTTCAAACATTACATCCTTAGAAGCAAGGTTGTTGCTATTATTCCTGATCCTACGGTCAAGCCCTTATTAATGAAAAATGAGTTTGGAGAATAAAGGGGAAAATGGATGGTCATACTACAAGAATTTGATATCGAGATCCAACTGATGAAGCTAGCAAGAGGCCAAGGCCTCACCAAAATGATAGTTGAAATAAAGAAAGGCTTGGTGTGCCAAGTGTACACCAATGAAGGGATTATAACTGACATGTGGTACCAGGATATAGTTTACTACTTGCTCCAGAAATGATGCCATGAAGGATTGAATGTCTCCCAAAGGAGAGTCCTAAAGAATAAGAGTGGTTCCTATATGCTCAAAAATGGAAAAATCTACAAGTGCAATTATGATGTCCTTTACCTATGGTATTTGGATAGGACGGAAGTTGAAAAAGTTCTCACAGAGTTTTATGAAAAGTATGGTACTGGACGTGGTTCCGCTGAGGCTACCACACATCAGATATTGAGTTATGGTTACTACTTTCATACCTTGTTTAGAGATACACACAAGCACATACATTCATGCCATGCCTGCCAAACTAGTGTTGTCCATGAAATGCATCCAGTAATTTCCCTGCAACCAGTCTATGAGGTACGTCCATTTTCCCAATGGGGGATAGATTTTGTAGGAATGATTAACCCTCCTTACTCAACATGACACAAGTACATCTTGACCATGATAGATTACTGCACATGGTGGACAGAGGCCCAAGTTTTGAGAAATTTCACCATGGAGGTAGTAACCAAATTCTTGAAGGAGTATATTATCACATGGTTTGGTATGCCTTACTTTCTGGTATGTGACAATGCACTTTCTTTCTCACATGCGTCTCTTATCTAATTGGCATTTGAAAATTAGGTAATCCTCAAATTCTCATCTAACTATTATCTGCAAGGGAATGGGGTTGCTGAATCAACGAACAAAATTCACAACTATAATCAAATGCCTCTTGGATGACAATCCCCAAGATTGGAACAGACAATTGAAATATGCCTTTTGGACCAATTGAGTTAGGATTAAAAATGCTTTGGGACTTCCCCTTACCAATTAGTCTATGGTCTGCAACCTATTTTTCCTATGAACCTAAAAATACCAATCTTGAGATTCATGGATCAATACATTGAAGGTGAGGATAGGATGCAGGTTCACCTCATGAACCTTTTGGACTTGGAAGAAAAGAGAATCATGACCTTAGAACATATAGCTAAACATCAAGCTATCATTAAGTGTTGGTTTGACAAGAGAGAAACAATAAAGGCTTTTAGGATTTTTGATTTGGTCTTGATGTGAGATAAAGTGAAATAAAAGTTGGGAAGCCACACTAAATTTTAACGATTGTGGATAGGCCCTTTCCAAATAGAAGATATCTTAGGAGAGAAAACTTTTAGAATTAGTTCTCTCGACGGGGAATTGGTCCCATTTCCTATCAATGGTCATTATCTCAAACATTACTTTGGGTCTTGAAGGACTCTAATATTTTCTTGTACATTCTCCTAGTTTAGTGTTTTGTCTTGTTTTCTTTTCTTTGGGTCAGTCAGTTTGTGTTAGTTAGGGGGTAGTTTTCTTTTAAATAAGTGCTTTGCACTAGGTAGTTTGGACCAAAGGATGAAGGTCTTTCTTTATCAAACACTTTTGATTAGATTTTGTCTTGCAAGGAGCCAAACATAGAGATTGAAAGTAGGTTTTTTTCCTTTCAAAGTCATCTAGCGGATTTTCAGAGCTAACCATCCTTGACACCAACACACATCTTAAAAGATTCCTAGTTGAAGGTTTTTTGGATTGGATTTCAATCAAGTCAAGTAATTCCCATGTTCACATAGGAAGTTAGAAGTCAAAACCATTTCCCACTTGAAGTATAGACTAAAAGAAAAGAGCCAAAAGAAAAAGGAGGAACGCATAAAGACAAAGTCAAAAAGAGAAGGAAAAGTTCAAATGCTTGGGTAGCACATTCTGATCATTGCCTAGGTTTCAAAAAAAAAATGCAAATGAAAAGGTGGCACAACCTAAATGCTACCTTAGTTTATTAAAAAACACTAAAGCTGGAGTAAAAGAAGAAACAAAATATTTAGAACACAATAACTCAAGAAAATCATTTTCCATGTAATGAATGTTGATTCTAAGAGCCCTCCAAAGAAGTTTAAAACTTCAAAACAAGCTCATCTAGAGGAGGGGAAGGGTGACTTTAGAAACCTCTACCAGGGCTATAAATGTCTAGTTGGTAGTAGAGAAAGGTTGAAATGACTTTTGGCCAATCTAGATCTGTGGGTGAAGTTTTGATTATGACTGGTTAAGAATCCAAGAAACCTTTGATGAGGAATTTGGAGAATATGAACACATACATGCACACATTGGGTGTGAAGGAAAAATATTTTTTGATCTTGATATGATGATAGGAAAATTACTATCACTAAAACCTTGTGTCCAGCTCATTGCAAGATAGGATATTTTTGATAGTGGGGTGACTGAGAAAAGCCTGGGTCATTCCCTTTCTTTTACTAGGGCTATTTTTTGTGGTCCCACAACCACACTCCCATTTGTAGGCCACTTGGCCAAGGGGCCCCCCTTCTTTTGACTTATTTTCAAGTTCTGTCTCTTAGTTAGTCCCTTGTTGGGGACTATCTCTTTAAGTTTTTAGTCAAGTTTTGACCTTTCACACTTTCAGAGTTCCTTAGGTGTGAAAGGTCTGAAAGGCCAAAAAGCCTTCACCCACTGAGCTTTAACCATTATTTCTAGAGTTTTGGACTTGTCAGACTTTTGGAGGTCCGAAGCATTGAAAGTCTAATTTCTCTAACCAGAAATTGATGTTTCAACCTTTCAGAGTTCTGAAACCTCTGAAAGTTTGAAAGGCCAATAGTCAAGGGTGGCTGACATTAGTCTTTGGAAGCATATATAAGGTGAATGTCAGGGCTTATTTGGTCACTTGTGCATTTTTTTGCCTTTCATTTCTGGAGCTCTTTTATGCGTGCCTTGTGACCAGATTAGCTTCCCACCTTAAGTTCACTCATTTCTTCAGCTTCTTTTCGATCTCCAATGCTATGTTGAGGTAGGCTTCCTTGTCTTCTTCTATCTTTTCATTTTCTTATAGTTTTTTATAGTTTTTTCTAGGGTTTTTTTACTAGGGTTAGGGTTTTTAGGTCTTTTGTGTCACTTCGGGGTCGTAGGGTTGTCCCCTTGGACCCCTTAGCATCGAGCTTATGGTTGGACTTGATTCAAGCCTTTTTTCGATCTCACAACCTTGTTTTCTCCTTTTTCTCTTATCGTCCCTAAATTTTTCACACTTTCACACTCTGAAGTATCGAAAAACCAAGCTTCCCTCAAATTTTTTCCAAGTCCACTTTTTCGCATTTTCAGAGTTTCAGCGCCCAAAATCTTTCACACTTTGAAGTGTTGAAAGCTGATGGACAACCATGAACAATTCTCTTTGGCCCTAACCATTTTCAGCATTTTAGAATTTGAAAACTAGATAGTTCTTCACCCTCCACAAGGCTGAAACTTTAACTACATTGACCTCTTTTGTTGTTTTGGCATTTCAGAGGTATCATATTCTTTCAAAGTACGAAAGGCCAAAATGTCAAAACTACCTCTTGAAGCCTTTCAACCTTGTGTTTTTGGGATTTTAATTTTTTCATGCTTTTTTTCCTCATCAATACTTTTCCTTATATCCGATATCTGTTACTGATTTATGTCTTTTTTTTCTTTTTGTAGAATGTCAGAAAGGGTGAGCTCTCCTATGATGAAATACCAATTCAAGGGGTACCACATAGCCTCCAAGGTGGGAAACTTACATGCTGAAATCACAAACACTGACATTGGAAATGTCAGTTGGAATGACTACTTGGTGAAGTGCACCCAACCAACAGGGAGATCCAAGGGCTGCACTTCATTAGTCTAATATTCACTAGTGAATGTAGTGACACACCTTGTGTCGATCCTTTCATCATAATTGATAGTCACTCTGGTAAATCACTAGGTACCAAATGAGAGGTTGGTGAAGAATAACATGGGGGAGGTAGTACTGAACCTCAGGCCAAACAATATTAAAGATGTATTCCACTTACCAAAAGGGATAGAAAATTTCTATGGGTTCACAATAGGAAAAGGGATGAACTTCTATAACAAGGACATCTAGCTATTACATGAGATTGTGAATAAAGAGTACCTAATACAACCTCTGCCAAATAAAAAGCTTGATAAGATAGATATAAGGAGAGGGTACATGAAAGAAGACATCCAATCGGCAATCACCATGATCGATCAGGTGTACAGGCTATAAAAATTAATTCAACTAGAGCCATAGATGATCCTTCTCATCGAAAGGATAAAGGGGAGGCATGCTAGGTTTGATTGAGCTTCAATCCTCAATGAAAACCTCTACTAGAAGTTGAATATAGTCAAGAATGACCCACATTTATACATGACCTCATATGTAGTTTATCTACTAGCTACAAGGGTAGTATATCCAGGTTTGGTGAAGGTCAAGGCCATGGGTCAACCAAATGCTTGGTCATTCATAGTATATCCCCAACTGGTAAAGAAAGAGAATCTCACAAAAGATAGCTCAGAGTACCACATCGTGAACGATGCTTTTTTATTTGCAATCATCTACTCAATAGATGGAGATTATGATAAGAGGCTATCAAAGGAGGCTGCAATAAAAGTGAAGGCACTAAGGGCATTCTATATTCTATTTAAGAACCTTCACATACATCAGAGTGGGAAGGAGCAATCTTAGTCCCAAAAAACTACCAAGATATCCTTCAGATAGGATCACTTTATTGGAGATGGCTAGGTAGTTATCAGATGCCTATGAGCATATCAGGCACAAGAAGAAGCATTGTTGGGACTTCCCTATCTCAATAGGTCCCCATTTCCTACAAGATATGAAGAAATGAAAATCTTTGTCTTTCAAGTGGGATGAATGTCCTCTATAGAATTTCAAATTGATAAAGACTAGGTTTGACCCAATTGGAACCTACAACCATATAATGGGGATAAATTATATACACAAATATCATATTAAGGATCATTGGATGAATTGCACAGATGACTATGAGGTTAGAATCTATGAATACTTCCAGATGAGCCTAGAGTTGGCACATAGTTCCCTACTTCTGCGTGTACCTCAGAAGGTGAAGGATGCTAATTTAGAGAATATCTCAGATATCATCTATAATCAAGACAAGATTTACTCTAGGGCTATCCTCAATGATGAGGTTGATAAAGGTAAAGATGATGACATTAATTTTAAATCTTGCCACATCATCAAAGTAACAAAAGCATGGATTTCTCATCCATTTAAAATGGACCCCATAGCTTTGAAACAACAATCAGATCAACCTTCAAAAGAGAAGTAGAAGAAAGGGGAAAAAGTGTTGATGCCACAATTTAAAGAAGTTATGCGGCTAAGGCTTGAGATAATGTACCGACACAAGCACCTAACTACATATGGGTCAAATCCTTAGTCTAAACATCCAAAGACTAGGATGACTAGAAGTATAGCACCACTTGATGCTCCATCTTCAAGTAGTCTAGAACCACCAAGTGCACCCAAGGGGGCACCTAAGATGAAATTAACTAGACCTAGGCCCACAGGAGTTATCAAAGGACACGTTTATAAGAAGAAAATATCCTCAACACCTCTTCATATGGAGACTGTCCTAGAGGAAGATGAGGAAGGTGAAGAAGATGATGAGGATGAAGTTCCACTTAACTAGAGGACTCAATTTCTAGGGTTCTTGAAGAGAAGGAAGCCACAAGAAGAAGGCATACTCATAGATGTGGAAGAGGGAGCCAAAGAAGAGTCGGTGAACCTAATCGATGCTCTGGGAGATGATGAATTTGATATATCAGACTTTGAAGGTCTTCAATTTTTTAAGGAAGATGAACAAAAAATCCCAGCAGAGGGACCTTCCATAGAGAATTTTTGTTCTGATTCACATCCCTTCAAACATAATTCACAGCTACAAATCCTTTGGATAGTGTAGGACAAGAAGTTCAACAAGAACCTCATGAATCAGCCAAGGAAGCAACAAACAAAGGTCAAGGGGAGTCCACTAAATCTTAGAAGGACTCTTCCATGGGGGTTACTTTAGAGGAGGACATTGGAGCTCCAATCCATCCAACTCAACAAGCTCTGGTGCCTTCATCCCAAGCTCTAGTTCCACCACCTCCTACCATGTTACTTCCACCTCAGATCCTAACAAATCCACTGCCTACCACTTCACTTCCATCATAGGTTCAAACTAGCTAGCCTCCATCACAACCCCCACCTACTCATATCCCCATGCCTACTCCACCTCTTGCTCATATACCAATACCCTCACCTACTCCCCTAGTAGCCCATACTCCTCTTTCTCCCATGCCACCAATACAAAACCTTAATCCTCCAGCACCTACTCCTCCATCTTCTAACACAAAGACAACTCAAAAGGGAACTCAAGGGCCTAAAAAGGAGACTAAAGTAGAAATGGAGGTTGGGTCAAAATAGAAGACTATAGGAGGAGAGGAGAAGACTATCCTAGAAGAGGAAGAAAAAGAAGTCATAGGAGAAGAGGAGGTAAGGTAGGAGGAAATAGAGTAGGAACCTAAGCCAGAACACGGGGCTGCTACCTCTAGCTTAGTCACACCATATGAGACAATTAATGCCTTCTACAAACCCACCTAGTTTACTAAAGAAATACAAACAAGGGTGAGAGTCTACATGGATGAAGAGGATACAAATATGGCAGTGCTAGGATGAGCATTCCACCTAGGAGAATCTAGTGCCCAAGAAAGGACCCTATCCTATGTAACACAAGATCAAAGGGGTAGATGGAAGGCATAGGTAGTCATACCTACAATGGATATTAGTATGATTGAAATCACCCCTAAATATTATATTCTTGAAGAGGTGGACCTAGGGGAGCTGACAAGGGAAGGAAGACATTGGCTACTTTAGAGATAAAGCATGCCTTGGGCTTCATGGATAAGGATTAAGAAAAGATAAAATCCTTAATGGAACAAAACAAGGCCAAGAAGAAATTCATTCTTAAGATGGCAGGTCCCATTGACCCAACTAACCCTGAGGCCTCATTATAGGCTATTTTGGAGAGAAGAGGTACTTCTGAGCTACCAGCAGATTTTCTACATTCTTTCATTCATTCTTGTTCTGACTAGAAGGTCAATTTTAAGGAGTTTCCATAACTTTTCTCAGGAAAATTTTGAGATCCTTCAGGGGTATTCTTAAGGAGATCACCAAATTGGTGGATTTAATGTGTGAGGAGGATGGTCTCGAGGAGAAAATTCTCAAATGGCAGAAATCTATTGACGATCTTGTAATAATAAGGAAGTAGTGCTTCCATGTTTTGGTAAAGATATATGAGGAGTAAAAATTGGACAATTTTGAAGAATGGATAAGAGACATTACTGAAGCTGTGAAAATCTACCAGAAGTCCTTAAGTAAGATAGATAAGAAGAGGGATGAAGGAATCCTTTGGGTCAAAGAAATGCATAGGTTTTTTGAAAGCTTGGACCTAGACCTATCTGACAATGATAATGATAAGAAAATGCATCCCATTAAAAATATTTTAAATCAATACTTAGATATCTTTAATGCAGTTAAAATAAAGGAGGACCTCCAACAAATGTTTGATCAAAAGAAGGAGATGCAAAAAATGTTGGCTTGGGAAGAGGAAATAAGAGGATTCGCTGATGAATTGGTCACCTTATTATAAATATAACAACAATGTCTAAAAGGCATCAAAATGGTGGATTTTGAAGAGATTTTTAGAGATCATGGATAGGCTCTACAAAGCGCATCCAGAAATCCTCCCAAGTCACTAAGTGTCCAGTTTTGGACTCAGCCAATTTTTGCATGGAGAGAAAACTTTTTGTGGACTTAGCTAATTTTGAGCTTCAATATTTTTGGCCTTTTGGCCTTTCTAGTTTTTCAACCTCCAAAATTCCTAAACTTTGTAAAAGGTTTGTTCCATACTTACCCATTTTTTCAACTTCATTTTTTTGGAGCAAGGATCGGGGTCTGAAATTTATGGGTCATCACCACCAACAACTTCCAATCTTCTACAATTAATTTTCAGTTAGATTGATCACTTCTATGGGGTTGTTTCTGCATGATTTAGGGACACATTTCATTTGGATCTACGAAGGAGAGCTACAACAAGGAATAAAGGGGAGAACTCCAAGTTTCAAAGAATGGCATGCATGAAAATGGAGAAGTTCCATAATTGATTTTGAGTTGTTTAATGCATCTTTTGTTCCCAAATTGTAATGCACAAGGTTTAATTCCATGCTAGGTAGTTTAAGCTTGTTTTAGAGATAGTTCTCTTTCATGTAAAATGTGGTTTAGATTTATTTTCAAGTTTCATGGGCAGCCGAAACCCTAGCTGAAAAATTATTTCCCTAAAGAGTAGGGCTCTATAAATTGTAAGAAAAAAATGTAATTAAGGTCGATAATTTTGCAATACAATACTTACAATTCGTGCTTCAATCGTGGTGTGATATTTTCTTCTATCTATGTGAATTTAATGAATGTGTGTTTGCTTGTTCATTTATTTCAAAGAGAGAATTGATTATATGGTGATTTTGATTTGTGATTACATTGTTCTAGTGTTTATCATTGGTGCATTGCTTTGTTGTGATGAATTATTGGGAAGATTGTTCTCCGGTGCTTCAAGATAAATTTGTCTCATGTGTGCGCACATTTGCATTGGCTTTGTGATTTGATGAATTTTGACATATCTTACATCTGCATGAATTTATGATGATGATTGCATCTGCCAAACCATGATTATGATACATTCAGATCTCTTTTTTGTGGGTTATCTCCATCTTCTTGGTACTTTAATTCACAAAGCAACGTAATATTGGTCAATGTCCATTATTTTACCCTTTGCAATTTCATTTCAAATTCTTGTCACCTTATTCTCATTACTTTGCTCCATTGTTTACAAAATAATTCATAATAGATTAAATCAAATTTACTTCGCTTTCATTTAAAGATCCAAAAAATACCAAAAAAAGAAAGAAAGATTGTTTTGTTTTAAGATTGTTTTGTAGTCCCTCGAAGTCTGAACCAGAAAAGGCCTCCTTGTGAACATATTCACTTTATCTTCAATTTATCTATCTAAGTGATTGAGACCCAACCCAGAAGGAACATTGAGATTGATTTATATCATTCTTCCAAGAGGGGAATTTTATCACACAAATTCCTAGCCATTGTCTCATGTAAAAATGATGCTCAATAGAAGTGGTGCTAGAAGGAGGTCCCTCAAGAGGAAAACCCTAAAATATTGGATTGTTCTCTCTTGAAAGGTTTGAGCAAGTGCTTAGATCATCACCAAACAAAGGGGAATTCTTAGAACTCATAGAATTTTACAAACCTTGTAGCAGTAAAGAAAACAAAAGGGGAGATGTCTCTCATCAGCCAGATCCACATAATTTTCCTCAATTTCCACATATTGTTGGCCCGCTTGTTGTTGTTCCACTACCACCGCCAATGGCTTTTTTCACAAATGCACAAAGTTCTGTTAGGAATAACAGTCCACCAATAAAACTAAGATGGGGGGAGGGGGGTGAATCATTTGTATGATAGATTATTAAACTTTAAACTTTGAATAGAAACAATATCAAATCAAATGAACATAATGAATGCCAACACAATAAGAAAATATTTGTTGTCGAGGAAACCCTGTTAAAGGTAAAACCCTAGTGGAAATTAACACCCACTAATGATGTACTAAGAGTATAGTATCCTTGTTAGAAGATCTAGCCTTGTTAGGAGCTATTTAAAACATTACAGTACACAGTCCTTGTTAGAGGACATACCCTATTAGGAGTCAAGAAAATAAGGTAGGCTCACTGCCCAAATAAGGTTATGTCCACCTTCAGAACTCACTACTTGCAACACAAGTGTATGTAAAGATATACACAATCTTGAACTATCTGATAGCAACTATCTTTGCTTGATTAGTTCCAATGAAGCATATAATTTATCCTTTTCTCTACATCTAGTAGATACAAGCTCAGAGCTTCCACAATCCTCTTTTCCATCACATACATTATGCCATATCTTTTGAAAAGAAAAGGTCTTACATATATACCTTATTAAAAAATAAATGATTTGGTCAGCCAAGTAGGCTTTCCTAATATACAAATAATTACATAACTCCTTGCTAAGATACACGTGGTATCTAAAAAATGTATACAACAATTACAATTCAATAATTAAGGACCAACATCTATAAATCATGCTCACCATACATGATACATGCTACAACTTTGAAGTTGGATTCCGAATAGGCCATCTCCAAAATCCACGCCACAAATGACATCATCCTTCTTTATGTACCTTGCTAAGATCAATGAACATTCTTCAATACCCTATCTATCATCCCTTAAGCTCACATACACTGAATCCTCATTTCTTGTAAGATATACACAAAAGTCAGAGACTTACTCTCTCAACTTCCACAGTCACAGTCCAATAACCAGTCTTCACTAAATCTTCTGTAAGTCAACCAATATACATTATTACATCATGCGATCTTAGATATAAGATCGCAACACCTTCTTGTACACACTAATTTCTTCACATGTTCTGAATCATTCATATTGTTTCTTTACACTGTGATAACCAACCTATTCTCTTCATAGAAACATATGTCGACATCAGTGACAAAACACAAATGACAACAATAGTAATTCTGATATCACTCAATGTAGTGATTAAGCATATTAAATTCATCCAATAATCTCCCCAATACATTATCAATATCCAAAAATCTCCCCCTTTTCCATTGATGGCAACATATGGGAAAATACATCAATCCAAAAGTATTCTCTTAGTACCTTTACCACATAGTCTCTTTCTCGTAGGATTTTCACATAGTCTCTCTCCCCTTTTGAAAACAATGGAAAAGGGTGCCATAAGTCATCAATTGCCTTCAAAGATCACTCCCCCTCAGGAGTAGATCCTTACATCATGTCCAAACTATGATAATCTCTGAAAACCTCTAGACTAATGCATCCGTTCATCATTTAATTCTCATTGGGAGGGGCCTACACCCCAAGCATACCTCTGAGACACTCAAAGGCATCTTTTGGCAATGAATTTTTAAATATATCTTCTATCTATTCCTTTGTGCTAATGTATTCCAACCTTATTTCCTTATCTACTACCTTATCTCTCAAGAAGTGATACTTAATAGAAATATGCTTAGTATTAGAGTGCATCACAGGATTCTTTGACATATTTACTATACTGGTGTTATCATGATGGATAACCACTGGCTTAATAAAATTTATTCCAATATCTTTTAGCATTTGTTTCATCCAAAAAATTTGAGTGTAGTTAATAGAAGCAACAACATACTCATATTTGCTAGTAGATTGAGCTATAAAATCTTTCTTTTTACTTAGCCATGAAACCAACTTTTTCCCAAGGAAAAATGCATCTCCACTAGTAGTCTTCTGATCATCAATATTCCTTTCCTAGTCTACATCAGTATAAGCATGAAGTTCAAAGTCATCATTTCTATCATTACATAAGCTATATTCCATTGTTCCTTTTAGGTATCTAAGTATCCTTTTCACAACACCTAGGTGTGTCTCTTTAGGTTTTGTCTAATATGTAGCCATAATTCCAACAGTATTAGCAATATCTGGTCTGGTGTGAGTCAAAATTGTAATCCACCAACCATTGATATGTACTTGGTCTAAAAAACACTCTTTGTCTCATCATTATTTGTTAGTTTGTGACTAGTCACCATGGGTATACCAATTGGATTAAAGTCTTCCATTCCAAACTTTTTCAACATTTCTTTAAGATACTTAGTCTAAGAAATAAAGATCCCATTCTTACTCTAATTTATTTGCAATCTTAGAAAGAATTTCATTTCTCTTATCATGGACATCTCAAATTCATTCTCCATTTATTTAGAAAATTTCTTCCACATTTCATCATTGCCTCCAAAGATAATATCATCAACAAAAACTTCTATTATCATAATTCTATCTTCACTAGCTCGTAAATACAAGTTACTGTCAGTATTACCTTTTCTAAACCCAAGGCAAAGTAAGTATTTGTCTAACCTTTCATACCAAGCTCTTGGAGCTTGCTTCAATCTATACAGTGCCTTCTTGAACTTGCATATGATGTCTTCATCTTCGGATAGAGGAAATCCATCATGTTATTCTATATAAACTTATTCTTCAAGATCCCAATTCATAAATGAAGATTTTACATACATCTGATATACTTTGAAGTGCTTATGTGAAACATAAGCTAAAAATAATCTCATAGCTTCTATCCTAGTAGAAGGAGAAAATGTCTCTTCAAAATCTATGCCTTGTTTTTGTGAATAACCTTTTCATACTAATCTTGCTTTGTTTCTTACAACAATTCCTTCTTCATTCATTTTGTTTCTAAAAACCCACTTAGTTCCTATCACATTTTTGTATTTAGGTCTAGGAACCAGTTCCCAGGTGTCATTTTTCTTTATCTGATCTAACTCTATCTTCCTTCATAGTTTTGATCCAAGATTCATCTCTACAAGCTTCATCAGTAGTCTTAGGTTCAACTTGAGAAATGAAACAAACTTCTTCCCTTGTCTTTTATCTAGTCATTACTCCTTGACTTGTGTTACCAATAATTTGATTTTCAAGCTGATTTTTGTTACATACCTTGGAGTCTTAGGAATCTCAGTAGCCTCACTTATATCATCATCACAAGTTTCATTTCTGCATTCACTCTCAACAAATTCTTCTTCTTCTATAGTAGCAACCTCCTTGATCTCTGTATTCTAATTACAATCATACATTCTCTCTTGTATCTAAAAATTTTCATCTATCTTCACATTGTTACTTTCAATCATCTTCCTTAATCTCAGGTTAAAACATTTGTAAGCCTTGATTTTAGTAGAATAACCCATTGGCATGTAATGTTTTGGATTACTAAGAATCACTTAAGGGTTTTCATTTATAACAAAACTTATGATAGAGTGATTGCATGTTGTGGAGATTGCCACCAAAGTCTCAGTCATGAAAATGACTTATTCCAGAATCAGGATGAGAGGGTACAGTGGCACAATTTTGGTCAGGGATGAAGATATATGAGGTATTATGGCTTGCAAAGTTAATTGGAGGTATTTTGGGATATAAACATGCTTCAGTTAAGATCACATAAGTTTTGGTTATCAGATCTGAGATACAATGTTTGGAAGATATGTGAAGGTAGTAAAATAGTGTAACATTGTATATGAACAGTTGTGAAGATTAAGGAAGGAAAAGTGAATATGGTAACATGCTAGGACTGGTGAATAAAGTATATCACTGAATCGTTGATATTGTAAGAGCACCGACTCCATAAATAACATTTTCATGAGTTATTATTATATTTTGCATGATAAGTGTGAAGCTAACTGGAAGGCTGATTTTGTATAAGTACAGAGTGTTTCTGTAAAATTAAAGTATGGTATGATTATGATAATGGAGAAAGTTTGTGAATAGAAGAAAAGAGATCAGATGTAAGATCAGTAAGAGGCCGAGCTATAACTGGAACTATCTAAGAAAGATAAGTGCTTGTATTATTCCCCTCTTGAGAACTCTTTTGAGACAAATATTGATTGTAAGAGAAGTGTGCTCACCACCTTTAACTAGGATTTTTTTATACCCCTAACAGGGTTTTGTATTCCTCTAACAAGGAAATGTACTATGTAATAATCATCTCCTAAAAGGGCTAGATACCCTAATAGGGATATTATATTTTAGTGCATATTTGTGGGTACCATCCCCATCAGGGTTTTCCCTTTGGCTAGGGTTTCCTCACGAAAAAATCATGGTGTAATGAATGTGTTATGCTTATATTCTCTTTTCATTTCTTCATTACTTTGGATTGTTTATAATTGTTTAAAGTTGAAAAGATCAAAGTTCTATAATACTGATTCACCCCCCCTCCCAATATTACCTAATCCTAACAATTGGTATCAGATCTATTGGCCCTTGAAGAAAAAGTCTAACAACTTAAGGGAGATCAAAATGGATTCATAAGTTTTGCAAGAGAACTTTGAAGCTGCACTTGAAGATTTGGATAAAATGAAAGTTGAGAATGACGAACTAAAATTTAAGTTAAGAAGAGTAGAAGGTTTCAAGAGGAAACTTAAAGAATACCTTGAGATTGTAAAAAGTCAGAGGAAAGATCTTCTGGAGAAGATCAAAGAAGGTTTAGACAATGATACATTAGACAAAGTAAAGATGTTGGAGCAAGAAAAAGAGCAAATCAATCTTTTGATGATCAAATAGATTCAACATGAAAATGATGAAAGAAACAAAGTTGAAGAGTCACTAAAACAAGCTAACTTGCAGATAGGACAAATGGATATCGAACTTGACCACTACAAGGATAAGTATCAAGATCTAGATAAATACAATTAGATCATTAAAGGTGAACTCACTCAAGCCAAATTACTCATTGAAAAGTTACACATGAGCAGTAACAAGAGTGATGAACAAAGAGAAAAAAAAAAGACTAAAGGAGATATGAGTGGATTCAATGAAGCTGAAAGTTCAAAAAGTCAAGAAGAACCAAAAGAAGCCAAGAATGAGGAAAGACCTATTCTTGAAGAAATGCCTACAAATGAAGAACCTAGAGAATAGTTTAGACCCTTCAAAGGTAGATGTTTTAGATGCAACAAAGTTGGACATATGAAAAGAGATTGCAGAAGTAAAGGTAACTCTAAGCCCTTTACCAGTCACTGTTTTAATTGCTATGATTATGGACACAAGAAGGCAGATTGTAGAAAACTTGATCAGTCTAGGTATAAGCAAGACTACATTAGAGAATAATCTGCAGCCAAGATTACATGTCAAAAATGCAACAACTTTGAGCACACATCAAGGTACTGTAAGCTACAGACTAATCAATAAAGAAGAAGAAGACCTATTTGTTACAAATGTAACAATCTAGGTCACAATGTGAAGTTTTGTAGATATAATGGAGATGAAAATAGAAGAGGACCAAGGATATCTAGTGAACCAGAAGGACCACCTCCTTTGGTTATAAGGAAGAATGTTGGTGATAGTGGTAAAAGCCTAAATGATTACATGAATGAATGTGAGAGTCAATTCAAGAAATCAGAGGATGAGAAGATATGGAAAGTAAAAGTTCTAAATAAGGCACTGGTTTAGGGAGAGACATTTGATGATGTTATGTTTTTGCATGATGAGTTCTTTGAGGTATCAACCTAGAAGGCCTCATGGCCTTATGGAGAGCATTGGATGGAGATAACAGAAATTATCCAACCCCTGTATAAGTGGAGTAAGCTCATGCAAGCTTAGGTATGATGTGTATAGATGTTGTGGAGTTTGTGGATGAGATCACAACACTTGGAGATTCATCTTCTATGTTCGCGAGTTTTGCATTGACTGGATGGCATGTGAAGTTGAGCTACTTGTGTTTAATGTGCACACTCAACTTGCGATAGATAAAAGACTTGAAGGATTTCATTCCTACACCATTTGTTTATCAGAAACCAAGGAGAGCAGAAGTGTGAAAGATCTAGAAGAGAGATTTTGTGTTCACGTGAAGCTAAACATCAGATTTTAGTGTGTTTAAGGTATTTAGACCTAATCTCTTTGGAAATTCATGGATGCACCAATAGTTTATGATGTTGTAGATAGACCTAGATATAAATTCAAAAGGAATCCATTCAAATCATGTGAGGATGATCCAGAAGGAGCATTTTCCTAAACCCCCGTAGGTGTGTTACACATAGAGGATATTAGGTCATACATACATTGCAAGTATGAGATTATTGGGGAGCTTAACATCTTCTATGAGTTAATCGGTATGTTATAATTAAATGGGTCTTTGGTAGAAGAATTTAAACACCTAAAAGATCTATCAATACTCAAGTTAACCTGACTCATAGAGTTCAGGGAAGTTGAATGGTTCAAAATCATTCTGAGCAGAGTTCATGATCAATTCTTATGGATAGGTTATCAACCTATTAAGATATGTTCTTAGTTGATCCATGATATCACATGCCTTGACAATAAAGGAGCCCTACCTATTGGTGTGAAGAACCTGAGAAAAGAAGATGAAACCCTAACATGCTCTAAATGGGATAAGAGGGAAATGATAGTAAATGATGTTTATTTACAAGATGTCAGATTGGTAGAAATTTTTTTAGGCTACAAGTTATTTTATAGTTCTAGACTTAATCTTGTATCAACTAGAGTTATAATGATGGCATACAGAATGGTAACAGAGAACAAGAAGTATAATCTTTGTGAAATTATAGCTCAACAATTCATTGAGAATGTAAAAGCTATAAAGAAGGATAAATATAAGGCATTTAGGTTTAGTTCATTGCTAGTTCACATGTACATTCATATCATTCACAACTTTCCTAGCATTCATCCTAGAGTATGGAAAGATAATGAACCCACTAGACTGTAGATCTTAGAATACTATAGAAGACAGAAAAAGAACTAGATTGATGGAGAATCATTTGGCATGATTAAGATTATGCAAAGGCAAATGAAAGAAAGGTACAGGATTCTAGAAAACTTAGTAGAGAAATATGAGGACACTATCTATTTCATGGTTGAAACTAATTGTGTCTTCTTTGAGGCAGTTGAGCCTAGAACCAAATGGTGCTATCCTATGGGATATGAGGTAAGTGTTGAAGTATTGAAAATGAAAGTAGAGCATGTATTGGTAGTAGAAAAGGATCCTACTCAAGAAAGATGGGGTACATATAGGGAGACATATGAGAAAGTCAGAGAAGAACAAGACAAAGTGACAAGGAAAAGAAAAGTAAGCAAGATTGTTGAAGAAATTACTACGAAGGTAGGAATGACAAAGAGGTAGTATTTAGATTTGAAAAATCAGATGGAGGCATCTTCCAATATGGTCACAGATGCACCCACTCCCTTAGAGATAGAAAAGGCAGCGGCTCCCATTTATGACATTTTTGATTTATCAGTCTCTCAAGAGGAAGAAACACAAGAAGTTGTGACTGCAATTATTCCCAGAAGATCAACAAGGTCAGTTAAGCAAGTCAGTCCAAGGGAAAAAGAGATAGAGGTAAAGAGGAAGAAGAAGGAAGAGAAGGTAATGGAGAAAGAGGAAGAGAAAATGGTTTAAAAGAATCCACAAACCTTATGGAAACCAGATATGAAATCACTACAAAAAAGAGCTATCAAAGATGGAAATTTGTTAACAGTGAACATATACTATGAAAGATATAATTCAAAAGACCAAGTAGTCATTGAAGATACTGTGATTGAGCATCTATTGGTCTTTAAGAAGAATTTGTTGGAAATTGAAGCAAGCATTCCCAAATCCCTATATAGAAAACTAGAAATTAGGAAACAGTTAGCACATTTGGAAGATGAGAACATAAGAAATAAAAAAATTGATGATATGTTGTTGTTTGTGTCAATTCAAGAAAGAGAAAGAATTATAAATGCATTGAAACCCCTATTAAGGACAAAGGCCAGACTAGTCATGATTATGGCTAGAAAATATGATGAGGTGATTGAGGACACCCAAAAGGCATTAGACCAAGTTCTAATGTATGATATGCCTAAGAAGGTTTCACCTCCTAAGGCTTTTAAGCCTATATCCTTGGGTTTAGGAGAGAGTTCAAAGGTAATAGATGAAAGTGCTCAAGTTAGCATGAAACCAAACTTCTTTGTCATTGGTGTGCCTCTTAGCCTTGACACTTCACAGGATGTAAATGATCCATTTATGGACAATGTGGATAGTGTGATGGAGGTTGAAGATCAAGAACACATAGAGGAAGGAAAATCAGAAGAGAAATAAGAAGAAAAAGCACAAGCGAAGGAATTATAGCAAGAAGAAAAGCAAGAAAGACAACCAAAATAAGAAAAATTTGCTGAGGTCAGACTGGACACATCCCTATTGTTGGCAAGTGTGGCCAAACTAGTTAGTTTTGATGTGGACAACATGGATGAAGATGAGATGATGAGACTTTCATTTATGGATTTTGCTAAAGCTAAGGACAGATCAGTTCAGAAAGGAGACAAAAGAGATAAGATAATGGTCAAGGCTATAGAAATAGTAAACAAGCTACACCCCTCACCAGTTATCCTCAAAGACAAGGATGAGGTTGAGAATCTTGGTACACTATTAGATAGCTTTGATAATCATTTTGACTCATTGCTAAAGATAGTAGAGGAAAAGGCTGAAAAGAACTTCTTGGAGAAGAAGTTGAGCAAAGTTTGTAAGTCCATTTCATTGGACTTAGGCATTCTTAAGGCTACCACTCTTAAAGCCAAGAGTTGTGTAGCACAAGGTAGGAAACTTTATAGCTATTGCATAAACCCTTGTAGACATTTAAAGAATATTGAGGAGGTCATAACCAAAGACAAGGCTAGCCTTGAAAGTATAATGGACAGTTTTGAATCATCTTCACAAACTATGGGAGAGGTAGATAAGGAGACATCCGGACTATTGGACAAGATAAGAGAACTTGAAATGGAGAAAGTGAGAGTTGTAGATAGATTTGGCTTATTAAGAAGTCTATTGACTCCTAAGCTCATAATGTTGGAGATTCATGTCTCAGAGATGATAAAAGTTGAAGGTCCAATGTCAGTATCTACTCTTACTAAACTTAAGGCAGCAGAGACAATGTCATATGCACTGAATGGATTAATCCATGTCATTGAACTACTGATAAGTTCATGCATTGAAGAAGTTAAGACCTTGGAAATGTCCTTCTAAGATGTCTTAAATCCGGTGAGTAAGCACTAAACCACTTGTGCTTAAGTTCTACAATTTTGAGAATACCTTTTCCATTGATGTGAAAGGGAGAGGATGAAAAAGGAAAAATGAGGAAGAGAAATAAATATGTAGAGTTGTATGTAGAAAAGAAAATAAAAAGAAACAAAAATTTTTATTAGAAAAGAAGGAAAGAAAAGGAAAGAAAAAGGAAGTTGTATTGTAACACTTAGTCATTTTTCTAAGTGTTGCCATCAATGCCAAAGGGAGAGATTGTTGAAATGTGATTTTTTGGACTACTGAGAATCACTTAAGGGTTTTCATTTATGGAAACACTTATGATAGAGTGATTTCATGTTGTGGAGATTGCCACCAGAGTCTTAGTCATGAAAATGACTAAGTCCAAAATTAGGATGACATGGTACAGTGGCACAATTTTGGTCAGTGATGAAGATATAGCTTGAGAAGTTAATTGGAGTTATTTTGGGATATACATATGCTTTACTTAAGATCACATAAGTTTTGGTTATTAGATCTGTAAGATACAGTGTTCAGAAGATATGTGAAGGCAGTAAAATAGTGTAACAGGGTATATGAATAGTTGCAAAGATTAAGGAAGGTAAAGTGAATATGGTAACATACTAAGACAGGTGACTAAAGTTTATTTCTAACTCAATGATATTGTAAGAGTTTCGACTCCATAAATAACATTTTCATGAGTTATTGTTATGTTTTGCATGATAATTGTGAAGCCAATTGGAAGGCTGATTTTGTATAAGTATGGAGTGTTTCTATAAAAGTGAAGTATGGTATGATTATGATAATGGAGAAAGTTTGTGAATAAAAGAGAAGAGATCAAATGCAAGATCGGTAAGAGGCTAAGCTATAAGTGGAACTATCTAAGCAAGATAAGTGCTCATATTGTTCCCCTCTTGAGAACTCTTTTGAGACAAATATTGATTGTAAGAGAAGTGTACTCACCACCTTTAACTAGGTGTTTTGTATACCCCTAACAAGGTTTTTTATTCCTCTAACAAGGAAATGTACTATGTAACAATAAGCTCCTAACAGGGATATTATATTTTAGTTCATATTTGTGGGTACCATCCCCACCGGGGTTTTCCCTTTGGCCAGGGTTTCCTCGAGAACAAATCATGGTGTAATGAATGTGTTATGATTATATGCTCTTTTCATTTTTTCATTACTTTGGATTGTTTATAACTTTTCAAAGTTGAAAAGATCAAAGTTCTGTAATACTGATTCACCCCCCCCGCTCTTAGTATTACCTAATCCTAACATAACCAAGGAAAATTCCTTCATCACTTCTAGCATCAAATTTTCCTATCTCATCATCTCTTTTGATATAGCATTTACTACCAAATTTTTTGAAATATTTTATAGTAGGGGAATTCATAAGGAGTCTTAATTGTACCTTCTCTTATTTGAATTTTGTTCAATGTGTACATTGTTGTCCCAAAAACTTCTCTCCAATATACATGGGTTATATTTCATTCAAGAAACATTATCCTAGCAACATCCAATATTATTCTATTTTTTCGGTCTACTATCCCATTTTGTTGTGGAGTCCTAGGAGCAGATGTCTACCTTTGTATTCTATGCTCTTTGTAATATGAATTGAATAGATCTGAAGTAAGTTATCCACCTTTGTCTGATCTCAAACATTTTATCTTTAGACCTGATTCATTCTCTACTTTTGCTTTGAATATCTTGAATTTGTCAAATGCTTCTGATTTCTCTTTCAAGTAAGTGATCCACATCATTCTAGAAAAGTCATCAACAAAAAGTATAAAATACCTTTCACAATAGTATGATCTTATCCTTGTAGGTCCACATAGGTCTATATATATACCAGATCCAACTTTCCTTTTGTTGTATATGATTTACTTTTATAGCTTCTTCTAGTCTATTTTCCCATAACACATTCTCTACATATGGTGTTAGATGGTTTCACAATCTTTGGTAGGTCTCTTACTACATTAGTCAAGCTTTCCTTCACAATATTATCAAAATTAACATGATAAAATATTTTGTTCCATAACCAACTATCATCTATCTTCACAACAAAATAAGAAGCTTCAAATGTATTTAACTCAAATACATTACCTCTAGATTTAGTACCGGTTGCAATCAAGTTTCATGTCTTACCTCTAATAAAACAATTCCCATCAATGAACTTTAATTGATATTCCTTATCCATCATCTATCCAACACTCAACAAGTTATGCTTATGTCCATCAACAAGAAGTACATTGTTAGTATTAGTCCTTCCATCCAAAGAAATAGATCCTACTCCTATGATAGGTTTAGGAACATTATCTTTTTATATTACAACACCAACATCATACTTCATTAGTTTAACAAACTTGTTTTTTCTCCATTCATATGGTGTGAGAAACCACTATCTATAACCCATTCAGATTTCTTATCAAAATGTGATACTAAAGCTTTTTCCTCATGTACTAGTTTTTCATCTTTAATAGCAATAAATCCAATCTCTTCATAATCACAATCATCATCATCTGAGATACCTTCACTAGAATAATAACATTCCTTTTCTTTTGAATACTTAGGCTTGAAAAACTTAGGTTTGTACTTAGGAACTCTTGTAGGACATCTAGATGTAAAATGACCTATCTTATTGCATGAAAAGCATTTCAAAGGTAAATTTCCTTCAAATTTATCCTTACCTCTCTTTTCTCTTCTAGAGATCAGTGCAACAAGTTCATCTAGCTTTCTTTCTTCTTCTTGTATTTGTTCCCATTCATCAGCATATTCACCAAGCTCTTCTTTTATGTTCTCACTGCTAGTGCTCAGAATTGCAGATATTATCTTCTTGTGTGTAGATGCCTTGAATGTTGTTTCAACTTTAGGTATAGAATCTCCCATTTCTGTAGCTTCAAAGGTAGTTAGCTTTGCAATCAACATTTCTCTTCTAATGTTTGGAGTTAAAGGTATAATTTCTTCTATAGCCTAAACTTTGGTCTTGCAGACTTGTGTCAATGATCTAAGGATCTTGGTAATGACTTATTCCTCTTCATAGGTGCCTCTAGAATTTTTGATTCCAATCACAACCTCTATAACTCTTTGTACATAAGCCCTAATGTTTTAATCATCCTTAATTTGTAGCTTCTCCATCCTTGTTTTCCAATTCTGTAACTTTTCTTTCTTGGTAAATGTGTCTCCTTCATACAATGCTTCTAATCTTATCCAAATCTTATGTGCTGAATCTAGATCTTTAACTTTAGTAAATTCTTCTTTAGAGAGTGCACTGATTAGTACTTCCCTTGTGACCATGTTATATGAAAATATCTTCTTTTCTTCATCAATAGCTTTATCCAATTCATTGTTAGCCTTCATGGTTTTTTCATTATTTGTAATCATCTAGTAGTCTATGCCCAAACATAGAAAATGAGTTTGCATCTCATTCTTCCAACTATCAAAGTTTTCAAGATCAAATTTTGGTCTATCCTTCCTATAGAATGCCATTTCCAAGATCACCTCAAGCTGTTAAGCTTTCTCTCTAAGGAACAATAGCTTTGATACCAATTATTGGGAATAACAGTCCACCAATACAAGTGAGAGGGCGGGTGAATCAGTTGTATGACAAATTATTAAACTTTAAACTTTGAATAGAAGCAATATCAAATCAAATGAACATAATAAATGCCAACACAATAACACAATATTTTTTGTCGAGGAAACCCTATTAAAGGTAAAACTATGGTGGGAATTACCATTGAGTAATGATGTACTGAGAGTATAGTATCCTTGTTAGAAGATCTAGCCCTATTAGGAGTTGTTTAAAACATTACAATGCACAATTGTTGTTAGAGGACAAACCCTATTAGGAGTCAAGAAAATAAGGTAGGATCATTTCCCAAAGAAGGTTATGTCCACCTTTAGAACTCACTATTCGCAACACAAGTGTATGTAAAGATATCCACAATCTTGAACTATCTGATAGCAACTATCTTTTCTTGATTAGTTCCAATGAAGTATATAATTTATCCTCTACTCTACATCCAACAGATATAAGCTCATAGCTTCCACAATCCTCTTTGATATCACATACATTCTGCCATATCTTTTCCAGAGAAAAGATCTTACATAAATACCTTATTAAAAAATAAATGACCAGGTCGGCCAATTAGGCTTTCCTAATATACAAATAATTACATAAATGCTTGCTAAGATACACACGGTATCTAAAACATGTATACAATAATTACAATTCAATAATTAACAACCAACATCTATAAATCATGCTCACCATACATGATACATGCTACAACTCAGAAGTCAGCTTCGAAATAGGTCATCTTCGGAACACATGCCACAACTAAAATCATCCTTCTTTCCATACCTTGCTAAGATCAGAGAACATTCTTCAATACCCTATCCATCATCCCTTAATCTTGCATACACTGAATCCTCATCACGTGTAAGATATATTGAAAACTTAGAGTCTTACTCTGTCAACTTCCACTGTCACAGTCCAGTAACTAGTCTTCATTAAATCTTCAGGAACTCAACCAATATACATTATTACAATGTGTGATCTTAGATATAAGATCACAATACCTCCTACACACACAACTATGTTCACACATTTTGAATCATCTGTACTCTTTCCGTACACTGTGATAACCAGCTTGTTCTCTTCATAGAAACATATGTTGACATCAGTGACAAAACACAAATGAAAACAATATTAATTCTCACATCACTCAACGTAGTGATTCAACATATTAAATGCATCCAACAATCTCCCCAATGCATTATAAATATCCAAAAAAGCTCCCCATGGACTCTACAAGGAAAACTCCATGAGAAGCCCAAAAACCTCAAAAAGTTCTATCCATGCTTCATTTATGGTGAGTCAAGGACAACAAAAGAACACATATGTGCCTTCAAATAATTATGCAATCACAAAGAGATTGTACATCAGGATGTTGTGTTCTATCTCTTCCCTTACACATTAGGAGAATTTTCATACAATTGGTACTTGAACTTGCTGTGGGGGTCCATTCCAGGATGGGATCAATTTGAAACTAAATTCCTCAATAATTTCAAGCTATACATAGATCCTTGTAATCTCCATCATCAATTCATCTCGATGAGGAAAGACCATAAAGAACCAATTGTAATGTTTAATCATTGTTTCCATAAGATGTACTAGAGATTAGAGGATCCTTACACCGTACCTATCGGGGCTTCCATACAAGTATACTTATGAGCCTTAGATCCTTTGACATCCATATTTCTGAAAAGGCTACCCCCAGCTAAAATAGATACTTTGGAAAAAGTTTGCAATGAAGCCATCACTTTCACACAATAGATGGATCCACAAGTTGGTGGAAGCTATGGTGTTTCACCTGCATTAGGAAATGCTACCATGATTGGTCAATTTACAACATATGACCAACCCTTGGTGCATCACACCCCAAAGCTCAACCCACTACCAACTTCATACACTGCTTCCCCACCCCTCGCCATCACATATCTAGGATACGATGCACATAAGCAGCTCTCTGCGAGAAGAAGGTTTATGTCCCAAATGAACCCAATAATACCTTGGTGAATGAGTTAGATGCCATGAAGAAAATATTATCTCATTTGACAAGAGAAATCACCAAGATGAAATTGAATCCATCTCAAAACCAAGGGAAGTCCAATGATTTGATGTTGCCCCAAACACTTATCCCCAAAATCAGAACCGTAATTATGGTAATTACAACAACAACAATGGAAATTATGGGAATATCGTGCAAGATAAAAAATCTAGATAACAATGAACTCATAGGTCATGGAACACATTCCCTAATAATGGTAGTATACATGTTGACAACACCAATGTCTTTAGTTCATCTGAGGTCAACTTCACAAAAGATACTAATTCACATCAATCAGATGATGAATACATGGGAAGTTTCATAATTAGCAGGGTCAAAATTTTAACAACTCCTAGACACATTTCAATGCCATGGTCTTTGACTCCTATGAATCAATTACTGAGTAAGGTCCTGCTGGTAACATGACTGAACAAGAGTTCATTTTTACATTTAATCAACAAAGTCAACCTGAGTATTTTGAGGTCCATGCTTTTTAGAACAAAAATTGGAGCAATTACAATCTAAGGAGTAGGAGGGAGCCCTTGACTGATGGTATTTTCCCTAGAGTGTAGCCCACTCCTCTAGACCCATGGGCTAATAATAACCATTCACCTCCTTGAGGCCCGAGTACTACCATTTCCCCAACTGCACAACATCCACCCACCATGCTAAAGAATTGGGTCTAGTCCACTGAAAGGTATAGTGCATTAGAGGAATTGAAATGATTCAAAGATAATATGTCAATGTATGACATGTTACAAAGTTTCCCCTCATAGAGAGAAGCACTTCTAAAATCTTTAGACCATTCTAAGTCAGTTTTGTCAAGAAACAATGCAAGGAATTCATCAAGTGTCAATATCGTTGAGGCAATGCCAACCATTTTTAAAGACCAAATCAAAGTGCCACCATTTCTGCTTAGTCTCAAAATATTTGGAAAGAATCTACACAACCATATGATTTATTTCAAAGCTTCTTGCAATGTCATGCCCTTATCCATATGTCAAAAGTTGGGGATGAACCCCCAACCAACTAATAGGGTCTTGATACAACTCAACAAGAAAAAATTCAAGGTCATTGGGGTTTAGAAAGATGCCCATATACAATTGACCACAGACCCCAAGATCCATGATTGTATAGATATATACATTGTAGATATCCCAGAGACATATGGCATGTTGCTTAGCAGGGAATGGACTAGGTCACTTATAGGCTGGTTTTTGACAGATTTCACCCAGCTTTATTTGCCTTGGAAAGGATTGAATAACCAAATTAAAATTGATGCTGAACCCAAGATCAAATAAATGATAACTGAATACAACACCCCAAATGAAGTCTTGTTCTCACAAGATGATCTGGGAGTGTATGGGTTTGATAGAATCCTAACATTTCATATCAAGGAAGAAAAAGATTCCAATGATAGACCTGGAGAAGGACTGATACATGCTCAAGTCCCTAATGAAATCCTCACAAAATTGATCAATAATATGGTAAAAAATATGAAACATCTCGGATGAGATGCTGATCTGAGTATATTGATGTTACCAAGGTATTGTCATCTACACCAAGTGAGTCATTTAGAGTTTGAATACCATGATTGTCAAAATGATGTAGCCTGAGTGATGAGCCAAATATCTTAAGTGCCTAAACTTACCAAGGGGAAGGCTGCACAACAAGACGATGAAGGCCCTTCTCATCATGAACAACCTCTGGCCTTCATAGAAGAAAATCCTATAAAAGATAAATGGAGTTCCTTAGACGATAGTTTCTTACCACCATGTCATGAGATATGGCATGAGACAAGGGAAAAACAAAAAATGAAATGGGTGCCCCTCTCTACACGAGAGAATATGGAAGTGGAGGGTGTGGGGATTCTAACCAATGAATACCCGTCACCACTAGAAACCCCAACCAAATCCTAGGTCAACTCACATCTGCCTAGGACCATGCCAAAACCACAAACCAAATCTCATTCTCCCAAAAGTCATCCCATATGGAAACTCATATTTGATGGCTCCAAATTCAAACAAGGAGCAAGAGCTCGAATCAAGTTAAACAATCCCCAGGGTGGTTCCTACTATCATTTATATAGGATATAGTTTTTCTGTACTAATAATGTTGTTGAATATGAGGAATTAGTATGAGGTATCCTCATGGCACATGAAAAGTAGATAAAAGCCTTGATTGTAGAAGGTGACTCCCAGCTAGTGGTCAGGAAGATTCGTAGAAAATATTTATGCAACGATAAGAGACTAGCCTCGTATTAGAATCATGTATGGAATTTAATTGAAGGCTTTGAAGCATTCAATATAAGGAGCATCCCTAGGAGGAAAAACATTATCACTAAGGCCTTAGCAGTGTTAGCAAGTTCCTGACACCCATTGGAGAAATCAAAGTTGAATAAATTCTTCGTTGAACTTGTAGTAATACCGGCTATTCTAGATAACATCACAAACTTCCAAGTGTTCTAAGATGACCAGAAAATACTTGAATTCATTATGAGTGCTGGGGTCTTTGAGAAAAAAACCATAGATGAAGAGGTCAGTGAGATCGAAAAGTCAGATGATTTGGGAATCCTAAACCTAAAAACCAACTCTATCCCAAAAGGAATGGTGGACTTAGAAATGATCTTTAGCAAAGATGAATATGCTCACAAAAGAAGGAAGATGCCCATTGTAGGAGGTGACGATTGTGAAATCTACAATCTGGGAATGCAGCTTGAACCCCAGGAGGTTCATATCGGGAAAATTGGTACAAATGAAGAGAAGAGACAAATGGTGGAGTTTCTCATAGAATATAAGGACACTATAACTTGGATCTATGAAGATCTAAAAACCTATGACCTTGAGGTCATTATACACAATATACCACTTAACTCAAATGCCAAACCTTTCCATCAATTGCAGAGGCCGGTCAACCCCGTGATTGAGCTAGTGATCCAAAAGGAAGTTCAAAAGTTTCTTGACACCAAGATCATCTTTCCTATCCGACATTCAACCTGGGTCGTGAATCTTGTTCCTGTAAGGAAGAAGAGTAGAGAAGTCTGACTTTGTGTAGATTTATGGAACCTCAATAGATCTTCCCAAAAGGACAATTACCCATTGCCCTCTCTTGAAAAAGTATTGCAAATTGTAAATGGGTCACAAATTATGTCTTTCCTTGATGATTATTCTAGGTACAATCAATTCATGGTAAAAGAAGAAGACTGGTTGAAGACAACATTCACTACTAAGTGGGGAACATTTGCCTACTACAACATGCCTTTTAGTTTGATCAATGCCATAGAAACTTTCCAGTGAGCCATGGATAAAGTGTTTAAGGGCCTCATCAATAAGTGCATCATCATATACATGGATGACCTTATGGTATTCTCTAGAAACTGTGCTGACCACAATGAGGATTTACGCAGAGTGTTGAAAAGATGTAGGAGTTATGGAATTTCATTGAATCCTAAAAAATGTATTTTTGGGGTAACCCAGGGCAAGCTGTTGAGACATATCATCTTAGAGATAGGTATTTCAATAGACCCTAAAAGGGTGGAGGCTATCCTTAAATTGGTTCCCCCTAATAGTTGAAAAGACCTAAAATATTTATTTGTAAAAATCAACTTTGTCAGGAAGTTTATTAGTGGGTTCACTGAGATAGTGTGTCCCCTAAATCACATGCTAAAAAAGGATGCAAAGCTAGAATGGAATGCCCTAACTAAAGAGGCATTTGAGGAGATCAAGACATCTATCACTACTGCTCTGGTTTTGTTCAGTCTGAATTACACTTTACCATTCAAAGTCTACTCTTTTGCATCAGAGAACTTGCGTGTAGGAATTCTCACTCAAAAGAAAGAGGGAGAGGATGGAAGACCAATAGCCTTCATGAGCTTCCCTTTGAAAAATGTTGAACTCAAGTACTCAAGTACTCAAGTATGGTCAAGTCCTTATTAGTGCAAAATGAGTTTGGAGAATCAAGGGGAAAATGGATGGCCATACTGCAAGAATTTGATATCGAGATCCAACCGATGAAGCTAGCAAGAGGCCAAGGCCTCACCAAAATGATAGTTGAAATAGAGCAAGGCTTGGTGTACCAAGTGTACACCAATGAAGGGATCGTAACTCACATCTAGTACCAAGATATAGTTTACTACTTGCTCCAGAACTGATGCCTCAAAGGGTTGAACAGATCCCAAAGGAGATCCCTAAAGAATAAGAGTGGTTCCTATATGATCATAAATGGAAATATCTACAAGCGCAATTATGATGGCCTTTACCTATGGTGTTTGGATAAGACAGAAGATGAAAAAGTTTTGACAGAGTTTCATGACAAGTATGGCACTGGCCATGGGTCAGCTGAGACTACTGTGCATAAGATATTGAGGTCTAGTTACTATTGGCCTACCTTGTTCAGAGATATACATGAGCATGTATGTTCATGCCATGCCTACCAAACTAGTGCTATCCACGAAAGGCATCCTTTAATGCCCCTGCAACTAGTCTATGAGTTACATCCATTTTCCCAACGGGGGCTAGATTTTATAAGATTGATTAACCCTCCTTCCTCAATAGGACACAAGTACATCTTGACATCGAGAGACTACTACACGTGGTGGACAAAGGTCCAATTTTTGAGAAATTGCACCACAAAAGTAGTAACCAGATTCTTGGAGGAGTATATGATCACACGATTTGGTATTCCTTTCTTTCTGGTATGTGACAATGTGCCTTCTTTCTCATCTACGTCTCTTATCTAATGGGAATTTGAAAATCAGGTAATCCTCAAATTCTCATCTAACTATTATTCACAAGGGAATGGGGTTGCTGAACCAATGAACAAAAACTTGACAACTATAATCAAACAACTCTTGGATGACAATCCCCATCAGACCACAAGAAATCCCTAAGAATATTCTCACGCATGTTGACTTGAGTATTAGAAAATAACCATGTAGAAACATTGTACATATGATGAGCAGAAAGGACTTTCTACACAATTTGAACCCTACCAGCAATAGAAAGGAAATGAGATTTCCATTTGATGTGCTTCTTGTTAATTTTTTCATAGATCCAATCCCACATGCTTGCAGTATTTGGTTCCATAGAGAAAGGAATTCCCAAATATATAACAATCTTGTTATGCCCCACTCATTGCCATCCTCTCAGACTTAACCAATTAGGAGACTCCTTTGACCATCCCAACATAGTGGATTTGTGTGGAGATACTTTAGAACTAGAATCTTTATAGAAAAATTCAAGCCTTTCAACTACATTGTCAAAATTACCTTCTGAACTTTCTAAAAAAAGTGTTGTATCATCCACAAACTAGGAATCAATTAGCTCTTCATTATTGGGAAGAGAGATTCCTTTAATAAGAGGACCTAGGCTCTGTGTTCTAAGAATATAATAAAAAGCACTTGCTACAATTACAAACAAAGAAGGGGAAATATGGCACCCTTGCCTAATAGATATATGAAGAAAGATAGGTTTTGAGAAAAACCCATTGACATCAATCACTGTAGAAGAATCCTTGAATAATATTCTTATTCAATTACAAAAATACTTATGAAAACCAAAGGCTTTTAACATACCCAACACAAACTTCCATTCCACCCTGTTATATTCTTTTTCAAAATCAAGCAGAATCATAGCCACATCCTATCCATCAGCCCAGGCCCAATGCATGGCTTCCTAGTTGGTAACCAAATTTTCTAATACGTACATTCCTTAAATGAATCTAGTCTGAGTATAAGATATAAAATTGCAAAGTAGAGGAGCAATTCTTCTAGCTAGTACTTTGGCCAAGATCTTGTAAGAAAGGTTCAGTAGTGTAATAGGCCTCCAATTTTTAACTAGAGTTCTATGTCCTATTTTGGGTAAAATCTTAATAAACCCTCTGTTAATATTAATTCCAAGAGAAAATTTATTCATGGAATCTTCATACACATTAAGAAGTTCAGACCCTATCCATTCTATATTATGTTTGTAAAACTCAGTAGGAAGCCCATCCAGTCCAGGTACTTTTCCATTAGCAAAAGAATTAATAGCTTCTTTGACCTCTTCAAGAGAGATAGGTTTATCAAGATATGAAGCATCAGGCTCTGAAATCATGTTGGGAATAAGCTTAAGACACTTATCTAGTGCCACTTGACTCTCTATTGAAAATTCTAAGGAAAATAGATTAATAAAAAAATAATGAAAAAAATCTTTAATGGCCTCTAGACCATTGGTATTACCATACTCCAATTAAATTTCTTCAATTAGAACCCTTTTGTGTTTAGCTCTGATGATGTTGAAAAAATACCCAAAACCCTTATCTCCATCTTTAATCCAATTCATTCTAGCTCTGATTTTTTGTCCTTGGGTCTTATATTGACATAAGGGCGAATGGGGAGAGGAGCCAAATGCACACCCTAACCAGATCCACCTTGCAGAGATCACATGCGAAAGCAACAACACACAACAATGAGAGAGAGAATGTAGATACTTTCATATATTACTTCAATTTGATTCATACATGTCAAGCTTAAGGCCTTCTTGGTTTAGACCAGATATTACAATCAAGTACATAAGTCCTCTAACATGCAAGGATCTACCAACAATCTCTAATTTTATATCCTCTATCTTCTATTACCAAAAAACTTACCCTCAAACTCTAACCAAACAACTATATTTATACAAGAAGCTACCGAAACAAGTCGGCCTTCAGATCCACCATCAACAGAAGGAATGACTAGATCTAGGTCTACACGCTTCCCAATGATAGATACCAACATTAAATTTGTGACCCAAATTAAATGCACAAGTTAGCCTCAACATAAATCCAAAATAAATGACTCGGTAAGCAAGGAAACCAAGCAATAGACAAGCATCATCGAGCGTCGGGGAAATTCACCAAGTGCCAAAGAGATAACTGACCAACATTGGTAAACAAAGGAAACTGAGCAACACCAAACCAACATGGTCAAAGAAGGAACCGAGCAACATAGAAAACTTCAAACATATTTTTGGTGTCACAAGATTGCCAAGGACCTGAGATGCTTCTGCATCAGACACCTAGGGTTATTTGAAATGATTCTCTAAATCATGAAATAGGTCTGATCCGAGCTGTATCCAACTCAGACTGTGAATCCATGCACTGTCTTCAATCAGTCTATTCTTCCACTTTACCAGATATTCCATATACTATTTTCCTCTTGTACTTATACCAATTCTTTGTTCCAAAATCTGCTCAACTTCTTGCATCTGTTTCTTAGGATAATCCATCAGTACTGTCATGTCTTCATCAGGTTCATGATACTCATACAAATCAACAATGTTGAATATAGGTGATATATCCATGTCATCAGGTAACTAAATCTCATATGCATTTCCACTGTCAAATTTCCTCATTATCTTGCAAGATCCAAACTTCTTCATTTTCAGCTTCCCATATGTTCCAACAAGAAATTGACCTTTTTTCAAATGAACCATGACTTCATCACTGACTATAAAATTCTTATGTCTTCTTGATCTATCAGCTCTGTCTTTGTATTTATGATTACTTACTTCCAACTTCTATTTCACATCTTCATGCAATGTCTTCATGTACTTAGCAAACTTCACTCCTTCAGCACTTTTCTTTCTTTCCTCAGCAATATCCCTCAAATCAAATATACCTCTCGGTTGTATACCATTTACAATCTCAAAAGGTGTTTTTCTAGTACTCATATTCACTAAATTATTGTATGCAAACTCTCCTTGTGCCAACATATAATCAAAATTACTTGGTGTGTCTCTAACTAAACATCTCAAAAGATTTCCCAAACTTCTATTCACAACTTCTATCTATCCATCGATTTGTGGGTGAAATGTAGAACTATATTTCAACTCAGTGCCAAACTTTCTCCAAAGGGTCTTCCAAAAGTATCCAAAAAATTTACTATTTCGGTTAGAGATAATATTCCTCGGTAATCCATGTAATCTAAAAAATTTCCTTAAAGAAAAGATCTGCTATATGTACTACATCTGATGTCTTTCTACAAGGTATAAAATGTGCCATTTTAGAAATTCTATCCACAAAAACAAATACAGAATCATTACCTCTTACTGTCTTCGGTAAGCCAAGAATAAAATCCATACTAATGTCACTCCAAGGTTTCCCAGGAACAAAAATCGGTGTATATAATCCAATATTCTAACTTACTCCTTTTGCAACTTGACAAATTCCATAACTTTTCACAAATTTTTTAACATCTTTATACAACTATGGCCAAAAATATTTCTCCTTAAGAAAATTCAATGTCTTATCAACACCAAAATGTCCAGCCAAACCACTACTATGTTTCTCCTTTATCAAATTAGTTCTCATTTCTCCTCTTGGTATACACAACTGAATACCCTTAAACAACATACCTCCTTGAATAAAATATTCATCCCATTTAGTACTCAGTTGATTTTGAATAGGTACTCTGCACTTTCTCCACAACTCAAAAAAATCAGGATCAAATTCATAAGAATCTCTCATGTCATCAAAGCCAAGAACTTCAATTTTCATCTCGATCATCAAAGATCTCCTTCTACTCAATGCATTAGCAACTCAGTTAGTGACTCTACTCTTATGCTTTATCACAAATGTAAAACTCTGCAAATACTCAACCCATTTCATATGTCTCTGATTCAACTTATTCTGACTACCCAAATATTGTAAGGCCTTATGATCGGTATACAACAAAAATTCACTCGATATCAAATAATGTCTCCATTTCTTCAATGCTTGAATAATAGCATAGAATTCTTGATCATACACAAAATATTTTCTTTTTTTCATCATTCAACTTTTCACTAAAGAAAGCAACAGGTTTACCTTCTTGACTTAATACAACTCCTATTGCACTACCACTTGCATCACATTCCACTTGAAATACCTTATTGAAATCAGACAATGCCAAAATAGGCAGTTCAACAACCTTCTGCTTCAGAGTCTCAAAACTTTTATCAGCTCCATGTGTCCACTTGAATTCTCTTTTATCTCCTCTCATAGTGTCATTCATAGCATTACATATTGCACTGAAATTCCTAATTAAATTATGGTAAAAACTTTCCAAACCATGAAATGATCTTACCTTGCTAGCATTCTCAGGTGTAGACCAATTCAAAATAACTTCAACCTTTTTAGGATCCATTCTCAAACCATCAACTGAAACCACAAATCCCAAATACACAATATCCTCTTTCACGAATGAACACTTTTTCAGATTTATCAGCAACTTTTATTCTTTCAATCTCTACAATACTTGTTTAACATGCAACAAATGTTCTTCTTTGGTCTTACTGAATATCAAAATATTATCAAGATATACAATCACAAACTTACCCAAGAATTTCTTCAAAACTTCATTCATTAATCTCATAAAAGTACTCGGTGCATTAGTTAAACCAAAAGGCATAACATACCACTCATACAAACCTTCTTTTGTCTTGAAAGTAGTCTTCCATTCATCACCTTCTCTGATGATATCAACTTTTCAAATCAATTTTGGTAAAATAATTTTCTCCAGTCAAACTATCCATTATGTCATCCATTCTTGGTATAGGAAACCTATATTTCACTATTATCTTGTTAATTGCTCTGGAATCAGTACACATTCATCATTCTCCATTCTCCTTAGGTGCCAATACAATGGGTACTACACATAGACTCAAAATTTCTCTGATCAAACCTTTTTGCAACAATTCTTGAATCTATCAGTTCAATTCTTGATTCTCGATAAGTGTCAACCGATGTGGTGCCTTATTCAGTAAACTAGCTCCAGGGATTAGATCCATGCAATGAGCAATGCTTCTCTTCAGTGGAAAACCATCAATTACATTATCAAAGAGGATTTCACTGTACTACATGAGTAACTTATCAATATCCTCAAGGATACTATCCTCTATTTTCTTACTCGGTTTGTTAGGAATCAAAACAAAACATACATCATTCTTCTTCAAATCCTTAACAAACTTTCTTCCTTCCATCAAGAAAACTTTCACAGATGTGCAAACATTAATAACAGGTTCTTCAATCAAAGGTAACAAGATTTTTCTTCTCCCATTAGCCCAAATAGTATATTTATGCAATCTCCCATCATATATAGTATGTCTATCATATTTCCAAGGTCTACCCAACAAATATGACAACAATCCATAGGCATGATATCACATAATACCTTATCATAGTACTTTCCAATTTTCAAATTCACATAACATTGTTCACTTACCAAGAGTGTGTGCTCATCTTTGATCCATGCAATCTGATAGGGCTTCAGATGTTCCAACCTTTTCAACTGCAACTTTGTGACCATTTCCTCAAATGCCAAATTCTCCAAGCTACCACTGTCAATGATTACCTTCCAAACTCCATCAAAAACTCTACATCTGGTCTTGAAAAAACTTTTCCTTATTGGATCTTCCTTATTACTTTCACTCCAATGTGCTCTCCTTACCATCAAGTTATTTTCCTTCTTAGGTTCATTCGGTGACTCTTCTTGCACCAAAGAATTTATACTATTACCGACCTTCTTACTTTCATCTATACACTCAAATGATCTATTTCTTTCTCCACAATTGTAACAAGTTCCTCAGAAACCACCTCCGTTATATCCACCTCGGTAGTTATTGCCTCTGCCTCTAGATGAAATTTAACCCTTCCACTAGGTCTTGCCATTATCTAGAGTTATCTTTTCAGGTTCAAATTTACTATTTTCACGATAAGATCTACCTCTTCCTCTAGGGAATCTACCACTTCTACCTCTTTGTCTTTTCTCATGTCTCTTGTTCAATTTCTCCTCAGCTTTCAATGAAAATTGATAAGCCTCTTCAATGTTCTCCAATTTGACCAAACTAATTTCTTCTTGGATGGAAACTCTCAAACCATTCAAGTATCTAGAAATTATTTCCACCTCATCTTCATCATGTCTAGAGCTAATATCTAATCGATAGAATTCCTCAGTATATTCTTTTACCGAGCTCTCTTTCTACCTCAAACTTTACATTCGTCTAACTAGGTTAATCTGATAATCACAAGGTAAGAACTTCCCTTTCATTTTTTTCACCATTTTATTCCATACCTTGATTTTGTCTTTTCTTTTCCTCTTTCTATCTAGGTGCAGATGTTCTCATCACAAGGATGCATGACTCTTCAACTTTGTGCTTACAATTTTTACCTTCTTTTCCTTGGGTATATTTTCATATTTAAAATACTTTTCCATCTCAGTGATCCAATCCACCAATTCATCATAATCCAATTTTACACTATACTCAAGAGGATTAAAGTGTGGCGTGGATTTCAGATTTGTCAAATCCTTCAACAATCTTTCCTCACCTTGATCCATCACCAGTGAAGGTTCTACATCACCTTATTCTTCCTCAATTTCATCATCACTAACATCTTCAAGATGTCTTCCTCTTCTTTGGGCTATTTCAACAACTTCTAATCTAGCAGCAAGTTATCTCAACATGTCTACCAATCCTGGATCCATGTCTCACCTCCCACGAACCATCTTGAAACCCTTTGCAATTGTAAGCCAGATCAAAATCTACTACCCCACAATAATTCAACTAGGGTTTGACAAGAAGGAACCCTCAAACCTATATTTGCAAACCTAGATCTAGATCTAACCTCACTCTGATACCACCTGATGCAAGGGTGGATGGGGAGAGGGGCCAAAGGCACACCCTAACTAGATGCACCTTGCAGAGATCACACGTGGAAGAAACAACACACAATAGTGAGAGAGAGAATGCATATACTTTCATATATTACTTCAATTTGATTCATACATGCCGAGTTGTAAGGCCTTCCTAGTTTAGGCTGAATATTACAATCAGGTACAGAAGTCCTCCAAAATGTGAGGATCTGCTAGCAATCTCTAATTTTCTATCCTCTATCTTCTATCCCAAAAAAACTTACCCTTAAACTCTAACCAAACAACTACATTTATACAAGAAGCTATCGAAACAAGTCGGCCTTTAAATCCACCATCAATAGAAGGAACAACCAAATCTAGGTCCACATGCTTCCCAATGATAGATACCGACATTAAATCTGTGACCCAAATTAAATTCACAAGTCGGCCTCAATAGAAATATAAAATAAATGACTTGGTAAGCAAGGAAACTGAGTGCCAGACAAGCATCATCGAGTGCCAAGTAAATTTACCAAGCACCAAAGAGATAACCGACCTACACAGGTAAAAAAAAGAAACCAAGCAACACTGAACCAACTCGATCAAAGAAGGAACTGAGCAACATAGAAAACTTCAAACATCTTTTTCATGACATGGGATTTCCAAGGACCCGAGATGCTCCTAAATCATATATATTTGAATCATTCTGGGTTGATGTTTAGTGGAAGCTAAATCTATCTCTAGAACTGGATCCATGGCTTTGGTCTGCAATTCTTTCTCAATGGAAATCAGATTGGTCTACCAGAATGTTTCTTCTCTATTCTTGTCCATGGTCTGTTCTCTCCCAATGATTTGAAATATATTTCTCCAGGCCTCCACCAACATCTCCCAAAGCTCTCTAGGGTCTAAAAGAGAATTACATAATTTGGTCAAATAAGTGACCATCTCAATGGCCTCCAAATTATCTTTATCATCAAGTAAGGAAACATTGACCTTAAAGGACTTTCATCTCTTCTTTCATTTCCTTGTAGCTCCAACAATCTCAATCTTAATGCAAGAGTAAATAGGTGAGTGATAAAAAATAGAGGTGGGGAAAACCACAACCAAGGCATGTCCTCTTTCAGAGATAAATAAGAAGGCCGAAGCATCCCCATAGAACCTATCAAGCCTAAAATACACCCTCTATTTTCCCCCTTGATTATTACACCATGAGAACCAAATATCCTTGAGGTCCTTATTCTTGTGTTCCATAGGGTCAAAAAGATGAAACTTTCTTTTGAATTTATGCCAAAAAAACATTTCATTACCTTTCCACAAATGTTTAAGCCCTCCCAACTTGTCTACCCTATGCTCTACCATATTGAAATCCCCTAAAAACAACCAAGGATTATAGGAGAGATTCATGAAACACCATTCCCATAGTTTTTCCCTCTCTCTATAATTATTAGACACATAGACAATCCAAATCCCAATCACCTCTTGTTGAATCTTCAAAGTAACCCAAATAATTCTCTGACAAGGGGAGAAACTATGACTAACTATTTGATCAGCCCACTTAGGGTTAATGTGAATGGCCACCCCACCTTTTCCTTTCTCATGGTTTGAATGAAATCCAATAACCTAATCCCAAAGAAATTTAAGAATAGTATGAGCATGGAATCCTACAATTTTGATTTCCTACAGACAGATAATATGCTTATACTTCAACTGATTACACAACCTCCTAACAGTATATTTTCTATCAAGCATTTCTAACCCTCTAATGTTCTAGCTATGGATGTGCATCATGATAAACTATTGGAGGAGGGTTTTGTGCTCTTGCACAATCTATTAAAATAGTCTAGAAGACTATTCTTGCCTTTGTTACTATTGGACAAATAATTTATATCTCCTGCCTTCCACTTCTTTCTAACCACCTCTGTAAACTTCTCATCTCTATTGAAGGAAATGATCTGGAGGGATTCAAGTGAGAGGGTTGATTCCACACTTGAGGGCTATTGCTTCTTATGATCTATTCTCATCTTATCAACTTTTTCCTTAATAGTGGAGATAGCCAATTGTTGGGAATTCAATTTGGTGCAGGTTGCATTATTCCCCTCTTTATCAAATGGTTCATCTACTGGTGGATGTGCATCTAGAGAAGAAGGAATTACTTCCTCCACATAATTCCCTATAGGAATAACATCAAAGTCCTCATCAAATAAGGGATCATAAAAAGTAACAAAAGCATTCTTGTCAACAATCTCAATATGAGATTCGTTGTTTATAATAGAAGATTATTTCTGCACTATATGATCGAATGCCTCTTTTGAGACATGAATGCTATAATTATTATTATCCTCTTTATTGGATTCTCCCCCATTAGAAATGAGTTTATTCAAGCTATTATTATCATTACTATTTTTTGAAGAGTTTGGCACAATATTAAATCTTTGTTTCTGAACATGTTTTAAAGTAGGAAAATATTTTTTTCATGTTCCCATTGCATCTACAATGAAAACATGCACTTAGGTTCCCCAAGAGTGAAAATTCCCAACAAAACAATTCACCATCAAATTCCAAGGAAATGCAGTCAGGAAAATCAACTTTGGGTGCTAATGCGATCAACACCCTGGCATTTAGATGAGGAAGGGTGACCCCCGACTATTCAATTTGTAGAAACAAACCCAAAGGTTTGATAATTTGAGCAATAAAAGGCCAGAATTCAACATGAAGATTTTTAATTTCAACCCAATTTGGGGCAGACCTAGCAATCACCTTATCATAGTTACCCTTGGGAGACCACAAAAATGCCCTAAATATAGACCAAACCACATTCCAATTTTTTTTATCCAAAACCCTTTCTTGCATACTATGATTTTTTTTTAAATAAAAAAGAGTCCTTTCTATATCATTCTACAATAATTAACAAAAATTCCAAGTTTCTTGCCCCACACCAAGGCCAGCCAATCATCAAAATAACAATATTTTTTAACCTACTTTTCTCAGCCTTAATGGCACTAACCATGTATTCATTGGGTGAAAGAGAGATATTTTTTGGACCTAGAGAAGGAGACCTACCATTCTCTCCTTTGTCGCCACTAGATTTAACATCTTTTACATAAATTTGTCTACCTCCATCAGTTGTGGCGCATCCCATAGCACCATGTTCTGCACCTACCATTTTCCTTCTGAAGACTCTATTAAACTCTACACTTGATGAGAAAATTGTAGAGGAGTCCTCAGACACCACTTGTTTATAAGATGATTTCTCTTTGCATTTACTAACATCAATAGTATCTACGATCTCAATAATCCTCATTTCCACTTGCCTCTGTATCTCCCATAATAGTTTCCACATCCTTCTATGAGATATCAATATTATTGCTCAATCCTCCCATCACACGCATGAACCAAATGAGGGTAATGCACACCCAAACTCACAAAGATATAACAAGGCCACAAAATGAACCAAAAAACACAATGCAAAAACAATAGCACACAAAAATTAATAAAATGGGAACCAAGGTACTCAAAAAAGAGAGCACCACATAAGAAAGACAACCATGTGCCCAGTACACCACCCAAGGGTGGATGCTAATGTTAGCCTCCGTCATATGTGTACCATTTGCAAAGCCATCATTTATCTAATGTTCTCAACATTAGAAACAATTACATCTACATGGTATGCTATATTTCATTGCTTGGATCTAATCTCTGCTACATGAGAACATTATTTCAATTACATTTATCTCATTTCAAGGTTGATTTCTAAACAGGTGTTTGACTGAGGAAAACCCCTCCCTTAAAATGTTTTCACCTTCTTTTCTATGTGCAAGAGCAGATTGAGGATTTCCAGATTTGAATTCAGGAGATTCAGACATAGTCACAGAACCTCAAAAAATTTCATCAAATTTGGAGTTAAAAGGAAAAGGTTAGAATTTCCACCCTCTTTCTGGACTAGGTCATCCAAGTCAGCCTCATCTTTTACGGATGAGATTATCATAGAAAGCAGTTATTGACATCATAAGCCTTACCCAATTTTAACATCTCTACGACACTCAAAATTATATCTAAAAGTCATTTCTCCTCTCCTAACTATAAGATAAGTTCATTTCTCTATTTTTATCTTGCACTTACTTTTATAGATTAGTTTTATATATCATTTAATACTTTACATTCAAGGAATCCAAAACCCTACATTATGTAGATCATGAATATGCAGCCTTACTCTTTGGTCATGCTAATCAGATTCAATTTGTTAGAGGATTTATATTCTAATGTATGTAGGATCTAGTGTTCTACCATTGATCACCATTCTATCTATTACATTTTGGTGAACCCAACTTATAACATTTCCATTCTGATTCTAGTGTTAGATACTCTTTCTATCTAGATCTAATTGGTATGCATTGTGTTGGTTATTATTTACATTTTGGCTTCATTGTATGCATTTAGATATAGGTCCATTTATCCATCTAGATCTCTTTGATTCTATGGATAGATCTTCTTGTTTTCATTCTTATTTCAATATCTTGATCTACTTCATGTTCATCATGGAAATTTCTAAGTTGGATTGGTGTGCTAAAACTTATGTTCTTACATTCCTTCCTACTTCCCTTTATTAAACTCATGAAGTGAATCATACTTTCTTGAATGTGATGATGTTTATATTACTTCATAGAATTATCACCTGTGGCATTATCAGGTTAACAAATATATTTTTCCCTTATAAATCATGTTCCAAGACCTTTATCAATATGTCATGTGGCTTTCTTCTTCAAGTTTTAACAAAATGCATTGATTGTATAGATAGTATAAAGGACTTTTTGAATGGGTCTAATGATAATGTTATTCCTCCTAATCCTACTTCTCAATTTCCCACCAATCCTCCCCAAGGCCAAATCTATAATATACCAAGACCTAGATATCCCCTTCCTCAACCTCATTTCATACATTGTCTCAAAGAGGTTGCTAACTCCTTTAATTCATATCAAGATCTTTTTCCTAATCCAAATTTTAAAAATTTCCTAGATTATTTCTCTCCAAAAATATTGGATAATTCTACTTCTTCTACTCACAAAAACCAAGTTGAATCATCCTCACACGAAGAGATCAAAGATCCAGTATTGAGCCTTAAAAATCCTCTTGATCCTCCTAAGAAATATCATGTTCCTCATGTTGAGCATTATTCTCCACCACAACCTCCTGTCGGCTTTGTGATGAGATTGGGAGATTGGGATATTGGTTGCAGTCATAGGATGTAATTGGTCTGGTTGTTATTAATGGTAAATAAATTAATACAGTCATGTATCTTAATTGGAGAAGTGTATCTTAATTGGTGATGTAGGAAATTGGCTAAGTCTAGAATATCAATAGTCACTAAGGTCAACATTTTGGTAGTGGTCATGATAAATAAAGAATTATGAGGTGTGGTCATGGCTACAATATCAACATGGCCAAAATCCAGTGTGGTTTTGACCACAAGTCATTTGGTTGATTGATAAGAGATATTTTATTGACATCAGATAGGTAAGAACACTTGTGTTCTTGAGCATCAGTTGGAAGATTCTAGAGCAGTAAGTGGTATAGTAGTTGTGATGATATTTGGTGTTATGATGACATGTAATAAGGGTTATAGAATTGATGATTTGGTATTATTGGAATTGGTGATATCTTATAAGGAAGATTTAAGGTGGTGCATTGGAGAAGTCAAAATGTGTTAGACTACTTTGTAAATATTTCATGTATATATTATTTTGAGCTAACACGGTCATAGGAAAACATTTTCAGCATCAATTTTATCATTTTTGTGTATGATTATTACATGATAAAATATTTAGATTTTATGTATTTGGTGCTAGGAATGTATATAAGTGGCACCGCTCATATTTTAAATATTATTGTTTTTTTATGTTGCTATGGTTGATGTAAAGGTTGTGAAGAAAGTTTGTAATCTCAATTAGGGTTGCAATCAGAGATATGGTAGAGACAAAGTTGTGAGAAGATACAGAGTGTAGAAAATAGATTATATTTGATAGGAAATCAATGCTACATCCAGATCACTCACTTGTTGTTCCCTAGAAATTACAACAAGAAAATCCCTTAGCATGGTGAACTTTAATAGGTTCTCTCATTATAAATCCCTTAACTAGGTGAGGTCTTAAGAGAGTATTAAAATCCTCTTACAAGATAGATCTAAGAAAATTTGATTGCACTTCTAGCAAGGTAGTAATCACTCCTAATAGGGTGAACCCTCATAACTTAGGGTAGTTGTAAGCTTCTAAGAGTGAAAAATCATTTACTGTAGTAGTGGGATTGTGGGTGTCATCCCCACCATGGTTTTTCCCTCTAACCAATGGTTTTCATGCAAAAATCATTATGTAATATGTGATGAATTTGTAGACATTTGATATATTTTTTTTTTATTTGTTTACTTCAGTTATATGTTTTGTGGTTTACAAGTTATTATTGGAGTTATTCAGATTGGTGGTTGGATTAGTCTATGATTTGTTTGCACTGATTCACCCCCCTTCTTAGTGCTTGAGAATTCTAACAATTGGTATCATAGCTAGGTTCTCTCAAGGTGATATGTCTAACAGATTGAGGAAAAGATCTATAATTATGGATAATTACAGGCATGCATCACAACTTGAAAGTGCACACAAGATGATCAATGAGCTAGAGGAGAAAATTAAGAACACTTGCTATAAGAAGAAAACTCATTGAATAGTTGAATGAGAGTTAGGATTAAATTGAACAACTATATGAAGGAATTATGTCCAAATATTATGAAGAAGCAATTGTAGATCTGATGGGAAAGAACAAAGGACTTAAAGAAGAAGAGACAAATTCGAAAAGAGAGCTTGAAAGAAAATCTGTCACGATGTGTGAAGATCTTGAAGGAAAGAGAACAACTGAAAGTACAAGGAAGATTGTTGAAGATATTAATAAATTTTTTGAGGATGCTCTAAAGGAAAAAGATGAAGAACTCTACAGGCTGAGACATGAATATACTTTGTATAGAAACTAAATGCAGGATACAGTTGAAGAAAATTTGCAAGTTATAAGTGAGAATGAAAGACTCAGAGAAGAGAATGATAAAATGAAGAATAAATTGAAATTTGAGAAAGAAGAAAGTGAAAAACCAAAATAGTACAATGAAAGGATGCAAAAGTTTGATGAAAAATTGAAGAGACAAAGAAGACACAAACATCCAACCGCTCTTGGTTATACTGGTCATGGAACATTTGAAATTGGTGAGTCATCAAAATCTGAAGCTGAGAAGCCACAAACAAATCAGAAGGTATATCTAAAAAATTAAGGTAAGAAACCTAACAGACCTACTTGTTATAACTTTTGAAAGCCTGGTCATACTAAAAAAGTGTGTAAGATAAAACTGGTGAACAAGTCTTATACTTTTGATGGTTATTGCTAAAATTTCATAAGTATGGTCATGATTCATATGAGTGTAGATCTAGATCTCACAGTAGATCTAGCAATAGATCTAGTGGTGAGAGATTTGATGGATATTGTTTCACATGCAATAATTAAGGACATAAAGCTAAGAATTTTAGGTCTAAATTGTATGTTCTTAGGTCTCTAAACAAATTGGTAAGCCCTTATGAAAGGGAAAGGAAATTCAATGTTACATGTTCAATATGTGGTAACTATGGTCATCTAGCAGTGAATTGTAGAATGAGAGCCCAAATAGGAAATGTTGGACCTTGGAGGTCAACCAGTATGGAATGTTTCAAAACCATGGGATTGGTCATATTGTTCGAGATTGTCGATTCAGAAACCGGTCATTCAACTAATCAGAAGACATAAAAGGTAAAAGGATTATTGATGTTGAGGAAGTTAGTCGAGATATGAAGAATATTTGGAGGAAGGTAGGAAAGAAATAGGAAATGGTAAATTCATCTGAAGAGAATTCACCATACTCTGGTGTAGAGGATTCTTCTTCAAACTAAGCATATTATTTTCTTAGGGGGAGCACTTAAATAAAAATCCTTTACCAATCCCCTAGACCTAAGATTTGTAAGATCTGTATGCACATTATGGTGTAAGATGATGAATTGTTTTTTTTGATAATCTTTATGAAGTAGTTAATGATTTTGTGCTGATAACATTGAGTTTACCATTTGATATCAGTTATAACTACTAGAGTACCTATTGGTTGATATGCATTAATTAGTGATAAGACACTATTCCTATCATTAGAGAAGTATTATTTTTCTATTGGAATCACATAACATCTATTTCTCAATTATAAATAGAGGGAAGTAATTTAACCTTTTACTTTTACATTCATTTGAACACTTAAGAGCTATTCTAAGCATTATTGTAGATAGGTTGAGTTTGATTCAAGACATTTGAACCTAGCTTTCTATCAAGTTTTCATGAACCCTAACCAGTGTATTGTGAATTATCTATCTGGTTTGTATTTGGATTTGTTTGATATCATAGTTGGTCAATATGGAAAAAAGAGTTGATACACATATTTTTATGAAAATTATTGAGAAGCCTCAACCTATTTTCAAGCTTCATCCAATCAAAGAAACTGATGTAGATATGACTAGTGTCGTATCTATGATTCCTCTGCGAGTATTTTTTATCAAAGATTTGTGGTCATATGTTCATTGCAAGATTGAAGAACTAGGAGCTGGAGCTATAAAGAAAGAAAGTGAGGATATGTGTACCAATGGTGTACTGAGTCATGAACACAAGGATTTACTAGCAAAATTTTTTAAAGTATGTGGTGGATATTCCCACTGAATTCTATCCCAATTGGATTCTCTATGTATTAAGTAGAGTGCATGATCAATTTATTTTCTTGGAAAATCCTCACAAGATTTTGAAGTTAATTATTCATAGAGTTACTCGATTTCAAGTGGAAAGATTAGAGTGTACATTGAGAACGGTTTCAACACATCTGGTTACCAAGTTAAATAAATCCAAACAAGATGACAGAGCTATGACTATAGATGATATTGAAGATAGAGAATTTTTCTTCACATATATGGTGATAGGTTATTGGGTATATCAATCAAGTAGAGTTAACATCGTGTGTGGTGGTGTTATCCATGCTGGTTATCAGATAGTGAAAGATGATTCAATGTATGATCTATAGAAGATGTTAAGAAGTCAATTTTTGGTGAACATGGAGATGATAAAGAAAAATAAAAGAAATCATTCAAGTATGGTGCCCTACTTGTATGTATGTTATTTTACATCCAAAATTTCTTCCCTCGTAGAGGTAATATTGTTTGGTCAAAGGATAAACTGGTAGTGACATAGATAAGTGAATTTACTAAGGAATTGGGTGATAATTTTAACAATGTTATGTGGGGTTATTTCAAAGATTTCCAAGATAAGATGCATAAACATGAAATAATTCGAGCTAGCATAATAGAAAAATATAGGAATGGTATATGTTTTCTAGTAGATACAAATTCTTGTATTATGATGGTAGTTGAACCTAGAACTTATTGGGTTCCACCTTTGGGTTATGAAGTAGAAGGAGATTTAGTGAGCCTACATGCAGATGAGTTACTCTCAAAACCTTTGGATAAACAAGCATAGAGATTTGGAACATATGAAGAAGCATTTTCTAAAATCAGTATACAAATGAAGAAACTAGTCATTGAAAGGAAAACTAGAAGGATGATACCTAATTAGAATATAAATTTGGTAGTGATGAAGAAGGTACATCCAGTATTTCTGAAGTTGCATCTAAAGATCCACCTTCCCATATTCCATCCACTTATGCAAAAGTGAAGAGAAAGAAGAGTAAGCCTACATTAAAGGAAGTTGAAATTAAGATGGAACCGATAAAGAAGACATATAAGAGGAAGAGAAAATCCATTGATGATGAAAGTGAGCATAAGGAAACTACAAAAGATAAATATGTCTAGATTGAATCAAATAAGGATGCAAAAGAGCTAAAAGAAAGTGGTAAGAAGAAAGCCCCTAGTGTTGATTACATTGCCAAAGACATAATGGATAATGGTAGAATGGGAGGAGTTGGTAGAAGATATGGATTCCTAAATGATGAAGACAAGAATAAGATAGAAGAGGCTATCATATTTAGCCTATAGAAATTCTATATGACTCCTAGTGATCTTTACCAAACTTTATCGAAAGATCTATATAATTTAATCCATGCTAGATGGTAAGTTGTACTAAAACTAGATAGAGAAATTATGGAGAGAGAACTTAGTCAAGTGTAACTTGATCTGAATCCTGAAGATGTAAAGATAATGGTTGAAGCCTATAGACAAGAATTCAAAATAAAAAAATAGAGCAAAAAGTGTACTTGTTGGAAAGACACATATTGTGCACCATGAAACTATGGAAATATGGAGGAAAAAGATGCAGTAAGCGGATCAAGAGGAAAATGAAGAAAAATTTGTTGATGAGAATCAAAAGGGTAAATAGCCTACGATTGAGAGTATTGGTGACACATCTACACATCAAGATAATAGGTGATGTTCTTGCTAATATTCCTAAAGAAGTGGAGAACATTGAAGAACAAAATGTTTATTTAAATCAAACTGATGGATAAAAGGTAGAAGTAGAACAAATACATGAAGATAAGGTTATGATAGAAGACATAAAAGGTAAAGATAATTCTCCCTCATCGTACCCTATGAATAATTTAGAGAAATTTATTTCTAAGAGGATAGAATAAAAAGTGGTATAAAGTCATAAAGAAGTTGAAGAAGAATATGATGTAAAGAGGAAATTAGGTCTTGGAGAGACAAGTGTGAAGAAGAAGAAGAAACTAGTGCAAGTAGAAGAAGAAGAAAAATAAGAGGAAGTGGAAGAGGAATAAATATTCACTGCACTGGTAGATATATCAAAATTGAAACCTAAGGAATTGATGAAGTATTTAGCACAGATGATGAAGAAAGTTGAGAGAGATAAGATGAGACAAAAGAAGAAGAAAGCTAGAATAATGAGACAAGCCAGAGATATCCTAGATGAGTTAGTACCTTGTTTATGATGAAGAAGATTATATAATAGATCAAATGGACACATTGATAAATGCTATTTTAGATCAAGGCCTAGATTTGGAGTCTACACCAGTAAAATTAGTAGAAGATAAATTAGAGAAGAAGATGATAGGTAGACTAATATCACTGAAGATAGGAGTAAATTGTCAGATCAAGTAAAATAAGTCAAGTATTCATTGACTAAGACAAGGAAAATATTCTCTAAAGTATCAAACTACTGAGAGTTGGTAAAAGAATTGGAGTGGAAAATAATTGAGGTTCAAAAGGAGCTAGAGAGCTTAACTAGTCAGCTTGATCCTATTTCAAGTTCAGTTATTGGTTATAGTAGTCAAGTCAAGGAATTATCTCACAAGGTGAAGTAGATTCAACATGAAAAAGATAACATGATGATTAGTTTACTTGAGTTAAAATCATTTTTATCACCTATAATGGATGTCCTGTAGTAGAATGTAAAGAAGGCGGAAGAGATTCTTTCCTTACCAGACATGAGAAATCTAGATAGTATGGAAGAGCTATCTTCTAGATTGCTTGAGAAAATTATTGATTTGGGTCACATGAAGAAGTAATAAGAGACATAATTAGATTCAAAATAGATAAAATTCAAGGTAATCTTTGACAAGATGTAAGAAAATCGTGCCTAGTTTAACATATTTAAGTTTTGTACCTTTGGCATTACTATCAAAGGGGGAGAATAATATATGAAGGAGGATAATATGTCAGGGAGTGTAATGTATTTTCCATCAATGCCAAAGGGGGAGATTGTTGGCATTGTGATGAGATTGGGAGATTGGTATATTGGTTGTAGTCATAGGATGTAATTGGTTTAGTTTTCAATGATGGAAAATAATTTAGTATAGTTATGTATCTGAATTGGTGAAGTGAAACATGCAATCAGTGTAAAGGATATGTAATCGGTGATGCAGGAAATTGGATAAGTGTAGAACATCGGTAGTTAGTAAGGTCAACAATTTGGTAGTGGTCATGATAGATGGATAATTACGAGGTGCAGTCACAAATACAATAAAAAGATGGTCAGACTAAAGATATAAGGAAGATTTTAGGCAGTGCATTAGAGAAATCAAAACGTGTTTGACTACTTTATAAATATTTCATGTAAATATTATTTTGAGCTGACACAGTCATAGGAAAATGTGTTTAGTATTGAGTTTATCATTTTGGCATATGATTATTGTACCTGAAAACATTTGGATTTCATGTAGTCAGTGCTAGGAATGTATATAAGTGGTACTTCTCATATTGTAAAGGTTGTTTTTTTATGTTGCTATGGTTGATGTGAAGGTTGTGAAGAAATTTTGTAATCTCAATTAGGGTTGCACTTAGAGATTGGATAGAGCCAAAGTTGTAGTAGATAGAGAAAGTAGAGAATAGATTGGATCTGATAGGAAATTAGTACTACATCCAAACCACTCACTTGTTCCCTAGAAGTTACAACAAGAAAATACCTTAGCAAGGTGAACTTTAACATGTTCTCTCATTGTAAATCCCTTAATTGGGTGAACTCTTAAAAAATTCTTAAAATTCTCTTACAAGGTAGATCTTAGAAGATCTTATTGTACTTCTAATAAGGTACTAATCACTCCTAATAGGGTGAACCCTCAGAAACTGTAGTTGTAAGCTCCTAGTAGGGAAAAGTAATTTACTATAGTAGTAGTCTTATGGGTGTCATCCCCACTATGGTTTTTCCCTCTAACCAAGGGTTTCCATGAAAAAATCATTATGTCATGTGTGATGATTTTGTGGATGTTTGATAGTGTTTACTTTTATTTGTTTGCTTCGGTTATATGCTTTGTGCTTTACAAGTTATTATTGAAGTTATTTAGATCAGTGGTTGGATTATTCTATGATTTGTTTGTATTGATCCACCCCCCCTCTTAGTGCCTAACAATTATAACACCTCCTATCTTACCAACACCATCTCATGATCCTTCATCGTATGATGAACTTGAAGCTTTGGCCAAATTAATCTATCTTAATATAAAGTAAAATTATAGGATAATATTTCCTTATAGGTTCCACCCAAACCCACACAGTCACATCAATTATGAATTCTTATGTTGATTTCATTACTCTAATAAACATTCTCTTGGTGACTCTGTTGAATTCAGACAATTTTTTCAAGACTTAATTGATAGATGGCTTCTTCTTTTAACATAAGATATTATACATTTTCTTCATATCAAAGAAATACCTTAGCAATTATTTTCCTATTATATTTCTCTCCATTAGGAAAAATCTATTGCATAATGTGCACTAAAGACATATACTAGGAAGCAATCTCTCTTTCTCTCTTAACTATGGGGTAAGGGATCATCATTTCTTCCTTTTTCTAGGGATCAATTTTGTCCCTTTGATAGAACATTTCTTTTTTACAATGAAATCCTTTTTGGTATGTATTTGTTGTTTTACATAAGGATATTGACATAATGATTTGTGCCCTTATGCTTGTTTGAGAGAACATATCTTTTATACATGAGAAAACACATAGGGATCTTAATTTTTTCCAGCTTTCTTTGCATCCAATATTCCTTGTGGGTTTGCATATTTTATAGTTCGATGTCCTCTCTTGCATGAATTTATTTACTTGACACAAGTTGTAACCTTATGTTTTAAAGTGTTTATCTATTATGAATGATCTAACACTTAGGATGGGTATTTGGTTATTATTTATTTCTATCTTCTCCTTTCATAGGATCCATTCTCTTTGTTGTTCATCTCTTTTATAATATGATCTCCTCCCATATATGGAATTTTTGTTTAGGATCTTTCTCCATAATGATATTAGTATCCTCCTTACAATTTTGTCCTTTGATGGAAGTGCATATCTTGTATTATTGGGTTGACCACTAATTATACATAACGTGGAATCCTTCTTCTCCTTCTTTTTAATCTCTATGGATTTGTATTATTTCATAATGGTACATCCTTTTTGGCATGAGATACTTTATTTCACACTAGATCCTAACATCTTTTCTTAACAAATATTTTGCATGCCTCAAAGGGCATGTCTATCATATAATAATGATCCATATCATCATTCCATCTGTTTCATTAATGACTTGCTTACTTTATATGTGATTACTTTCTAGATTTAATATGTTTGTTTTACATTGGGAGTTCTCTCTGGTTTGCAGCTTATTTTTCTTGGAATTGTATATATATTATTAATTAACTATCATTACGATTGTATTATAAAAAAATTATTTCCTTCATGCTTGGGGAGAAAGATTTCTTGTATAGTCCTTTTCTCTCTCTTTTCTGAGGATCTACTTTCTTTAGTATAGTGGTATTTGTTTATCATGTGACATTCTTTTCCTATAAATAATTTTTTGTTTTGACTCAGGATTCTCTTATATAAGAATTTTGCATCCTTGATCATAACCCCTTCTTTATTTGAAAAAATATTCTCATTATAAAAAAATTTCCTTACTTTGTGTTTCAAAGTCTTTCATCCTTCATCATGAATCCCTATTTCACCTATCGATAGGGGGATAAATGGGTGGATTCTTGTTCTCCTCCCCCCTCTTTTCCTTGAAGATGTTATCTTTTTTCAAAGAACTCCTCTTGAAGGTAGACTTCTTATAGCCTAGATCTCTTCCTTTCAAGGGTCTCTTCCCACAAGTAGAATGTATTTTCACAATTATCTATTTTATTATCTCATAAGATTCAATAATTTTAGCTCATTTTATGGCATACATTGTTGTTTCAAGGATATATTCTTGTTGTTAGAAGTAGGTATCCTTGATTCTCTTCCTTATGATGTCTCCTATGGTGACATCATAAGGAGGTGGGCATACATACAACCTCCCTTGTACATTATACAAAATATTTCCAAGCCACCCCATGTGCAAAAAACATTTTAAGCTACCTCATGCACAAATTTTTTTAAAGCTACCTGGTGTGAAAAACATTTTAAAGATTTCTCATGTGCAAATTTGTTTTAAGCCACCCCATGTGCAAAACATTTTTAATCCACCCCCTGTGAAAAACATTTTTAATCCACTCCATACACAAAATATCTTTAAGTCACCATGTGTTAAAATACATTTTTAAGTTGCCAATAGGTGCAAATTTCTCAAGGTAGAGTTGACTAGCATAACATAATTTGCTAGACTATCAATTATACTTCCTCTCTCTTCTCTCCCCATGGATCACATAGCATAACACAATTTTCTAAGTCTATAGAATTCATAGTCTCTCTCTCCCTCTTTGTGTTCTCATGGCTTTTCTATTAGGTCAGACCATGGATTTTTTATCACATTTGGTGATTCTCTTGTTCTTTCTATGTTATCCCTTATTTCCTTTCAATAGCTTTCCAGACATGATATTAGTGGATGGGACATTTCTAGTCGAGGTCTCTTTCACTAGTTGATTTGTAGTTTTGTTTTAGTACTAACCTCTTTTGTGTCTTTTGTCTTTTCTTTTCCTTTTTCCTTTTTATCTTTATTTTTGGGCCCTTGTGCATGGAAGTGGAGTTAATATCCTTGGTTTGGGGGCTTACATTCATAAAATTAGTGTTATCTTATCTCTTTTTAATTTTCCTATCAACATCTTTCTCTCTTTATTTCTTCTATATTTCCTTTACCATGATCATGAGCTTGTCTCGTACTCTTGCTAAAGTGGGGGTTAAATGTATCATCCTAAAAAGTAAGCACTTCATTTGTGCTCATTTTGGGACCATTTTGGCCCTACATTAGTGTGTTTCTCATGGTAGGACCTCATATTCCACTTAAATGCATACTTAATTAAAATATAGGTCCTCCTTCTCCTTTAATCTTATTTAAAATTAAATTTATCTGTAATTTCTATTTATGATTTCTCATTTTCCATCTACTAACACATTTCATTTTCCACCTAGGTCCTATGCATTCAATTTCAGAGTTCAGGATTTGCCTTGATTTCCTAGCAAATTGTGGCTTTCACAACCCCTTTTTGGAACACTTCCCTTTATCTTGGGAAATTTTTTATTTTCTTGGACAAAGCCATCCAGGTTGGATTTTTCCTAGAGCCTTTCTCTTTATTTGGCTCTAGACCTAATGCAGGGGTTTCTCTCCTAGATCTCTAAATGAGGTTAGCCTATGAAATTTGAGCCCCAAAATTTGTATAAAAGGAAACCTCTTCCTCTCATTTTCACATCACACACACATGAAAGCTATCTTACATCCATTATGCATTAAAGAGATTTAAGTGTAAGAAAGAATCCATTATCAAGCATTCAAGTGCAAGGAAGCCATCAACTATTTCAAGTCTTCATTCCATTATTTCCAACCATAGATCTAGCTTCTTTTCCCATTGGAGGTGAAGAAAAGGAGTTTGACATCAAGGAAGGAGATATACATTCATCCATCAAGTCTTCTTCCTTAACTCAATATTGTGGAAAATTACAAAATCTATTACTTAAGGTATTATCTTACATGATTTCCTTTTGGTTTTTGTGTTGACACAAAGCTATTGCATCAAAATTCTTGATCACATACTTAGAGGAAATTGCATCCACATGGTATGATATATTCCATTATTTGGATCTAATCTCTACTACATGACAACATTATTTTAATTAAATTTATTTTATTTTAAGGTTGATTTCTAAATAAGGGTTTGACTGAGGAAAACCCCTCCCTTAAATATTTTTCCCCTTCTTTTCTATGTGCGAGATCAAGCTGTAGAGTTCTAGATCTAGATTCGGGAGCTTTGGACACAATCACAAAACCTCAAGAAATTTCATCAGATTTGGAGTTAAAAGGAAAAGGTTAGAATTTCCACCCTCATCCTAGACTATGTTGTCTAACTCAGCCTCATCCTCCATGGCTAATATTTTCATAGAAATTAGTTACATGAATCAAATTCCCATATCTAGAGTTTTACCTATTTTGACATCTCTACGATAGTCAAAATCAGATCTAAAAGTCATTGCTCCCCTCCTAACTATAAGGTAAGTTCATTTCTCTATTTTTCTCTTGCACTTAATTTCATAGATCAATTTTACATATCATTTACAACTATACATTCAAGGAATCCAAAACCCTACATTCTATGGATCATGAATTGGCACCCTTACTCTCTGGTCGTGCTAATCGAATTCACTTTATTGGAGGATTTATATTCTAATGTATGTAGAATTTGGGGATCTTCCATTGATTACCACTTTATTCATTACACAATTGGGCATTCTTTAGCATATAGGAACCACTTTTAATCTTCAAGGTTCTCCTATGAGAGCTATTCATACCTTTAGGGTAGTGATTCTACAATAGATAAGACACCACATCTTGGTACCAAATATCTAAAATTACTCCTTCATTGGTATATGATTTACATACCAACCCTTTGTCAAACCCTAAATCATTTTAGTCAAACCATGGCCTTGAACTAGCTTCATTAGTTGACTTTCCACATCAAATTCATGCAAGATCATCATCCACTTGCCTCTCCTTCATCTAATTCATTTTTCACTAACAATGATTTCACTGCAAGATCTAGAACTATAGAAATCACTTTTATCCTTAGGATATAATGTTTGAACTTCGTGATCGCTTTCACCAATGTGAAATATTATTTATCCAAGTTAGGATATCTAATTTTGACATTCTTGCTGGGACAACTCATACATGCAATGGGCCTTTCATTTTCTCCATTTTTTTCTGAGTATCCCTATACATGAGTGTTCTAAAGATAAGGAATATACCTTGAAAGGTATAGTATAGTCAGGGATAACTAGCACCGAGGTAGTAGGAATGAAAATTTTGATCTCTTCAAATGACTTCTTGACTAGAGCTACCCATTCAATATTTGCATTTTTATTTAGCTTATCATTCAGGGGGCACACTATTTCTACAAAGCTATTGATGAACTTTCTGACAAAAATTATCTTCCTGAAGAGAGACTTTAGCTCTTTTTTACTATTTTATTGGGCTAGTTTGAGGATATCCTCAACTTGACTTGGGTCTATCACTATCCCCACTTCTTTTATCATGTGTCCCAATAACTTTTCTTTAGTAACTCTAAATACACACTTCTTGGGGTTAAGCAATATTGCAATTTTTTTGCACTGTTTAAGAACTTTGTGTAAATCCTCAATATGATCTAATCAGACCTTAGAAAACATTATTAGGTCATCCATGTAAATTATGATTTATTTTATCACTAACCCTTTAAAGGAAACATGCATCTCTCATTGAAACATAGCTATGGCATTGATCAAGATGAATGACCTACGGTGGTAAGAAAATATCCCCCACTTGGTGGTGAACATTGTTTTTAACCAGTCCTCTTCTTGTACTATAACCTAGTTGTATCTAGGACATATTTTGTGACCCATTCACTATCTATAATACTTAATTCAAGGTTGGGAGTGGATAATTATCATTTTGTGATTCTCTATCTAGGTTCTTAAATTCAACACATAATATATTTTCACTATTTTTCTTTCCGACCATAACCAAATTTTCAACCCATGTGGAATGTCTAATTTTGAAAATGATTTTAGAGTCCAAAATTTTTTGAACTTCATTTTGAATCAATGGTTCTATCAAAGGATTAAAAGTCCTATGTCTCTTGAGCTCTTCATAGATCTATGCTATAACATCTTGGTATTCCTTAAAAAGTTGCAACATTCAAATTTACTCTTCATCTGCATCGACCATAACAATGTGAACTTCTCTTGGGTTTTATTTGGTACCACAATTATACACTTCATACTCGTCAGCTCTCATTACAGGAGATGGATTCATTTTATTAGATGACTCATCTCTATCAAAAATTCTCTCTAAAGAAACCATGCCCTTGGTAATAGCATTGGTTTTCAAATTTAGGATCCTTTTGTGGTCTAGTTCTTCATGTTCAAATTGTTCTTCATCAATAATATATTTATTGAAAACACCACTACACATAATAAATCCCAATATGTGTTGGTCATATTGGAACACTTGAAAGTTTGTGATGTTATCAGGATTGCAGGAGCAACAACTAGCTCAACCAAGAATCTTTTCAATCTCAATTTCTCCATGCGGTGCAGTAAACTTGCATACACTGGGAGAGCATCTGTACCACTATTTCTTCATCTTGGGATTTATTGGATATTAAATTCTTCAATGTATTTCATAGGATCCTATACTTGATTATAGTATACAATTATCCTTTTATCATTTCATGAGTACTGTCTGTGGATTTTATTGATAACCAACTGAGAGTCACCCTCTACAACCAAAGCCTTAATTTTCTTCTCATGTGCCATGAGAAGTCCTTGAACCAATACTTCATACTTTGTAACATTGTTAGTGCACAAAAATTGTAACCTATATGTTGTATAGAATGACTTACCCCTTGGATTGACCAATTCAATAATGGCTATGGATCCTTGCTTGCACTTAGAACCATCAAACCATAGCCTCCATACTTGGTGTTATTTCATTAGTTTTGACTTGGTTTGCATATTTGATTTTTTCTTAGGTACCATGGGTTCTATGGTAGGATTGGACTAACTTCCTTGTGAGTATTCTTCTATAGTGGATGTGGTTCTTTCTGATTCTATCCTTTCAGATTCCTCACCACATTAAGGGAATACCTTGTTAAGCCCAAAATGAGGCAAGAAAAATTGAGACGAGGGTTGAATCAGTTGTACACTAACAATTTAAACTTTAAACCACTTAAACAAATTAATGATTTGAAAGATAAATAGTAATACAAGATCCACAACACATAACATAAAACACCAAATTTGTTCTCAAGGAAACCTAGTTAAGGTAAAACCCCGGTGGGAGTCAAACCCACTAGATGGATGTACCATTTTAAAAATACTAACTGGTTAAGAGAAAATGAAAAAAAAGAGGAGTGCACATTCATTCACGGGCCCACTACCTAGAGCTCACTACTCGCAATACAACAATCTAGCTCTTAGCCGGCTTCACTGATCAATCAATGATTACAATTCACAAGAGTGGAAAAAATGTCCAATACAACTGAACTAACTTACAACATCAAAAATGCCAATATATTTCCAATGAAGTACAATTTATACCTCAATCATAGAATACAAACATCCTCCTTCTTTTCTTCTACACACACTTACACTTTGTAATTACAAATAATTTTCCATTTATACATATTACAATGAATAGTCCACAACAAGGTTTGATAAGACCTATAAAAAAATGATATAAACATTATGCTCAAACTACAATGCAATCTAAATCAAGTTAGCCAAAACTTAGATAGGACCCAAATCTTCATCCTCAAACATGCAACAGCTTCACCAAATCCGCACCAGGAATTACAACATGTTCCTTCACCAATTCATCTATGACCTAAATGAATAAATTCCAACATGCTAGAAAATCACCAAATATGATCACCATGATCAGTGTGAACCATTAGTGTGGTAATACCACAATCCATGAATACTATCAAGAACAAAGAATATCTTCTTGAACCTTCACATCAACTCAATCTCAAAATCTAAACTCTTTTCTATACTGCATACCAGCAATATTGAATACAAAACATTTTCAAACTAAAATGGATAACTTGCTAAACTATGAATCATGAACAACACTAATTGAGAAAACAAAAATAAATCCCGACATTACCACCAACTTTGCATCAACTAAATCAACCATGTCAATCCTCACTGAAGAAAAAACTCAGCATCAGAACATAGGAATACTGAAATATAATCAACTGATAAATCAATCATAACTCACTCAATCAATTATGCGATCCTCTATAAGTTGAAAAAAATCAACTACATACATATTTGAAACACCAAATAGAAGAGTAGCAAAATATCTTCAACAAATCACTTGAACAACTAAAATCATCTTCTCTAAATAGACTAAACACACTTTCTACAACATCAATAGTTTATTGACATCAATGAAAAAAACCAATGTTAGCACACATAAACAAGGTCTAATCAACAACATTTGATGTCAAGGTATGTGCAAGATCATGAGGGGCCAAAAAGTGGCGATGTGAAAAACATTCACTTTTCACTCGTCCAAAAGCACATGAAAGTGCTTGTTGACTTTTTAGTAGGCTTGGGTGTCAGTACACCTGGGCAAACCTACCACCAAAGCACAGGCCTAATCGGGTACCCGATAACTGTGGCATAAATCCAAAACCCCCGAGCCCTTTTACTCATTTCCTTGCATGATTTTCTTCAAGTTCTTTTCATGATTTTCAGATATCCGATATATTTTCGGATACCTGATATTAGAAACAACAATTTCAACTCCAAGCATATTCAGTAAGTAGTTATTTATATAATTTTTATTAATTTATTTCATTTTCATGCTAAATGTAGCATTTTTTTTAAAAATAGGGTTTTGTATTTATATTTGTAATAATATATGAAATTAGATTGAAATTTAGATTTTTATTTATTTAATCAGGCATGGCTAACAACAATGAAGAAAATAACCCTCTCGCACCAAATAATGATCCCCAAAACAATCCCCCGCTTCAAAACCCTCCATCTTTACAAGATTTGATACAAGAAAATTTGAACACAATATGGGGTTTCCAAAACACGTATCAAAATATACCTACATTAGGTCCCATGCTTGCCACACTAAATACAATTGTTGGAAACATTGACACACTCACGCAGCAACATAATGCTGCTCTTCATTGGCGTGATGATATGCATGCCCAATTTGATGACGGGCTTGACCATGATGGGATTGCGGCCCTTAATATAAGTAAGGAAGATATAGCCACCCTTTTTGTCAATCCTAAAACTGGAATACCAGTTGACCCCAAAAAGCCCAAATTATCAATAAAATGGTGCACAAATGAAGCAATGCGCACAAACTTTTGGGATCGCTGGTGGATGGTTTTTGATAAACCACCCCATAGTAATTTGGAGGTCCCATTTTATTTCCTTAAAAAATTGTATGTTGAGTTTGTGCTTGGTCACCATGTTGATTATTGGAGTATGAGGCCCAACATGGGCGTAGGTAGAGGAGCTCCTCAAACTAGGCCATCTTCCCAGTGCCGAAAGGCCACTACCTTTGTCCCCCCCACTGATGTTGCACCCCCTCCTCCAGTGCAGCATCCTGATATCATTGTAGAGGCTGCCTCACAGACTATTAGGGCCATTCATTTACTGAGTGATCAGTTGATCACTCAGACCAGGTCAGTGTTGCCTCCTTTGGATGTTTCTGGTGCATCGACAGCTTATCAGAGTTCACATGTATGTGAGCCCCATATATGCATTACGTGCAGGCATATGTGCCTTGGACCGCTTACTAATTTTGATATATATCAGTTTCATTATATTGATGAGGGGGATACATGAGGTGTAGTTGCAAAGGCTGCAACACCTCATGGAGCATCTACATCTCATGAGAGTGCTCAAGAGGTGCAAGCAGAGCCATTGACTCTTGTTGATACGGTAAGAGTAAACATTATAAATAAATTTGTCACATGACTTATTTAATTTAAAAATAATTTATTTATTTAGATTAGTTTTAATGATTGCATGCACTTATGTATATATATTTTTTCCATTTATGTTTAGTCGATGACACAAGAGGAGGTGAGATAGGTGGATGAGTCCACACTTTTGGCCATTTCATTTGGCCTTGATGACTATACAGTATATTATAAATTATGTACCCATTAGTTTTTTTTATATCAATTGGTGTACATGCTTAAATCTCTATCAATTAGAGCAATAAAATTCATACATTTACTAATATATATTGTCATCTTATTTTGTTCTTACAGGCTACAGCCGATGTCAATGGGGGGCATTAGGGGGTTCTTTCATCAAGTGTCGATAAAGGAAAGGTAGTTAATTGTTTAAGATTAATTATGCATGCATATGTATGCCACTTATGTATAGCAATAAATATTTTACTTGCACTTTATTGTATAGGGTGTGGCTATCAATGATGTCCCGACACCGGTTTGACAGCGTAGGGTTACAGGTGTCTCGATTTAGAGTGATAGCTGGATTGTACGTAGACTTTTACATATTGTTATTTGTATTTTGTAACCAGGTTTTCTATGATGAAGTACATTGATATATAATTCACAATCTTTTTAGTCTCATAGGTTACTCTGACTGTGAGGGAGGGCCCACGAGAATCCTTCATTTCTTTGTTGACCCAGCCCACTATTCCAGAGGAGGGATCACTAAATGTAAGTTTTAATTTTAGTTCAATCAATTTGTAATTTTATTATGCTATCATCCTATTTTGTAGATTTATTACTCTATGTTGCACCACTCTACTAATCTCATTATTGCAAATATATATTTATAGGTCAGAGTTGGTATTGCTGGCATGGTCCCTTCGCTACCCAGGACTTATGCTAGGACACCTACTCGTGGTAGGTGATCGAGAGACCAAGTACAAATATTTGTATTCAGTTATAATTTTAATTAAATTAGTGTTTGAAAATTATGAATTATATATATATATATATATATATATGTACAAATCATATAAAGTAAGCAATCTAACTTTGGTTTGAACTCATTTTTTATGCAGGATCAATCAAAGCCCAACACTTCTTCAAAGAGGCTACATTTTGATGATCCCCCTATAGCATAGGATGCAGTTTTAGTTTTGTGGTCATTTAGAGATGACACTTGACACATTTTGAGATGGCATATATGCCACATTGTACACCTTAAAACATTGATTTTGTAGACATTTTGAAATGGCATGTGCCATATTTGTATATGGACATACTTTTGATACATTTGATACATATATAGAACATGTTCATTTATATGTTATATTTGCATCATCTTTTGTATATACATATTTATTATTCATGTTTATGGAATTGAATGGTGAAGTTATATCTTGACTATGATTATCATTATGATTTAAATTATATCTTGTTGAAGTTACATTTGTTTTTCTTTACTCTAGAATACCCTATTCATGGAGCTTATTCTGTTTGAGGTTTAACTTCTTGTTGGTGAACAAATTTGTCTTCCAAAGAAATGCTTACAAAATGACCCTTAAAGCCCAAACAAAAAGACTCAACCAACACCAACAGTTGGGTCACTTTGCTATTGAGAAGCGTAAGCACCCTTTGAATTATCCAGGTACAGCTCCCTGTGCAGGATTTACAATGAATCAACTAAACTCTAAATGATAATGCTTTTAACCTGAAAGCAATAAAGGCTTACAAACATCTATTCGTAAACATGAGATAGATGTGAAGGGACTAATTTATTGAAAAGAAAAGGATAGTAAACACTACAAATTTCATTTTCCTAAACAATGCATTACAGAAAGAAACTAAGAGAGAAAGATGAATGGTTCTTTCCAAATACATGAAAAAATATAGCACAAAGTCCACAGATGATCGTGCTGATGATCAGATGTAACAGATACACATTCAAAAGAAACCAATATAATTCAAAGATGAATATCAATCAGAAAGTGAGCATCTAAAATCAAAGTTTTAATATGTTGACATATCCTTCTTTGAACACAGCAAAACAACAAAGATTTTGTTGTTCCTGTACATTAATCATTATCTGAAAATAAAATCCCTCTTTCCCTACATTACAATAAAAATCCTAATCTATCCCTCCCCTGGCACAAAGTCTCTCGAGTCAGGCAGAATTTGAAACCCCCAAAATCTCCTCTACGAGCCTTATTTATTTTCCCCTTTCAGTCAGTTTCTTTCCTGTTATAATAACTAATTCTTGAGGACATGCATATCCACATCTTCTTTCTCGAATACATTAAAGTCTCCCTTTGTGAGTGCTTTAGTAATATTTTGTTATGAAAGTCCATGTTACTTGGCACTCTACATCTTTCAAAATGGATCTATTCCTATAGAATAGTGTCATCTAGATCTTATTGCAACACAAGTGTTAATGCCTCTGTGTTTTGATTGGACACTTGGTGCTATAACTAGAGTGTGTCATTTCTAGCTCTCCACACACATACCGCTTCATGCAAATGATACCAAGAAACATTTTGTCAAAGCTATCATACATATGTATTTTGGGATTCAATTGTGAGCACATCCTCCTCAATTTTCCCACCCTGTAAACCTGAAGCCAACATCTCTGAATCATGACTGATGTCAACACAAAGAACTACATTATCATGCATCATGAATGCATCATCAGCTTGGTATTGAAAATCGCTCTTAAGTTTCCCACTGATATAGTCCCAGACCTCTATGAATCCAACAACCGAGCATGAAACAAGGTTCTGTCCATTAGGGAAGATGTCAGGTCCTCCTTGACATTCGATGTTGGGGCATTCTCAGGAAATGATAATGTCTTAATATTGAAATTGTGTTATAGATTATCATGTTCTCAAATGCCAATACTGTCGATGTGCAAAACTAATTCTCATTGTCATCGACCAGTCTAACCTGACAAAGCTTTGGAAACTTCATTTTTGGATACCTTTTACTAGTTCTACTGCTCCTATCTATAATTCCATATGCCATGCTCTGATTGCGGGCATTCTGTTGAATAGTTTACATATACGAGCCCCTAATGCAGAGGTTACAGCAAGAAAGTGGAGTGCCCTTCTACTACCTCCCACAACTCACCAACCAACCACAAAGGCTTAAGGGTAATCCCAAACTCTTTTGATGGTATAACACAACCAAAAAAATGTATTTCTATCCCAATAAACTTCCTTTGCAAAGTTACACACTCAATCAAACTTCAATGCCTTTTTGGCTTTAGGGACACTAGGCCTAAAACTAACTTATTGATAGAACTCTTCACCAGTGGACTTCCTAACCACTCCCAAGCATTTAGATGGTCCTCATATGACCTAAGGCCTCTAAAATAACACTTGGCTTATTCCCACCAAAACCCTACCATGGCAAACTAGACCCTCACGCCAATTTCCTTGTAGCCTTCTCAATAGAGGTTTTCTACTATAACTTTTTCACAACTAAGTATCTTGATACAATCAGGGAATTTTCAAACACCCATTTTGAATTTATTTAAGATCCCAAATCCTTGCCTTCCAACTCCACTCCAGCACCACCTAACACCCACCTTGAACACAAACCTAATTGGCCTAATTAAGCTTGGTTTACAAAGCAAGTATGAGGTATAGGGTTCATGGAATTGGTACAATGATTCAGATATTCTTATCCAACCCAAAATGACTCAAAACCACCTTTACTTCACTCACTTGTCTATTCTATGCACTTCTTTACAACTTTCTTCTACTTTCTAGACTGAATCCTCTCAAAAATTCAGACTAGGGCCTGATGCATGAAGGCCTTGCCCTTTGAGCCACTACATGAGCCTTTAGAATCCATTGATACATAGACCTAACTTGGATTTTCCAAATTCTTAGGTTAAACCCATGGCTAGAATGCAAGTTAGGCCTCCATTAGTGTTTAGGACCCTAGAAAAGCTTGCTTCCTGGACTGTTTTGAAAAGAATTGAAATAACTTTAACAAATGAAACTAAAACTTCTTCAAATCAATGAAAATGTTCACTAACATGAAATATAGTATTCCCACATTCAAATCATGACCCTGTAAGTCCATACACGCCCATACAACTCTGAGAAATGGCTCAAAAATGGTTTGTATTCCTCCTTTATGGCATCAGTTTACAAAAACTAACTTCTTACCATTATGGTTCAAAGTGACGAGCATATATAACCTTAAAAATGAAGGTATATCAATTGGAGAACCCATTTGACTCTTGGGTTTCCAATTCCAATCTCTCAAGAAATTTTAGAAAGTTGCAACAGCAACTTTTATTGCATTTTTGCAATTTTGCAAAATATGCTATTTTATGAACTCGATAGAGTTTATGATTTATTTTTGAGATCAAAACCTATCAACATGATTTTTCAAGTGAAAATAATCTAAAATCAACGTTTAAGACTCCATAAGCCTAACCTAGCAAATCATCACTAACTAGGTGAACCCCATGACCTAAGGTATCTTAGGCTTATAACATTGCCAAAAGATCCTTGATCACACATTAGGGATTCCAAACCAAAATTAGGATGATCTATTTAGATCCATCCTATTTATTACAAACATAACAATGCAATTCAAATTCCTACTAGTGGAGGGTGCCCTGCACCAGCCCCGGAAGATCACTGCCCAATCATGCTTAGTGCACCTTGGGGTCACTTGGGTCGAGCGTGGTCGCGAGCATTCCAATGACTCTGTGGGAAGAATAGGATTGTCATTTGCGTTTACCTGGCCAACTAGAGCTGATGGAGCAGATGGTTTGATGCCAGGTTAGACGGTTTGAAAGATACATTGCTGAGCCACTTTCAACTGACCCTCACTGCAAGTTTTGGCATCAATTGAGATCGCCTTGCCAAATGCAAACAAAGTCGAATCACCCAAAATTGAGAGAGGTTATTGTAGACCTTGAAAACATGATCCTGTAGCACCTAATAGTTTGTTGATATCTCTCATGAATTTTGAGATACGAGCCCTAGAAGATCACTGCCCAATCATGCTTAGTGCACCTTGGGGTCACTTGGGTCGAGCATGGTCGCGAGCATTCTGGTGACTCTGTGGGTAGAATGAGGTTGTCACTAGCATTTATACAGCCAACCAAAGCCAATGGAGTAGATGGTTCAATGCTAGGTCAGATGGTTTGAAAGATACACTGCTGAGCCATTTTCAACTAACCCTCACTGCAAGTTTTGGCATCGACTGAGATCGCCTTGCCAAATGCAAATGAAGTCGAATCGCCCAAAACTGAGAGAGGTTATTATAGACCTCAAAAACATGATCTCGTAGCACCTAAAATTTTGTCAATACCTCTCACAAAGTCCAAGATACGAGCCTCAGAAGATCGCTGCCCAATCGTGCTTAGTGCACCTTGGGGTCACTTGGGTCAAGTGCGGTCGTGAGTGTTCCGGTGAATCTGTGGGTAGAACAGGGTTGTCACTAGCATTTACCCAGCCAACCAGAGCCAATGGAGTAGACAATTCAATGCCAGGTCAGATGGTTTGAAAGATACACTGTTGAGCCACTTTCAACTGACCCTCACTGCAAGTTTTGGCATCGACTGAGATCGCTTTGCCAAATGCAAACAAAGTTGAATCACCTAAAATCGAGAGAATTTATTGTAGACCTCAAAAACATGATCCTGTAGCACCTAAAAAAATTTTGATACCTCTCACGAAGTCTGAGATATGAGCCCTAGAAGATCGCTGCCCAATCATGCTTAGTGCACCTTGGGGTCACTTGGGTCGAGTGTCGTCACGAGCATTCCGGTGACTCTGTGGGTAGAAAGGGGTTTTCATTGGCATTTACTAGGCCAATAGGATCTTATGGAGTAGATGGTTCAATGCCATGTTAGATGGTTTGAAAGATACGCTGCTAAGCCACTTTCAACTGACCCTCACTGCAAGTTTTGGCATCGACTGAGATCACCTTGCCAAATGCAAACGAATTCAAATCACCCAAAACTGAGAGAGGTTATTGTAGACCTCAAAAACATGATCTCGTAGCACCTAATGGTTTGTCAATATCTCTCATGAAGTCTGAGATATGAGCCCCGAAATATCACTGCCCAATCATGCTTAGTGGACCTTGGGGTCACTTGGGTTGAGCGTGGTTGTGAGCGTTATGGTGACTCTGTGGGTAGAATGAGGTTGTCACTAGCGTTTACTTGGCCAACTGGAGCTAATGGAGTAGACGGTTTGATGCCAGGTCAGAAATTTTGAAAGATACACTACTGAGCCACTTTCAACTGACCCTCACTGCAAGTTTTGGCATCGACTGAGATCGCCTTGCCAAATGCAAACGAAGTTGAATCACCCAAAACCGAGAGAGGTTATTGTAGACCTCAAAAAAATGATCTCGTAGCACCTGATGATTTGTTGATACCTCTCACGAAGTTTGAGATACAAGCCCCAAAAGATCGCTGCCCAATCATGCTTAGTGCACCTTGGGGTCACTTGGGTCGAGCGTGATCGCGAGTGTTCCGATGACTCTGTGGGCAGAATTGGGTTGTCACTGGTGTTTACCCAGCCAACTAGAGCTGATGGAGTAGATGGTTCGATGCCATGTCAGATGGTTTGAAAGATACGCTGCTAAGCCACTTTCAACTGACCCTCACTGCAAGTTTTGGCATCGACTGAGATCACCTTGCCAAATGTAAATGAAGTCAAATCACCCAAAACTGAGAGAGGTTATTGTAGACCTCAAAAACATGATCCTATAGCACCTAACAATTTTTCAATACCTCTCATGAAGTTTGAGATATGAGCCCCGAAAGATCGCTGCCCAATCGTGCTTAGTGCACCTTGAGGTCACTTGGGTCGAGCGTGGTCGCGAGCATTCCGGTGACTCTGTGGGTAGAATGGGGTTGTCACTAGTGTTTACTCAGCCAACCAGAGCTAATGGAATAGATGATTCAATGCCAGGTCAGATGGTTTGAAAGATACACTGTTGAGCCACTTTCAACTGACCCTCACTGCAAGTTTTGGCATCGATTGAGATCGCCTTGCCAAATGCAAATGAAGTCAAATTGCCCAAAATTGAGAGAGGTTATTGTAGACCTCAAAAACATGATCATGTAGCACCTAATGATTTTTTGATATCTCTCATGAAGTCTGAGATACAAGCCCTGGAAGATCACTGCCCAATCATTCTTAGTGCACCTTGGGGTCACTTGGGTTGAGCGTGGTCGCGAGCATTCTGGTGACTCTGTGGGTAGAATGGGGTTGTCACTGGCATTTACCTGGCCAACCAGAGCTAATGGAGTAGATGGTTTGATGCCACATCAGATGGTTTGAAAGATACACTACTGAGCCACTTTCAATCGACCCTCATTGCAAGTTTTGGCATCGACTGAGATCGCCTTGCCAAATGCAAATGAAGTCGAATCACCCAAAACTGAGAGAGGTTATTGTAGACCTCAAAAACATGATCCCATAGCACTTGACAATTTTTTGATACCTCTCACAAAGTCTGAGATACGAGCCCCAAAAGATCTCTATCGGTTTGAAAGATACGTTGAAGAGCCGCATTCAACTGACTGTTAGTGGTATGTTTGAAATTTGAACTGTGAAATTAATCATGATTAAGCTTGTGAAATTTGAACTATGGAGCTTATTATGTTTGAGGTTTAACTTTTATAGATTGTTTGAAATGCTAAAAAATAATATCCTTAAAGCATTAGAAACAACAATCAAACATGTAAGAATTCAAACCATGCAAATGACATAAGTATATGACATGTAAGATCCCTTCTTGGCACTATTGGCCACCCATACATGATTTTGGTCATAAGTCCTTATGAACAGTTTTAGGACATTTAACTTTCAAATCAAATTGATTGTTACAAATTGCCATTATAGGCTTCAAAAGATCTCAATTAACCATTAAGGATCCTTTTGTCCTTCTATCTTTGATTGGATCCATGGTGACCATAGGCATCTTCATAGGTGCTCCTGGACAAGTTACAATCCACATACAAAACCAAGTTTATTGACTCAAAATACAATCTAAGAAAGGTCAAATTAATGTATTGAAATTAAGCTTAACGAACTTAGAAAACAATGCACTAAGTTAACTTATTACCTAGTCAAGTGTTCCTGAAGGGTCATCTCTTTGCTTCAGGGTCTCCAATAGTGCTTCATGATTAGCAGTAGTAATAGTCCAAAGTTCTTTTATCTTTGGTCTTCCTTGATGCTTTGACAACTTGACATTTGTTTCTATAACAAGGTGTGAATACGTGAGAATAGTTTTGTGCTTCTCATAGTCTTCAAATGTAGGAACTTCATTCTTTCTAATCATGTATGTTTGCAACCATGTTCCCACAACAAAAACTGAACCAGTAGGATAGGTGAACCCATCACCATCTATCATCGGTTGTACAAGCTTCTATTTACCTTGTACACACTGTGCTAACCAATAATCTGACCTCTCATCATTCCCCTATGGTGCAGCCAATGCAAAAACATCTCCTAGCTTCAAAAGATCTGAAAGATGGTCATAGTCAACTGAAGTGTCCATGTCATCATTTCTTATAGAGAGTGTCAAAGATAAAGGAGTCAGATACTATGGAACCCATGTATCCACCCACTCACTTGACTCACAATGATCCCAATCATACTAAAAACACATGGGGCAAAAACAAGCCAACTCTCGTGTTCAAATGGTCCATGTACTACTATTGGAGCTTTGGAATGAATGCATTTTTGAAGAGTCTTTCACTGTTTGACAATCCAATCTATCTCCTATAGTTCCCTCCTCAACCAACCAAAAGAATCTATGCACTATAGAATCAAGAGTCCCCCCTGTGACAATGCTAAAGTACACCAATCAACAATAGATTGAGCATCAAGAAGTACAGCACCTAAAATCCTCAATTGCTCCTTAACTAGAGCTCTCTTCACACACGCACCTACTCCGTCATGCTCTCCTTTCCCATGCCCTGACTCAAAAAAACTCCAAATATGAGGTACACCTCTCTCCACATGCATTCTACACAACCAATAAAACATTCTAGCATTCTTAAATTGACCGCTGCAATTATCCAACCAAATGAGATGCCTATCCATAGCAATACCATTTTCCTGCAAGAAGTCAAAATAGTTATGGAAACAATGTTGAAAAAACTCATGAGAGTGAGACCTGTCATCACTCATATAAAACTGGTACTCTCTGATTATCTTTCACTCATCTTTTGTGCTTTCATGGGAATGTCTATATGTGATGTGTAAAAAAATAGCAACCTGAATGGAATTGTAATATTGAGCTTGAGTCTCATTTTGGGGCTGCAATGTATAGTTCTCCACAAAGTCTACAATGGATATAATAGTTCCAATGGGGAAAGTGTCCTTACATGTCCTGAATTGTTGATCCAACCATTGAGACCTGTGACTATGCCTTGCATACTTGTAAAAAAGATTTGTCTTGAAATCTGAGATAAAATCAGCAATATTGTATTCTTTTGCAACTAACTCACATCTAGAGCCTTCACCTCCACTCTTCAATGTATATTTCACTGTTTCATATACCTTTTTTTGGATGAGTGTCTTTCCAAAATTGTGTTCCAAACCCTCATGAAAACATGTTCTAAACTTGGACAAGCCACCACATTCTAAGCACTTGGCATTTAAGCAATATTTTTTATAAAATAAACAACCATCATCTCTATGACATAAAAATTGATCTAGCAAGTCTCTTGATGATTTGGGAAGACCACTTGCACCACAATCCTCTAGCATTTCATTAGTATGCAAAGTAGAATGAATGGACCGTAATAATTCATGATGCATTGAAAACTCAACCTGATATTTGTAACAACATGTATTTCGAATCTTAAGGGGTACACAATAAAATGGTTTCACGGATTCAAAAGACCTTTGTGATATTTTCAATGTTGGATGTGTCTCACAAAATTTTTTATACAACATTATTTGACTTACCTCCACATAATGTTTAGGATGTGGAGTGCGGTCTCCATTGCCAACTCTCAACTTCAAGACATCCTTCACATTTGGTCACACTCTTGAGTTAGCATCCAAAAATTGTTGAATTTCATCCTTGACAACATCTGTTAGCTTCTTATCAAAATGTGGAAGTCTCCCACCATAAGCCCATGTATCAATTTGAAGCAAATCATCAAGTCTTTCTCTTTTTGCAAGTGGTCTACCCAAAGTTTTATGGTCTATATTGAAGTCAACACAAGTTTGTCTCATCACATGAATCTTCAATTTCACAAGCACAGGTCTCATGTTTTGCATCTTTAACAACTGCACAAAAATTTGACATTTCTCAACCAATGTCTTGTTTCAAAAAAATTGATCATAAAGTATTGAAGCCCACAACCTAACGGTTCTATGTGACCTCTTTCATTTCCTATTATTCATAATGTTCTCCTCAATTTAAATTAACCATTTAGGTTTTCTTGAAAGCCCCGAATTTGAAGATTGATTATCTTTATTGCAAGGGACTTCATTTTGCATATAATTTGGAGATGTATAACATTCATGTGGTTCTTGTGCAACATTTTCATTCCCAAAGTCTACATTTTCAATCTCCATTTGTGCATTTTCAAATTGAACATGCTCTTCACTTACAACTACATTTACGGGGTCACCTTGATTAATGTTTAACATACCTTCTCTCCTTCGGTGATTTTCCTTATCTTTTTCCCTATATGCTTGAATTTCATCATCTGTCAACTTCCTCTTGCGTTTAGCCTTCCGAGGACTGCTGCTTCCCATGGTGAGACCACAAGTCGACAAAATTCAAACAATGGGCCCCAAATCACTTTTTTTTTTCACAACGTGTGAAAAAAGTATCAAATCCCATGATTGTCTGGTCTGTGGGGACAGGGAATATTTTGGTCAAATATTACTTGGCAAAAATCGGGTATCCAATTTCATATCAAGTACCTGATATTCTCAGGCTGATGAAAAAAGGGCGGGAGCAAATGAAAAAAATTTAACTTTTACATATATTGATGTATATAATAGATATAAATAAAAGATGCATATGATATATATAATGTATATTATATATACACTAATGTATTATAATATACTAATGTATTATATGTACTAATGTATTAAAATATACTAATGTATTATAATATACTAATGTATTATATATACCAACATGTATATAATATATATATATATATAATACATATACTAATGTATACTAATATATTATATATAATATTACAAATTTTGGAGAATCTCTTGCAGAAATATGGAAATTATAATCTTCCTCCTAGAGCATACATTAATGAAGTTCTTCATGCCTTAGCAGAGGAAGCCGACTGGATTGTTGAAGCTTACAGTACTACATACAGAAATGCGGTATGTATTTTTGGCCTAAATTTTTTTCTCATTTATTTTAGGTCTTTAAAGGTGGTCAACTAAATCTTTGTATTAAATATGCCTTTTACAGGTGTCGTAAACCCTAGCTACACAGAAATCAAGGCTTTGAAAAATAGTTCACTGGAGGTGGAGAGAGAGACTTCCTAGGGGTCATGAGGACTCCCTAGGGATCCTAACACATGATAAGGCATACTAGGACCCCTGGGGAGTCCCTATGACCCCTTTCAAAACATTTCAATGCTCAAGTGTGTCTTAAGGGGTCCTAAGACCCCTTAAGACACACTTGAGCATTCCAATGTGTCAAAAGGGGTCACGGGGACTCCCTAGGGGTTCTAATGTGTGATAAGGCATACTAGGACCCCTAGGGAGTCCTCGTGACCCCTTTTGACACATTGGAATGCTCAAGTGTGTCTTAAGGGGTCCTACGACATCCTAAGACCCCTTAAGACACACTTGAGCATTCCAATTTGTCAAAAGGGGTCACGGGGGCTCCCTAGGGGTCCTAACACATGATAAGGCATACTAGGACCCCTAGGGAGTCCTTGTGATCCCTTTTGACACATTGGAATGCTCAAGTGTGTCTGAAGGGGTCCTAAGACCCCTTCAGACACACTTGAGCATTCTAATGTGTCAAAAGGGGTCACAAGGACTCCCTAGGGGTACTAATGCATGATAAGGCATACTAGGACCCCTAGGGAGTCTTTATGACCCCTTTTGACACATTGGAATGCTCAAGTGTCTCTTAAGGGGTCCTAAGATCCCTTGAGACACACTTGAGCATTCCAATGTGTCAAAAGGGTTCACAGGGACTCTCTAGGGGTCCTAACAGGTGATAAGGTGTACTAGGACCCCTAGGGAGTCCCCGTGACCCCTTTTGACACATTGGAATGCTCAAGTGTTTCTTAAGGGGTCCTAAGACCCCTTAAGACACACTTGAGCATTCCAATGTGTCAAAAGGGGTCACAGGGATTCCTTAGGGGTCCTAACATGTGATAAGGTGTACTAGGACCCCTAGGGAATCCCCGTGACCCCTTTTAAGACATTGGAATGCTCAAGTGTGTCTTAAGGGGTCCTAATATCCCTTAAGACACACTTGAGCATTCCAATGTCTCAAAAGGGGTCACAGGGACTCCCTAGGGGTCCTAACACATGATTAGGCATACCAGGACCCCTAGGGAGTCCCTGTGACCCCTTTTGACACATTTGAACGCTCAAGTGTGTTGTAAGGGGTCCTAAGACCCCTTAAGACACACTTGAGCATTCCAATGTGTCAAAAGGGGTCACGGGGACTCCCTAGGGATCCTAATGTGTGATAAGGCATACTAGGACCCCTAGGGAGTCCCTCTGACCCCTTTTGAAACATTGGAATGCTCAAGTGTGTCTTAAGAGGTCCTAAGATCCCTTGAGACACACTTGAGTGTTGCAATGTGTCAAAAGGGGTCACGGGGACTCCCTAGGGGTCCTAACACATGATAAGGCATACTAGGACCCCTAGGGAGTCGTCGTGACCCCTTTTGAGACATTGGAATGCTCAAGTGTGTCTTAAGGGGTCCTAAGACCCCTTGAGACACACTTGAGAATTCCAATGTGTCAAAAGGGGTCACAGGGACTCCCTAGGGGTCCTAATGCATGATAAGGCATACTAGGACCCATGGGGAGTCCCCGTGATCCCTTTTGAGACATTGGAATGCTCAAGTGTGTCTTAAGGGGTCCTAAGACCCCTTGAGACACACTTGAGCATTCCAATGTGTCAAAAGGGGTCACGGGGACTCCCTAGGGGTCCTAACACATGATAAGGCATACTAGGACCCCTAGGGAGTCCCTGTGACCCCTTTTGACACATTGGAATGCCCAAGTGTGTCTTAAGGGGTCCTACGGGGTCCTAAGACCCCTTAAGACACACTTGAGCATTTCAATGTGTGAAAAGGGGTCACAAGGATTCCCTAGGGGTCCTAACGCATGATAAGGCATACTAGGACCCCTAGGGAGTCCCTGTGACCTCTTTTGACTCCCTAGGGGTCCTAGTGTGCCTTATCATGTGTTATGACCCCTAGGGAATCCTCGTGACCCCTTTTCACACATTGAAATGCTCAAGTGTGTCTTAAGGGGTCTTAGGACCCCGTAGGACCCCTTACGACACACTTGGGCATTCCAATGTGTCAAAAGGGGTCATAAGGACTCCCTAGGGGTCCTAGTACACCTTATCACATGTTAGGACCCCTAGGGAGTCCTTGTGACCCCTTTTGACACATTGGAATGCTCAAGTGTGTCTCAAGGGGTCTTAGGAACCCTTAAGACACACTTGAGCATTCCAATGTCTCAAAAGGGGTCACGGGGACTGCCTAGGTGTCCTAGTACACCTTATCATGCATTAGGACCCCTAGGGAGTCCCCGTGACCCCTTTTGACACATTGGAATGCTCAAGTGTGTCTCAAGGGGTCTTAGGACCCCTTAAGACACACTTTAGCATTCTAATGTCTCAAAAGGGGTCACGGGGACTCCCTAGGGGTCCTAGTATGCCTTATCACATGTTAGGACCCCTAGGGAGTCCCTGTGACCCCTTTTGAAACATTGGAATGCTCAAGTGTGTCTTAAGGAGTCCTAAGACCCCTTAAGACACACTTGAGCATTCCAATGTGTCAAAAGGGGTCACAAGGACTCCCTAGGGGTCCTAGTACACCTTATCATGCGTTAGGACCCCTAGGGAGTCCCCGTGACCCCTTTTGACACATTGGAATGCTCAAGTGTGTCTTAAGGGGTCTTAGGACCCCTTAGGACACACTTGAGCATTCAAATGTCTCAAAAGGGGTCACGAGGACTCCCTAGGGGTCCTAATGTGTGATAAGGCTTACTAGGACCCCTAGGGAGTCCCTGTGACCCCTTTTGACACATTGGAATGCTCAAGTGTGTCTTAAGGGGTCACACACTTGAGCATTCCAATGTCTCAAAAGGGGTCACGAGGACTCCCTAGGGGTCCTAGTATGCCTTATCACATGTTAGGACCCCTAGGGAGTCCCTATAACCCCTTTTGACACATTGGAATGCTCAACTATGTCTTAAGGGGTCTTAGGATGCTGTAGGACCCCTTAAGACACACTTGAGCATTCTAATCTATCAAAAGAGGTCACGGGGACTCCATAGGGGTCCTAGTACACCTTATCACATGTTAGAACCCCTAGGGAGTCCCCGTGACCCCTTTTGACACATTGGAATGCTCAAGTGTGTCTTAAGAGTTCCTAGTATGCCTTATCATGCGTTAGGACCCCTACGGAATCCCTGTGACCCCTTTTGACACATTGGAATGCTCAAGTGTGTCTTAAGGGGTCGTAAGACCCCTTAAGACACACTTGAGCATTCCAATGTGTCAAAAGGGGTCTAGGGGACTCCCTAGGGGTCCTAGTACACCTTATCACATGTTAGGACCCCTAGGGAGTCCCCGTGACCCCTTTTGACACTTAGGACCCCTTAAGACACACTTGAGCATTCCAATGTGTCAAAAGGGGTCACGGGGACTCCGTAGGGGTCAAAAGGGGTCATGGCTACTCCCTAGGGGTCCTAACATGTGATAAGATGTACTAGGACCCCTAGGAAGTCCCCTAGACCCCTTTTGACACATTGGAACACTCAAGTCTATTTTAAGGGGTCCTAAGACCCCTTAAGACACACTTGAGCATTCCAATGTGTCAAAAGGGGTCATGGGGACTCCCTAGGGGTCCTAACACGTGATAAGGTGTACTAGGACCCCTAGGGAGTCCCCATGACCCCTTTTGACACATTGGAAGGCTCATGTGTGTCTTAAGGGGTCCTAAGACCCCTTTTGACACATTGGAACACTCATGTGTGTCTTAAGGGGTCCTAAGACCCCTTAAGACACACATGAGTGTTCCAATGTGTCAAAAGTGGTCACAAGGACTCCCTAGGGGTCTTAGTACACCTTATCATGCGTTAGGACCCCTAGGGAGTCCTCGTGACCCCTTTTGATACATTGGAATGGTCAAGTGTGCCTTAAGGGGTCCTAAGACCCCTTAAGACACACTTGAGCAATCCAATGTGTCAAAAGGGGTCACGGGGACTCCCTAGGGGTCAAAAGGGGTCATGGGGACTCTGTAGGGGTCCTAACATGTGATAAGGCATACTAGGACCCATAGGGAGTTCCCATGAGCCCTTTTGACACATTGAAACACTCAAGTGTGTCTTAAGGGGTCCTACAACCCGTTAAGACACACTTGAGCATTGCAATGTATCAAAAGGGGTCATGGGGACTCCCTAGGCATCCTAGCATGTGATAAGGTGTACTAGGACCCCTAGGGAGTCCTTGTGACCCCTTTTGACACATTGGAATGCTCAAGTGTGTCTTAAGGGATCCTAAGACCCCTTAAGACACACTTGAACATTCCAATGTGTCAAAAGGGGTCATGGGGACTTCCTAGAGGTTCTAACATGTGATAAGGCATACCAGGACCCCTAAGGAGTCCCCATGACCCAGATGAGATGTTAGTGAATGACTTCTTGCTAATACTACTCTTCCACCAGATCTAGATTTCAACCCTTTTGTGGATCTATAGGCTCAATCACGAGCCCATATAATTGGCCATGAGAAAAATGTGATTGTATATCAATTGATTACAAAATGTTCAATTGAGGAGAAAATATTGCAACGATCAAGAAGAAAATTGGCTATGGAAAATCTAGTTATGAATTCTGTTAAGAATGAAACTATTAAGGAATTGCATGAATCAGAAACCATGAAAATAACCTTCTACAACAAAGAATATTCAAGCTATAGAATTTATTAACTCTAAATTTAAACATCTTATCAGCATTCATGGAAGAGATTTCATTAGCATCCATGGAACAAATTTCATTAAAACTTCAGACAAAATCATCTAAAAAAATTCATTAACTTCAGGTGAAATCATTTAAGACGGACAAAAACAAAATTATATTACTCAAAAATGGCAGAGAAAGAAAATGAGATAAACCAAATTTATCAAATTCTTGCAATCCGCAGCTTCTCTCTAAGTACAAAATGATAATCCATGGATCCAAAATTATGGTAAAAATTAAATTCTTTGAGTTAGTTGCTCAGAAACACGTAGAATACTGTAACACATGATGATTTATAGAGAATTTATGATGGACTATGCTATGCAAAAGCCCAAAATCCCTACCATATCTCAAAGTACTGATGTGAAGCAATGGAAAAAGTCTGAGACAGAGGCGGCATCAGCATTGAAGTGGCAAGACATTCTTCATCATATCAGGGCAGCGCCATCGAAACGGCAAGGCTTTCCTCATAATGTCACATTGCCGCTGATCTCTTCTTTAAATTTATTACTGCGATCAATTCTATGGCACCTACATAATTTCCAATACAACTACTCATTTTACCAAACCCTTCCCCACTCTCCATAATCTTCGGCCGATTCAAAGATCCGTCTGGTTGTTCTTGTTTAACCTCCCAATGACTTTGTTGAGCTGTCGGATTATCAAAAAGCATGGTACAATTGTCCGATGACCAGAATCTATTTCGAGAACCTTTGCAATTTAGCATTCCAGTTGAAAAAGCAGGGAAAGATACCATTTCACAGCCACAGGCAGTGGAAACAGAGTGATTCTCTTGCCCTCTGCTTCTATAATCCACCTGCAGTGAACTATTCTTCAAAGCCTCCATTTTTGCATAGCTAGGGTTTTCGACACCTGTAAAAGGCACAACTATGCCCCTGTAGGGACTCATGCTCATGCTCAGAATCATATTAAATAATATTTAAAATGTAAAATGTATATTATATAATATTTAATATATAATATATAATCTAATATATAGTTTTTGATATTAATATAAAATTAAATAATATTTAATGTAACATGTATATTATATAATATTTAATATATATAATATATAATCTAATATATAGTTTTTAATATTAATATATATTAAATAATATTTAATGTAAAATATATATTATATAACATTTAATATATAATTGATATAATATAATATTTAATATATCTAATATATAACTAATATATAGTTTATGAAGGATGGAGAAATGGGAGGGAGAAAGTGGAGGCAAAGTTAAAATTCAAAATTCTACCATCATATTTAGGTACCCAAAAATATCGGGTACCCAATTAGGCTCGGTATTGCCTTGTGCATCAAACCTACATGGTCAACTATTGGAATGTCTCAAATACGTGTTTTTCACCTGTTTCTCTGAGTTCCAAACTTTGACAATGTAGCTGACGACTTTTTTTCCACCCGAATTTGATAAAATGAAAAGGGTATCTTAAGGAGATTATCAGCTTTCTATCGATATAATTGCTGTCAAATTTTGAATTCGGTAAGTAATTATTAGTTATTTTCTAATTGAGCTACCTCTAAAGTGCTGATTTATATACTGATTGAAAAATGACTATAACTTTCAAATGGTATAACATTTTTCAAATCTGAAAAATGTGTCACATTCTATGCTTTGCCTACTATAAGAAAAAAAATAAAAATTGAATTTTGTAAAGTTTTGAATGAGTTAAGGTGGTCAGACATGGGAGTTTTTTTATTCTGAAAACGTTGTAGCAGAAAATTCATAATTAATTTTTTTTTGGAATAAAATTACAAAAAAATATGCGTCACATCCGAGCATGAGTCTACTACTTATATATAAAATCTTAAAATAAAATATTATCATTTGAATATGATTAAGGTGGTCAAACATACACCTACTTCTTTTTTTTTTCTTGAAATTTTTGTACTGCTGCATTGAAATCTATACTTTTCACCAATCATACTAACTTTTTCTCAAAAAAGGCCTAGTAGTTTAGAAACTACATTCAATTTTCTATAGATTCTATTCTTACAACTTTTTGATATTAGGTTCATAGCTAGTTGAAATTTTCACGTCAAGTTGACTAACCCTGATTTGCTGATTTTTCATTGCCACTTAAGGGCATAATTTGGCCCCTCATGATCTTGCACATACCCGACATGCTCAAAAACCTCCCAACAATCCCCCCCTTTAGCATTGATAAAAATATATGAAGTGAAAAACTAATCAATGCAGAAAGCCACCATTATATCCACCCAATCACTCTGAAAATATATCCACCTAATCACTCTGAATACCCAGCCTCAAACCTCTCAACACAATCTATCCCCTTTGACTTAAATGGAAAAGAGCCAAAGACACCAAAAATAACTAAAACCACCTTAAAAGGAATAATAGATAAATATTTCACATCAGCCTATAACAAGACTTCTCCCCCTGAGGAGAAGTACCCAAACTCATCAATCTAGAGAATGATATTCTAATAAAGTTATGGACTGATTCCATCCTTAGCATCATTGGCTCTGATCAGGAGGGCTCAATACCCCAATCTTATCTATGAGATACTCAAATGTATCCTTTGGAAAAGGCTTTATAAAGATATCATCAATATATTCCTTAGTAGACACATACTCCAATTTTACTTCCTTTTCACTGACTTTATCCCTCAAGAAATGATACTTAATAAAAATATGCTTTGTCTTTGAATGTTGCATAGGGTTCTTTGAAATATTTATAGCACTTGAGTTATCATAATAAATAACAATAGGTTCATCAATGTTTATCCTTAAATCCTTCAGCATTTTCTTCATCCAAACAACTTGATTATAATTTATAGCAATAACATCATACTCAATTTCAGCAATAGATTGAGAGATACAATCTTGTTTCTTACTAGTCTAAGAGATTAGTTTTGTACCCAAAAAGAATGCACCACCACCTTTACTTTCCCTATCAACCACATTACCTTCTCAATCAACATCAATATATTCCCTCAAATTAGAATCATCATCTTTTCCATACCATAATCTGTAGTCAATTGTACCCTTCAAGTATATGAAAATTCTCTTGACAACAATCATATGTGATTCCTTCGGTTCTTCTTTAAATCTTACAACAATTCCAACTACATTTGATATGTCTAGTCTAGTATGAGTTAGATATTGCAATCCTCCACTCATTGATATGTATCTTATCTGATTTTCACAAGGGGATTCATCCAGTAATAATAGGATTCCCTATTAGTTTTGAATCTTCCATACCAAATTTCTTCAACAATTCTCTAACATACTTGGATTGTGGAATAAAAATTCCCTTATTCGACTATTTAATTTACAATCCAAGAAAGAATTTTATCTCACCTATCATAGAAATCTCAAATTCTTTTTGCATTTCATCAACAAAAACTCTACTTAAGTCATCATTACCACCAAATATGATATCATCCAAAATACTTCAACAATCAAGATATCATCATCAACTATTTTGAAATATAAGTTACTGATAGTAGTACCTTTACTGAATCCAATCTTTGTCAAGTATCTATCCAATCTATCGTACTAGGATCTAGGATCTTGCTTTAATCCATACAATGTTTTGTTCAATTTATAAACCATATCTCCTTCCTCAATTTTAGGAAATTCATCAGGCTACTCAATGTAAACATATTCCTCTAACTCACCATTCAAGAATGAAAACTTAACATCCATCTGATATACTTTTAATTTTCTATATGCTACACATGCAAGAAGTAATCTAACAACTTCAAGTCTAGCTATAGGGGAAAAGGTCTCTATAAAATCAATACCTTCCATTTGGGAATACCCTTTGCATACTAGTCTTTCTTTGCTCCAAATCACCTTACAATGTTCATTTAACTTGTTTCTAAATACCCATTTATCTTTGATCACATTCTTGTTCATAGGTCTAGGAACAAGATTCAAAGTCTTGTTTTTCTCAATATGATCAAGCTCTTCTTTCAACTCTTTCACCCATCTTTCATCATTACATGTTGTATTTACATCTTTAGGCTCAATTTCATATAACAAACTATTGGATTAGGTATGGAAAGGTGAGTACTGAGAGGGGAGGGATGAATCAACACTTTTAAACACTTTTAAACTATTTGAACTTTCTTCCTTAACCATTTATTGATTCCATAACTTTTTCATGCATCACATAAAACATATAAAAGATAACACATAACTCATAACAGAAAAACTGCGGTGGGGATGACACCCACAAGACTTAGATACACTTTTATATGCTCATGATATAGATGCAAAATGAATTTTATGAACCTTATATTTTGACACTCATTTATTTGTGAAATATGATTGAAGTGATTTGGATGTTAAATTTTTTTATGTGTACTAACTTGTTTCTTCAAATTCTTTAGGGCTACTTGAAATAGTAAGAATTAAGAAAATGAATGTTGCATGTGGAAATTGAATTTCAAATGATATTTAAAACTATGATGAGATGTGGAATGTTAGTTTTTAATGTATATTTGTTTAATTGATTATCATGAATCTAATGCAGTAAAAAGTTTTCTCGATTAGAGGTACATTGTTAGCTATTTCTGATAGCTTGCCCTATTAAGAGTATTAACCCGGTTAAGAGTCTTAAGACCTATTAATTCTACCTTGCTAAAGGATTTTATAATTCTAATCTAAGAACTGTACCTGGTTAAAATATTTTCAATATAAGATTTGTTAGGATCTTTTTGATTAAGAGACTTTACAATTATGATTACTCTTCAATCAGTAACACAAACTTATATGTTAAACTTGTATGTTAAACTTGCATCAATCATATGCATATCAAACTCTTTATGCTCACTAACTTATTACTTCATATTTTGTACCTCTCACATTAACAATTCGGTACTTAGTAGATTCAATTCAGAATCACAACTACTCTCTTCTCTTTACTACTCTGTACTTAGTGGCTTCTCCTTTCATCACCTTCTATTTGCAGTCTCTTCTTTGCACATAAAATCTTCTCTTACACAAGTATTGATCTTCACACTCTGATCCATTTATATACAATTCTAGAAGCGGTGTTAGATGTTCTAGAATCATCTCTTCAAGTGGTGCTAGCATTGGTTACTCCTCAAATGCATATAACATACTTAATTCTCATTCGTAGATCTCACCTTGTAATCATGCATAATCATCATATTTAAATCTCCAATGCTCACTCATAGAATCTCCTCAAGATTTATAACCCATTTTTTGTTCAGTGTCCAGGTTCAATGTATCTAAAGATTCTCCTTGTGTCGGCCTGCTATTCTCAGTAATATTTTTCCCTCTTTATCGATAATTGTCTCATCTCTCAATTTTATTAATGATGTAGCTTTGTATAACTTGGTGCTCGATTCTTGCTTGCTCGATGTCTAAAATTTATTTTCCTTTACTGAAATTACTCGTTCCCTTATTTCCTTTTACCGAATAGCTCTTGTGCTTTACCAACTTGTCTTTCCTTTCTTTACTGAATGCCTTTGAAAATCAATTTGACTTTCTCATAACTAATGACAACAAAATAACTCTCAGGAGTATCACAAACATGTTTCATCTCTAGTCATTCTTCCTCTAGTTTGAACACCTCTATTCTTATTACCAATAATAACATATTTAGGATCATTAGTTCTTACATACCATGGATTATTTGGAGTAGGATTTTTATTAGACCCTTTTGTATCAACATCATCCTCATTTTCCATAGGTTCACCTTATTCTTCCAGACTATTTAGATCTTGAATCTGATTTTGTGCTTCCACAGTCTAGTTATCCTCTTCAATTATGTCATACCTGCAAGTTATTTTAGATCTTTGCACATTCTCATCAACTTTGACATTTTTACTTTCAACAATCTTCTTCAATCTATAATTATAATATTTATATTCTTTTCTTTTAATATACTATCCAATAAATATCCCATCACTTCTAGGATCAAAATTCCTGCATCCTCATCCCTCTTAATATAACACTTACTTCCAAAAATCCTAAAATAAATTACTGTAGGAAAATGACCATACCAAATTTCATAAGGAGTCTTACTGGTTCCTTTCTTTATCTGCACTCAATTCAAAGTGTATACTATAGTGCTTACTTCTTCTCTCTAGTAGATCTATGGAACATTTCCTTCAATCATCATGGGTCTAGTTGTGTCCACAATAGTTGTACTCCTTCACTCTGCAACACCATTATGTTGTGGGGTTTGCAGAGTAGAAGTCTACCTCTTTATCCCATGTTCTTCACAAAAAGAATAAAACTCACTAGATGTGAATTCGCCACCTCTATCCGATCTTAAGCATATCAATCTCTCTCCAAATTCTATCTCAACCATCACCTTGAATATCTAAAATTTCTAAAAGGCTTCTGATTTCTCTTTCAAAAATGTAACCCACACCATCCTTGTATAGTCATCAATAAATAGCATAATATATCTATCACCATAATATATTCTTTTCTTAGTAGGACCACATAAATAAGTATATACCAGATCTAGCAACCATTTGAAGTGTATGTTTTATTCTTAAATGTAGATCTACTCAGCTTACCCAATTGACATTATTTGCACATATTGTTAGGGTTCGTTAACTTAGGCAAATATCTTATGGAATTAGTAGTACTAACATTCATCATATTATCAAAGTTTACATGAAAAAATATTCTATGCCGCAACCAATTGTCACCAATCTTAGAAACCAAGCATTTATTCTCAACATTTTTAAAATGAAATAGATTACATGCAGTATGTGTACCAGATATAGTTATATTTCTAGTGCTTCCAATGATTTTTCACATTCCTTCCATGAATTCCAATCAGTAGCCCTTATACAATAGTTATCCAACACATAACAAGTTATGTCTTAAACCTTCAACATACAAGACATCATCAATACTATTCTTACCATCAAGAGTGATAGATCATTTTCCCTTAATCAAATAGGGACTTTTATTACCAAATCCAACAAGACCACCATCATAATCTTGAAGCTTCACAAATGTATTTTTATCACCATTCATGTGATGTGAACATCGACTATTAATGAACCATTCATTTTTTATCAACATGCGAAACCAAAAATTTGTCTTCTTTAGGATTATCTTCTTTAATAGCAATAGATACTTTCTCTTCTTCATTAGCACTAGATTCATCATCAATTACACCTTCTTTAGCATAAATTTTTTTATGACCCTTAGGGTGAAAATTCTTAGATCTAATTTTAGGTTCCATAGAAACTTTATTAGGAAATTAGATGCCATGTGACAAGTTTTATTACAATTAAATAATTTGAAAGGAAAATTTCCTTCACACTTACCAAAACCCTTAGGTAGTCTTTTTGTAATCAAGGCTTCAAGTTCATCCATCTTCATTTCGTCTTCCATGATCTCTTCCCATTGCTTACCATAGTGGTTCAAGTTGTCTTTAGAATAAATCTCTCCCTTATCATGTTTAGTCACAATGGATTTGAATGAAATTTCAATCTTTGGAAGTTCCTTACTAAGAGTAGTCATCTCATAGGCACAAAGTCTACTGACCAAAGTTTCTCTTGAAATATCTCTTATAGTTCTCAATTCCTCAATAGATGAAACCTTCTCACTATAACGCGTAGACAAAGATATCAGAATGTTTTTAACAACTTCATCACCACTCAAGGTACCACCTGTAATACCCTAAAATTGACACCTATTAATTTCAATTAATTTTGGTGCATTTTTCATCAATTTTACATCTCCAAAGTCCTAGTTTCCTAGGCAATTTTCTCTCTCCTACCTAACTTAATTCAACTTGATGTCAATTGCAAAAACCCTAATTGCATTAATCAAATATTAAAATTAATTCCTAAAGTCTTCAACTTTTATTAGCTAAATTATCCCTATGATAAATTAATTTAATCCTAAAGTCCTAAGTACTTGGAATTAAATTAAACCCACCCCATTTGGCTAATATACATGAAAAAGAATTAATAATTGCTTGTTATTTGAATGGACACTCATTTTTGAATTAACAATTCATAATATTCGAAAGGTCACCCTGTGTAGCATTTTCCATTCTTTTAATAAGTAATTTATGCATTTTTGTCTCAAATGGAAATGAAGGGTCAGGAGTTTCAAATCAAGAACCTCTTCATTCTCTTCCTGTGATTTTCTATTTAATGGACCTCTTTTCTTTATTCAAGGGAGGCAATTATTGAGAGTAACAAAACTATAGTTTTTTTGTGTCTCAATTTTATCAATTCAAAGCTTTTATTGCATTTTAGTATAATTTTCATTTAGTTAATATTGCATATTCATATACTTAGTTTGGCTTATTTGCTCATAGTTTAATCTAATCTCATATTTCTTTCAAGTACTTTAGAATAATCTGCACTTCATATTTCCTTTCAATCTATTTAGATTAATATCACATTTCTTTTAAAGCATCTAGATTAAATTGCACTCATTCTAGCTTAAATTTAGTTTTTGCTTATCATCATAGCTTTTGAAAATCCTCCATTGTAGAACTGGTCTTATGGTTGTTGGCTCTCCAATCTGAGAGAAATTAAACACCCTGTCTACATAGGAGGCAACAGGTCACATCACCACAAATTTTAGATTGAGTAATTCATACTCTCTCTCATAATTTGATCATGTGAGTAATGACTATGTTGTGTGTGTATTTGGATTTGAGGTCCCCATTCCATCACATACATTTTGGTGCCCACCGTGGGGCAGAAAGATCAATTTCTGGCCTCATTCTCATTTTTTTCTGACAAGAAATTTAAGCTCTGTCATGCGTTCGTCCTATCTGTGTACGGATTCTCTCATGAGATTCCAGAGTGTGTCACGCAAAGATTTTCTCCCTATAGAACTCTCTCACATGAGCTGATGCATCCTCATGTGGTGCCCTGTACTTTCTCGCACTTTGTGGAGTACTTCCTCACACAAGATTTGGATACAGTGGTCTAAAATTTTTAGTTTTTGTCTTTCCTATTTCAGATTTCTGACAGTTTCTTGTTTGCTATTGTTTATTATTTCTCTGTTATTTTCATAGCGTAATAGTTTTCTATAAGACATTTGACCAAGAACATAAACATACTAATGGTTTGATTGCAGGACAATAGTCGAAGACTTGCTAGAATGTTGTGTTTGTTTCTTACTTTCATTCACATAGTCTAAATAGGGCTCCATTAAAATGTCTTGAGGATTTTGATAGTGAGTAGGGAATTTGGCTCTTCATTACATGGAGGTGATGACCATGAATGAACCTAAAATCCTAATGATCTTACTAATATGACAAATTCTTGGGGAAGCGGAGAAAGGTAGTGAATCTTTATGCTTCTATTAGCCAGGGGACTATGCTCTTCTCTCTCCGAGAGAAACAAAAACCCAAAAGCTTGTAGTTGTGGTGGAGTGAAGCTAACTCAGTGATGAATCTTCTTGATGTGTTTGGGTGAGGAAATTGGATAGAGAAGTATGCTCTTCTCCCTTTTGGAGAACCATAAAATCCAACCCCCGAATCTAAACCAAGTCCAGTGTCACCTTTAGAGGGCCTGCCGAAAGTTGAACCTCCAGGAATGACCCAAGTGAGTACGCACCTATCACCGATGATTCCCCCTCACTCTAATAAAGAATGTTTTGTTGAGTCTAAAGACTCCAAAACCATGTTAGCTTCCTTCTCAAGACTTTGACTATCATCTTGAGAAGGCTCCGTCTATTATACTGAGCGGCGCTACTCCTAGCCCTACTTGCGGGGGTGTATGACTTTCGGGTGTTGGTGTGGCTGCGAGGCCTCAACCCTATATCAAGGGCACCAAAGGTTAGCATGAACGGAAGCCTATTAAAAACTTTCCTTAGCTAGTGGCCTACCTAGTTCACCTCCGAAAGGAATCATAATCTTTACGCAGGGAGGGGGAAGAATCTCTCCCATAGATTCCCATCATAGGCATACACTTGGACGCTTGAAGGTGGTTGCGACACTGGCCCCTACTACAAGGGTAACCTTTGAACATACACCATTGAGTCCTTGGAAACACCAAAAACATGGGCACTCTCTAGGGGGTGACATGGCTATGTGAGGTGCATGTATGCGCATAGGCAATGGGGCAAAGGTTTTGGTTTCTCACCATTTTTTTTGTAGGGCTAAGCTATGTGTTTTTTATTGAGTCTTAAACATTGTCCAATCATTATCAAACAAAGACTCCCTTGATGCTATCAAGTTGCTTTGTCCTTGATAGGTTTGTTAACGACTGCTTCTTGTATCACAACTACTTGATTTGAACCTTTGTGTCTTTAAACGAATGCTTGAAATCCTAAAATGAGATTTTTGATTAAACTGTTCTTCAAACCTGTTAGGAAACTAGATTTTTTGTCAGACATCAATTTAGGTTGTACCTCAAAATTCAACTTTAACCTTGAAAACTATGTCAAATTGTCAGATTTTGTACTTTTCCCACATGAAGTTTCACACTTCAGAGCACTTTCTCGCACAAGACTTTGTTCTCTCATGCGAAGGTTTGTGTTCTCTCACGCGGCCTGGTACTCTCTCGTGTGAGACTATAGCCCAGTTTGCAAAAAGAGAGACCTATTTTCCATTGACTGTTTGAATTTTTATCTTATCTACTTTTTGTCTGAGGTCTATTTTTCTACTTTTCTGTTGTTCACTGTCAAAAACTAGTTTTTTTGAGTTAGGAATTGATCGATCTTTTCTTTGACCAATGTCATCTCTCATTGGTTTACCTTATCTCTTTATGCCTTTTGTATCTCATGCTATGATAGTCTTATCTCAGTTGTTCTAGCCACCTCTTTTGATGATTCATACCAGGTCCATCTCGCATCTTGGTTGTTCTAGCCTTTATCTCCTTTGCATTGTTCTTAGAGACCAAGTCTAGCATTATCCCAAGTCCTCTCTCATTTCATCTTCGTCTATGACTATCACGACTAGAAGTGGCAAGACTTATCCCATTCAGAATCCTGATCAAGGTAGAAGCAAACCTCCTAATCAAGAAATAGATCCTCCTGAACCTATGGTGAAATCTGAACTTTGTGAGATATCCTCGATTTCCTCATTGAATACTTTGAAAGATAGTCCATCTCAACCATCACCTCCAGTGTTTCAAGAGTGTTTTAATCCATTGTTTGAAGTGTAACCTGGTTTCTCATTTCAAGACCAAGACAACTCGTTCTTCCAAGAGAACTCATTGTTTCAAAACTTTGGAAGACCTCTTCCTCAGACTAATCCTATGATCATACTTGTTGATCCTACTAAGAATAGTTCTATCATTGAACCTAGTGATACTATTGACAATATCTTCTCACCTAAATTTGTTAAATCTTTTGATCCTATTCATTCACCAAAGGTTACCATGGCTACACCCTTTCGGCACTAGACATATCATTTCACTAAGAATTTGTGCACTGCACAAGCCTATAGCAAGATGGGAGATCCATTTGACTTCCAACTGGGCAAGTATAGTCAAACCTTTGATCAATCTCACAACAATCAATATCATGTTCAATCCTCTAATGACCCACATCATGCTCAACCTCAAAATGAGCAACCTCATGGTCAATCTCAAAATGACCAAAATCAGTCCCACAATGATGATCAATCTCAAAGAAAACCTCAAGGTGATCGACAACCCGCCTATTTCTATCATCCTCCTCCATTCGATCAAAACCAAGATGATCAGCAACAAGATCAGATTATGAGTATTTATGAGATCCTTGGGAATGAAAATGAAGTGATAACTCAACAGGATATAGACACTGCCAAAGCTAATAAGGGTCTTATTAAAAATGATGGAGATCCTTCTCCTAGAGGAGAAAGAAAAGTACTTCCTTGAGCTAGCTAAACAAGGGGCCAAGTTACCCTGAGACTATCAAGTTGAAACACTCGTAGCTAAGGAAGAAGAAACTAAGACCGCAAAGTTGAAAAAGATGGTCTGAGAAATGCAAGATCAAATTAGTCAACTTGTGAGGAATAAAGACAAACCCACTCAACAATTTACAATGGAAAGTATTTGTCCTTTCCCTTTTGACAAAAGTCTTCATATGCCACCTTTTCCTAGAGGTGTGGAACTCCCTAAATATGACAAATACTTGGGTGCAACCAATCCCCAAGATCACTTGAGGGAGTTTGGCACATTGTCTATGGAATTCATGCATGATCAAACATATCTTATGTGCTTGTTTCCTCATAGTTTCGGAAAACCAGCTATGGAATGGTTCTCTAGATTGCCTACTGGTATTAAAACTTTTGATGAAATGGCTAATCTTTTTCTCCAGCACTACTCACATAATATTCAGAAGTTGGTCAACATTCAGAATCTTTACAACTTAAAATAGCAACAAGGAGAATCTTTCCTAACATTCCTCCAAAGGTGGAGACAATTATGAATGAGGTGTCCTCACAAACTACCAGAGTCTGAGAGACTTGACATCTTCTTGGAAAATATTGTCCCAGACTTTGGATACCAAGTACAATTACAAGGTCCTCTTACTTTTGATAGTATGATCAAACAAGCAGTGCAGATAGAGGCCTTTATGATCAAGAAGGGAGAATTAACTTTGAATAAGGACAATAAATAAGGATTCTCCACAAACAAGGATAAAGGAAAGACTACCAATAAGAATAGAGATGTAGTAAATGATGGAGTGGTGGATAATGTTACTGGGAAGCCTTCAAAGTCTAGTTTTAATCTTACTTCCAGTATACAAGTAGCTAAGGTTGTCGAAAAGACCACAACAAACAATCAACAAACTTCAAGATTTTGTAGGAACAAACCTTGGGCCTCTCGACCCTAGTGTGATTTCACCTCTTTGGGAGAGCCTCTTGATGTGGTCTATAAAACTCTTATAGAGAATCATGTTCTTACTCCTTTATAAAAGTGTACTTATGACCCACAACCATGACCTCATTGGTGGAATGATAATTCTTATTATGACTATCACCAGAACATTGGTCATAAGACTTCTAATTGTCTCCAACTAAAGCATAAAGTTCAAGATCTCATTGACAATGGTGACATCCTTGTGGAGAACCATAATAAGAATTCAGATCACCAAGCTTTTAAGGATCCATTCCCTCCTCATGAGAAGGGTGAGTCTTCAAACGCCAAGAATACCAATGCTAAAGTCAATTACATGTACACTAATAATAACAATGTTATTGTTATGATCAAACCTATCAAGATAGAGTATTGCAACGTGATCACTTCTAAAGGGAGTGATGATGCTCCCAAATATAAGATTCCCTTTATCTTGCGTAGCTCTACACCTCGTTCCTCTGAATCTGAACAATCTCAAGACTATGCTAATGTTGTCACTCAATCACGAGGGAGAGTTGTTTTGAAAGGTCTTGATGCTTCCACATCCACTCCAAAGAAAACTATGGATAAGAGACCTGATACACCCGCATCCGGTCTAAAGAAAATTACGGATAAGACTACTATTGGCCCCACCAACAAAAACATGAAATCTATTCCTACAGCTAGCTTGGCTAGTTATAGCATCTTAGATCAACTCCAGTGAACCAATGCTCAGATTACCATTTTTGAGTTGCTGAAGATCTTGCCTACTCACAGGTAGATTTTGGATAAAGCCCTTGCTGAGGCAAACATTCCCAAGGATCTCAATCTCAACCGGTTCCAATCTATGGTGGGTCATTTGACTTTGCCTCACTATCTATCTTTCTCTGAAGAAGATGATCACTCTTTGAGTCACCCACATAATGCTCCCTTGCATATAGAGGTCATGATAGGTCCTAAATGTGTCCACTGAGTGCTCATAGATAACGGTGTTGGTCTTAATATCCATTCCGCTAAACTGCTCACTCAGCTAGGATATGATGAGAATTGTATAGACCCTCACAAAAAGATTACCATTAAAGCTTATGATGAGGAAGAATGTAAGTCCCAAGGCTTAGTCATGCTACCTATCCACATAGGTCCTGTTGACAGAGATGTTACTTTCCAAGTGCTTGATATTCCTCTTGCATACAATATCTTGTTGGGTAGGCCTTGGATTCATGAGATATAGGTTGTTCCATCCACGTATCATCAATGCATTAAGTTTCCATTCCATGGGGCAGAAGTCACTATACCTACAAATACCAATTTTTCTTGCAACACTCTTGTGCAAACCACAAATAGCTTTGTTCCAGCAAATAGAGAATCCACTGAGTTTTGTGATGCTAAGCTGAAAGAAATGGAACAAACTTTGAGACTTAAGGATACAGGCATGGGAGAATACCGAATGGAACCTATGCTATCACTCTCTACTCTACCTTTGTCTCCATGCTCTTATGGGAGACCTTCTAAAGACAACAAACTTTCTAATGCTCCCCCTCAAATAGTTTATGATGGTGCCTTTGTAAGGGCCTCTATGCCTTTAGAAGATGAGGATGAAGAGAGAGCTATCAGAGCATGGATCTATAAAGGAAAAGAAATAGCTGAAATAACCACTCCACCTCTAGATTTAGAGCAAGAACCATATAGTGAGGCCTTCAAGATCATGAAGTGCTTCGGTTATAAGGGGAGTGGTCCTATAGGGAAAAATGATAATGGCTTACTAAAACCCATTGAAGCTACAGGCCGCCACACAAAAGATACTAGTGGCTTAGGCTTTAAAAAGACTCCCTTTCATTTGAGGACCAAGAAATTTGTGTCAGCTCCTAAGCCTGAACCTAAACCTGAATAAGAAATTGAAGATGCCACTCCAGAAGTGAATCCAGAGGACAACTCTGATGAAGATACATTTCCATATCCTATTCCTCTAGATCTTGTGGCACTCTTTGCCGAACCTGATGAGCCTATCATACCTATTCATATGATAAAGATAGATACTATTACTGATAATGATTCTAATAAAACTTCTTTAGTGTATCAATTCACATATGAGGTGTGGAAAGAAACACTAAATCATGATCCTAATTTTCAAGGTGAATGATATAGGCCACCTCATTTTCAAAAGTACTTTGAACAAGAACAACTTCAGCAAGCTATTAATGCCACAAGGGATAATAATGAGTCTGATGATGTTGCTAATGAAATTCCTACATCAAGTACTAACTCACATGAATATGAGTTTGACTCTTTGTCTGATGCTATTTATGATGTAGACATAGATACTTTTCTCGTGTATGAAAGACTCCTCGAAGTAGGTGAAGGGTCTAGCGCTAGGCTACATGAATTAGACACCACTAATGTTAATGTGTCCTCTACTTCCAATGCAAGGTCTTTTAGGGATTCGAATGCTCCTTTGGATGAGATCGCTCTAGGTCTTGACTTTCTCATCAGCACTTTTGAGGGTTATACTGTGAACACAGTTGAACCAGTCACTACTTCCCTTTCACTCCGTCATCCCGATCTGATAAACTGGAACTCCCCTTTTGAATCCAATGAAGTCCTAATGTTCCAGAATGATTATGATCTAGCCTATTACCTCCATGCTATTGAACCTATGATGTCCTCCACCAGTGAAAGTAGTGTCAACATGACAAAGGCAGATATCAATTATCTCAGTCAAAAAATTAAAAGAAGAAAAAATAGATGCTCTGATGGTGAAAACCACTTTGTGGCAGTATCAGAGCCAAAAATAGTAAAAATAAAAGATGTATCCAAGGGTGAAAACCTCTCTGAGGTATTCAAGGATGAGATACTTGATACGCTTCTGAGCCACTTTCAAGAGAGGTCATCAGTATTGATTGAGCTGACATAGTTGGTCAATTTGGGTATAGAGGCTTCTCCACAGCTTATAGCACAATCATTGTCTGCTAAAGAAAAAGAAGAGTTCATGAGCTTCTTTCATAGCAAGAAAATAAACTTTGCATGGACCTACTCTGACATGCCTAGATTAGATCCCAATCTAATCATGCATCATTTTTCCATCGCACCAGGTATCAAACCTATTAAACAAAAGCTACAAAAAGTGCATCCACATGTAGCACTTTTGGTTAAAGCAGAGCTGGAAAAGCTTCTTAAGGCTAGCTTCATAAGAACTATTGATTATGTAGAATGGATTTCAAACATTGTTCCAGTCACTAAACATGATAAATCCATTCATTTGTGTATGAATTTCAGAGATCTGAATAAGGTGTGTCCAAAAGATGACTTCCCACTGCTTAATATTTATATGATAGTTGACATGACAATAGGATATGAGATGTATTCCTTGATGGATGGCTTTTCTAGCTATAATCAAATCAAAATTGTGCCAAAAGATCAAGAAAAGACCTCTTTTACATGTGCCTAGGGCACCTTTTGTTGGAATGTCATGCCTTTTGGGCTTAAGAATGCTATAGCAACATACCAAAGAGTTGTTACTACTATCTTCCATGATATGATGCATAAAATAATGGAAGATTATGTGGATGATACTTTTTTAAAAAAGCATGCAGTGAATAACTCACCTCAAAAACTTGGGTCCCATCCTTGATCGCATGGAACAATTCAGTCTCAGGCTTAACCCAAAGAAATGTGCTTTTGGTGTTACTTCTAGGAAACTTTTGGGTTATATCATTTTAGCTAAAGGCATAGAAGTTGATCCTGAAAAGGTGTAAGCTATTATGGACATGCCTCCACCCAAGAATATTAGTCAAATTAGAGGATTACAAGGAAGGCTACAATCTATCTGGTGCTTCATTTCACAATTGGCTGACAAGTCACAACCATTTACTAAAACTATGCATAAGAATGTGACTTATGAATGGAATGAGGAATGTGACAAGGGACTTACTCAAATAAAATAGTATCTTGCTAATCCACCAATTCTAATGCCTCCTTTTCATGGGAAGCCACTTATACTATACATCTAAGCAACAAACACATCTTTGGGTGCTCTCCTAGCTTAAGAAGATCAAAATAATAAAGAGAGAGCCATATACTATATCAGCAGAACATTGGTTACCTATGAAATGAATTACTCTGTCATTGAGAAGGCTTGTTTAGAAGTGGTATTTGCTTCTTAGAAGTTGTGGCATTATATGCTAGCTCATACCATGAGGCTTATTGCAAAAATTGATCCATTGAAGTACTTGTTGAGTAAGGCTGCCCTCACGAGTAGATTAGAAAAATGGGTAATGGTACTTAGTCAATTTGACATTGAGTATGTGGAAAGAAAAGCTATTAAGGGACAAGAAATTGCTGATCAGCTGGTGGAAGCTCCTTTGAAAGATCATCAACCTTTGAGTATTGAATTCCTAGATTAATCCATCATGCTTCTCACACATCAATCTTGGAGCATGTTCTTTGATGGATCATTCACTCAGCAAGGATCTGGTGTAGGCATTCTGTTTGTTACACCTCAAAGATACTAATTGCCAAAAGCATATAAAATGTTGTTTCCCTACATGACCAACATAGCTGAATATGAAGCTCTCATCAATAGAATGAAGATGGCCCTTGAATGGCATGTGGATGAGCTCAAGGTCTTTGGAGACTCATAGTTAATCGTCAATCAAGTCAACGATGTCTACCAAACTAAAGATGACAAACTAATACCTTAAAAAAGGATGGTGGATGATCTCAAATAGTACTTTGCACACATTTCTTTCCAGTAGATTCCAAGGGTGGACAATAAAGTAGCTAATGCAATGGCCACTCTTGCTTCAATGTTACAAATGCCAAAAAATGACTTCAGACATGAGTTCCTGGTGGAGGCATTACACTACCCTGCCTATGATATTCCTGAATCTAGGATGATCTATTCAGTCATTGGACATGATTCATCTCACTACCACCATATCTTTTCCTACTTTCATGACCAGATCATTCTAGACACCTATACCTGGAATGAAAAGCATCACCTCATTCATACTACTTCATGGTATGTCCTCATAGAAAATGACTTGTATAGATGGGGTCTAGATGGTACTCTCCTTAGGTGCTTAGAACCTAATGATTCCAAACATGTGCTAGCTGAGGTACACAAAGGTATCTGTGGGTCTCATTCTAGTTGTCTGACGTTAGCCCAAAAGATTATTAGAGCTGGTTATTACTGGCCAAACATGGAAAAAGAAGTTGTTCAATATGCCAAGACTTGCAAGCAATGCCATCTTCATGGGAATTTGATTCATGCTCCTACTCATGAGCTTAGTCCTCTCATCAATTTCCGGCCATTTCAGCAATGGGCCTTCGACTTGGTCAGTTAGATACATCCTTCATCTTCAAGAGGGCACAAGTTTATCATTACAGCTACTAATTACTTTACCAAGTGGGTTGACGTAGTGCCTCTCACTGTAGCTGATGGTAAGACCATTTCTATGTTCATACTAAAATATATCATTTGCAGATATGGCATACCCTCATCTATTATCACTAACAATGGGGGACAATTAAAAAATAAGGACCTGACAGACTTATGCACTAAATTCAGAATTATTCAACATTGGTCATCCATCTATTATCCTTAGGGTAATGGACAAGCAGAGGCTTCTAATAAGACAATTCTAAAAATCTTGCACCGAACAGTTCATAAATCTAGTAGAGATTGGCATCTCTAGATTAATCCAGCTTTGTGGGCCTACAAAACAAGTATCCAAACACCAACGGGGGCCACCCCTTTTACCTTGGTTTATGGAGCAGAGGTAGTATTACCTATTGAGGTCAAGATTCTGACATTGTGAATCTATCTGAAGGGCCTCATCACTGATGAAGAAAATAGAATATCCTAGCTTCAAGAGCTTGAGTTACTTGATGAATGTCAGAAGGTGGCATTTGATCATCTAAGAGCATACCAAAAGAGAATGTCTAAAGCTTACAATAAGAAAGTCAGGCAAAGAGAATTCCAAGTGGGTAATCTTGTCTTGAGAGAGAACCCCAAAAATCAGCAGCTGCGAGTCCAGAAAGGGAAATTTGAACCAAACTGGCTTGGTATGTATGTCATTACTGCAGCATTTAGGTCTTGCGCTTATCAACTCTCCACCACTGAAGGAGAGAAACTCAAAGATCCTATCAACTCTCTTCACTTGAAGAAATTCTACAGCTTAGAGATTTCTCGTATGCTCATGAACATACTTATTGGTCCTGAAAAAATCCAAACAAATGATATATTGCAAAAATCCTAAAAATTGCAAAATGTCCTAAAAAAATGATCATCTTAGTGAAAACCTGGTAAACAGGCGCTTTGATGCATCTATTATCTTGGTGAAAACCTAGTAAACAGATGCCTTGATTATAATTTTTAAAAAAAATTGAAAATTGAAAAAATACAAAAAAGTGAAAAGATAAAAAATACAAAAAAATGAAATATTAAAAAAATACAAAAAAAAGAAAAAAAAAAAGAGAAAAGTACAAAAAATTTGAAAAAGAAGAAAAATGTGCCATTGATGAAAACCTGTTAAACAGGCGTCATGGTAGCAAAAATAGAATCTCTGCCAAGATGGTGAAAACCTAGTAAACAGGCACCTCTTGTTTCCTGAAGCTACATCTTATCTCAGCATCGCTTGGCTTTTAGTTTCCTGCTTTAGTTTGTTTCCTGCTTTAGTTTGTTTCCTGCTTTAGCTTGTTTCCTGCTTTAGTCTGCCAGCTCATGCTCTTGCCTTCAGTTGTCTTCAAGATTTTCCTTGACTCTCCATGGATTGGAACTGGTTCACACTTGGGGGCACCTTCCTGATCTAGGGAGCATTGTCCTATCACTTTCAAAAGTTTTGTTTGTGCATCAGTCACCAGTGGTTCTCGTTGTGTTTTCTTGCTAATGCCTAGCTACTTTTGAGATTTCTCTCCTTGAGGATCTCTCGTGTATCGGTCACCAGTGGTTCTCACTATGCCTACCTACTGATACTTAGCTTTCATCTGAACCTCTCATTTTTGGGATCTCTTCCTTACATCAGTCACCAGTGGTTCTCACTGCATCTGCCTATTGATGTTTCACTCATGTTTTATTCTCTCTTTCGAGAATCTTCCTTGTATCGGTCACTAGTGGTTCTCACTACATTCACCTACTGATACTTGGTTCATGCTCTGATATCTTCTTGAGACTTTGACTCTCACGATGGTCACCAGTGGTTCTCACTGTGTTTGCCTGCTGTCGCTATCCCCTCGAGGCTTCGAATGTTGTTTTCTTCCAATTCCACTTCAATCCACTTGAACACAAACGTAAACTAAAACTGAAAACTGATCTTGTGTTCCTCTGAAGCATGCTAAGCTTTTCCTTTGCTTGTTTGTTTGTTTTCTTTATCATTTCTCCTCAAGTGAATCTAAGATGTCTTTCTTGACTGAGAAACGCCAAGACTGGGGGCATGATCTTTCCTTTGCTTTCTATTTGCTGGTTTAGTTCCAATGATCCAAAGAATCTATCTACGAGGGGTGTCTATCTATAAGATCCTTCATCTCATATTGGATGGCCATGTGTACCTTGACTCCTTTTATATAGATGCTTTGGTGAGGTTGGTTCTTCTCCTTGTCTATTTTGAGTGACTTCTTTCTGCTACAAGTAAAATTGCTAATGCTCGTCCTGCTAAGTGAACGTAAGGGTCACTGTGAGAACTCTTTGGTGAAAGAAGGAACTCTCACGTGTCTGGTGTGTTTGTCTGCAAGCAACATTCAGGTCATTCTAGCAATCATTCTTTGATGCTTATGTTAACTTGCTAAATCAAAAGGAATAGGTGTTCAGGTCATTCTAGCTTCTTGTGCCTTAATGCTTATGCCTCGTTTAGACAAATCTAAGATTTATGTCACATTCATATTCTCATAATTGCAATATTAGTGAGAATTTTATGACATCTTGTGATTGTCCCATGCTTAAACAAACTTGATGATGATAAATATGGTGAGTCCAACAACCAAGTCCTAGGGCTTGCATTTTCATTCTAGGTTTGCATTTTAGCTTAGGTTTGCATTCTTTCATTCTAGGCTTGCATTTGAGATGATATCTTGTTACTCTCTTGATTGCTTTATGTTCATCAAAGGTTCTCATCTTTTGTCCCGGGTTCATCTTGGCTGCACAAGTGTCTGGTCCTCGCTCTTGATCTTTGAAATGTATTCCTTTTGATTAGTACCTATCATATATTGCAACAATCCTATATAAGATGATTAGTACCATATATATTGCATATCCATTGCATTTCCATTTGCATCCATTTGCATATTCATTTACATGTACATCCATTATAAGCATAACTCAAATCATACATTACACATATGCATACATTCTATCCATCTATCAATGCATCATCATAAAAATAAACCATGTACCTATGCATATTCATAAAATAAAGCATGTGCATTTCATACATTTCTATCCATACATCTAAGCATATAAAAACATCTCATAACCATCAAATATCAAAGTAATATAATAATAAGTACAATGATATCAAACTATCAATCTCATATATATATATATATATATATATATATATATATATATATATATATATATATATATATATATATATATATATATATATATCTCAAACAATGTCATGTACAAAAGAGGAGGTGCTACTCGAGCTTAGTATCAAAAATGGGCTACAATGTACAAATATATCAAAAGTGCTAACTAGGTCCCACACCACCTAGAGGAGGTGGTGGCAATGGCCTCTGGGGAAGGGGCATCGGCCACTATGGAGGTTCCTACTGAGGAGGTGTTTGTGGTGCCTACTGTGGTGGGGCCTGTGGTGGTTCCTATGGGGGTGCTTATGGAGGTGCCTATGGAGCTCCAGCATAATCAGCAAAAGGTGGTACCTGCTCTGACAGATCTAGAATGACCCCGCAGTAAGTTGCATAGTAATATGCTACCCGAGTAGCCTCATATCTAGTCTCAATCCTCAATCGTGCTAGTTCCTCTCGTAGATGCCTAATCTCAATGTCCCTATCAGCTACTCAAGTCTCCTCCCTGATGACTTGAGTGTGGTAGTCATTGCACTCTTGCTGGACCTGTCATACTCACTCATGGCTCTTCCTGAGAGCCTCCTGTAGCTGTGATGAATCTGCTCCTGCTGGAATGTCAGGCATACTAGTATCATCATCTGGTGGTGCCTGTTGTGACATATCACTTGTCCACTATTAGGTGGACCTTTTTTGGACTCCACTGCTCCCAACTCCTACATTTGAGCCCATCATCCTAGTAGGGATGCTAATTTGTCTTGCTCAGGGTCTCAATACTCTCTGCTACTGAACTGGTGCCTACTGGGCTAGTGGCTACTAGTCTGGTGCCTGTTGCTATTGCACAGGCTACTCCTGTGCCCCCATACCAATTGGATCTATGAACCTCAGATGAGGGCATGCAATCAATTGATCCCTATATGTAGGTGTCACCCCTGCATTGGTTACACCCACCATGTAATCCCATCACATGGCTGGAATGTGTGCCTCTATAGCACACCACCCTGGATCCAATCTAGCATTCCACCCCTTCTTCTCCTAATCAGAGAAGTGGGTGTAGGGGCAGTACTCCTATGATATGTCCTGCTACCTACCAAACTAGCACAAGACGCGTGTAACAAGGAATCACTCAATGATGGTGACACTATGTCCAATCAGTGGATGAGATATAAACATATGTGATAGCTCTCTCCAAGCATCATCCCATGGCTTAGTAGCCACCCAAGGTCTCCATACTATAGCTACCATGTCATCCAGCTATCCTCTCCACTGCTCTATCTTACCTAGTAGAGGCTGGGTCATCGGACCTATGTACCTATAAATATACAGCTCTAGCTGCTACTGTGTGTCGTGATAAATCAGCTTGCAAATGGGGAGATGCTCCTAGGCCTAGATCTGTAAGATGAAGACTCCTAATACCATCGTCCTCACATCGTGATATACTATCTCATGCATTTCATGATACATGTGGGCTAACATACACTCACCCCATTCGAACCTGACGGCTGGCCTCTCCAACATCCTCCACAACATCGTGCCCCAGCTGCACTCTAGACCATGTTGACCTCAATTTGGAACAAGGTAGCAGCTCAGAAACATAGCAAGAACAATGGCAAATAGATGAGCACTGCTATGCTTGCTGATCAAATCATCCCAGGAGATGGCCCGACCCATCACTAAATCATCCCTGAAGATTGTCCTCAAGGCCATTGTCCCCTATCACGGCTGTGTCTCATACTCCACTCAAGCACCATGGACTAGTATTCATAGAATCTTGTATACATCCTCAGGAGTCACCATCATCTCCCCCATCGAGAAGTGAAAAGTGTTCATCTCTGAATGGAAACACTCTACCAATGCACCAAGAAGATCATGATTTACCTGAATGTCAGGTAAATCACGTAAAAATCCCAAACTAAGTCCCTCAATATGAGCACTCTCTACATCTATCAGTCTCTACACTAGGGTGGTAATCACAGGATGGTGCATCCAGAAGGTGACATCAGGGAAGTCAACCTACAAAGCAAGCGACGACATTGGATCAATATCTCGATATGGTGGTTTTCAACACAACAACAACAAATGCAACAAGACATCTATCCTAGACATGGCTTTGTGACGCTATACTTGCTGATTTCATGCAAATTTGACAAATTTTGGCAAAAGACTTCAAACTCTACAGCAGCTTTTCACATGAGAAAACTATTTTCTCGTGCGAGATAGGACTCGACCTTGCACGAACTGCTACAATCTTGCGTGAGATCCCCTTTTAGCTCGTGCGAGCTTCCAGACAGAGCCCGCATGAAGAAGACCTAACTGACATGAGGAAGCTACTTCCTCATGTGAAGGGAGACCTAGGCCAGTGTGAGGAAACTACTTCCTCATGCGAGATTGGAAGAACATGACCTAAAAGTTGTCAAATCAACCCTAAATTGACCTAAAAAGTAGTACAAATTGAAATACAAGGAGGTTTATCGACTACTTACAGGTGCGTCATACTCCAGTAGCCAAGCATGTCATTAGGAGTGCTCAAATTGGTGTGTATGCAATAGAAGACCCTCCATTTCTCTCTTAGAGCTCAAAATCACAAGAAGACAAAGGTGAATAATGAATTGAAAATGACCCTTCTGGGCCTTATATAGCTTTTGACCTAATTTTCAAAAGTGCTTTGTTTTGCATGAAAATCACCCCCTTGGCTAAATCGATTGCTCTGAATCCATTTTTGGGATCAAAATCAAAATCTGACATCTCTAGATAGCTCAAAATCATGTTTTAAATTCTGGGATCCTTTTGGGATCGAACGCTTGTGCAGTCAGCCTACTGGCATCATTTTCCTGCCAGACCCTCATCTTTGCATCATGTTTTTAGAATCTTTTCTCTTTTCATAAAAGTCAACTTTGGTCAACTCTAGTCAAATCTGGTCAACCATGGTCAAACATGGTGAAACTTGGTCAACAGGACCTCTACTTTGCTCTGATTTGCTTCTGCAGCTTCTCAAATATAGTCTAATTACTTCTACTCTGCAACCTCTTGTTGTCAATCATCCCTCTTATGTCATCTTTCAATTTTTCTCCCGAGGGGGTAGGATGATTGCATCATTTGAATCTTGTCGAATCAATTCTTGAATTAGTCTGATCTGAATCATCAGTTCTCATTGCTTGGGGCATCTCGGTGCCTCGCATCTTTCTATCTGGTCATCTATCTTTTAGGTATCTAAGCAATCTAACTCGAATCCTCGGGAATCAAGCTTCGTTCTGGAGATGGTTCTCAAAATCTTTTAGGTATTGGGGCAATCTAACCCTAATTTCTGGGAGTCAAGCTTCATTCTAGAGATGGCTCTCGAAATCTCTCTTAGACTATTATCTGGGCAATCTAACCCAGGTCTCAGAGGGCTGAGCTTCATATTGGGGCAATCTAACCCTGATTCTAGAGACAGTCCTAAGTTTTCATCTGAATCTCATTTTGGGCATTGGGGCAACCTAACCCTAATTCTCATCTTCTCTCAAGACCGTTGTCTTCACAATCTAACTTAGACTTCGAAAAATCATGCTTTGATCTGTTTGGTGTCTTGGCAACCCAACCTAGACTCTTGAATTTCTTGTCATCTGTCACTTCAAGCTATTCTTTGAATCAACGCGTTGTTCGCACATCAATTCAAAGAGGGGCAAATGTAATACCCTAAAATTGACACCTATTAATTTCAATTAATTTTGGTGCATTTTTCATCAATTTTACATCTCCAAAGTCCTAGTTTCCTAGGCAATTTTCTCTCTCCTACCTGACTTAATTCAATTTGATGTCAATTGCAAAAACCCTAATTGCATTAATCAAATATTAAAATTAATTCCTAAAGTCTTCAACTTTTATTAGCTAAATTACCCCTATGATAAATTAATTTAATCCTAAAGTCCTAAGTACTTGGAATTAAATTAAACCCACCCCATTTGGCTAATATACATGAAAAGGAATTAATAATTGCTTGTTATTTGAATGGACACTCATTTTTGAATTAACAATTCATAATATTTGAAAGGTCACCCTGTGTGGCATTTTCCATTCTTTTAATAAGTAATTTATGCATTTTTGTCTCAAATGGAAATGAAGGGTCAAGAGTTTCAAATCAAGAACCCCTTCATTCTCTTCCCGGGCTTTTCTATTTAATGGACCTCTTTTCTTTATTCAAGGGAGGCAATTATTGAGAGTAAAAAAACTATAGTATTTTTGTGTCTCAATTTTATCAATTCAAAACTTTTATTGCATTTTAGTATAATTTTCATTTAGTTATTATTGCATATTCATATACTTAGTTTGGCTTATTTTCTCATAGTTTAATCTAATCTCATATTTCTTTCAAGTACTTTAGAATAATCTGCACTTCATATTTTCTTTCAAGCTATTTAGATTAATATCACATTTCTTTTAAAGCATCTAGATTAAATTGCACTCATTCTAGCTTAAATTTAGTTTTTGCTTATCATCATAGCTTTTGAAAATCCTCCATTGTAGAATCGGTCTTATGGTTGTTGGATCTCCAATCTTAGAGCAATTAAACACCTTGTCTACATAGGAGGCAATAGGTTGCATCACCATGAATTTCAGATTGAGTAATTCATACTCTCTCTCGTAATTCAATCATGTGAGTAATGACTATGTTGCATGTGTAGTTGGATTTGAGGTCCCCATTCCATCACATACACCACCAACACATCTGATTGAACAAACTGGATCATAATTTACTCTCTACATATAAGATGAGATAGTTTCACTTTCACTCATCTTTATATCTTCATTTTTCCCTTTACGAACCTACAACTTAGCTTGCTTAACATACTTGTCACCTTCATAGATAGTTTCTAATTTAGTCCATACCTCATGCATTTTCCTCAACCCATAGATGTAAGAATATTTCATATTTGATAAGGAACTGATCAAAGATTCCCTTTCTATCATGTTCTCATTGAATTTATTATTTTCATTAGTACTAACTTGAGACAAGTCATTAGGAATGTTGGAAGGCTTCTCTGTGATATCTCAGTATTCACCTCCCAAGCATATTAGATAAGTAGTCATCTAATCCTTCCATATCAAATAGTTATTTCCATCAAAATTAGGGATTTATTTCCTTATGATTTCCATGTTGAATCTCCTTCAAGCAATTAATATTCTTTAAGAAGACTTAGCTTTGATACCAATTGTTAGGCCCAAAAGGAGGCACACACAATTGAGAGTGCGGGGGATGAACCAATTGTAAACTAAAAATTAAAAATTTAAACCACTTAAAAAAATTAATGATTTGAAAGATAAATAGCAATGCAGTATCTGCAACACATAACACATAATTCCAAGTTTGTTCTTGAGGAAACTTGGTTAAGGGAAAACCCTGGTGGGAGTCAAAACAAAAGAGGAATGCACATGCATTCACTGGCCCATTGTATAGAGATTACTTCTCAAAATACATTAATATAGCCCTCAATTGGGTTCACTAATCAATCAATGATCAAAATTCACAAGAGCAAACAAATTGTCAAATACAACTGAACTAACTTATAGCATCAGCAATGCCAATACAGTTCCAATGAAGTACAATTTCTACCTCAATTGTAGAATAAAAACATACTTTTTCTTTTCTTGTACACACACATCATAATAAAAAATGATTTCCTATTTATACATATTACAATGAATAGTTCAAAACAAGGTCAACTAAGACTTATAAGAACAAATAATATAAACATTATGTGAAAAATACAATGTGATCCAAATCAAGTTGGCCAAGACTTAGATAGGTTCCAAATCTTCATCCTCAAACACACAATAGCTTCACCAAATCTACACCAAGAATCACAACACGTTACTTCAAAAATTTGGCTAGGACCTAAATGAAGAAACACCAACATGTTAGTAAATCACCAAATATGATCACCACGATCAATGTGAACCATCAACACAGTCATACCACGATCCAAGAATACTAGCAAGAAGCAAGAATAGCTTCCCAAACCTTCATATCAAATCAATGTCAAATCCATGTTAGATAACTAAGAGGGGGTGAATTAGTTAAGTTCAGTTATCCTATAGTCCCAAATACTCTCAGATGTATAAAACCAACTTCAACAATTAAACTAAATAGCTCGGTAAAACTTATTTGTACCTTTTTGTTCATTAACTGATTACTAGTAAAATTAACTAGTGTGTGTGTGTGTGTGTGTGTGTGTGTGTGTGTGTGTGTGTCTATATATATATATATATATATATATATATATATATATATATATATATATATATATATATATATATATATATATATATATATATATATATATATATATATATATATATATATATATATATATATATATATATATATATATATATATATATATATATATATATATATATATATATATATATATATATATATATACTGATCAAACTAGTCATTGTAATGTGTAAAGTAAAAGAACAATTCATCACATGCATATACATTTAACACTTGATTTTTAACATGGAAATCCTACTAGGGGAAAACCCACCTAGGACCGACACCCTGAAAAAATTTCACTCTTCTAAAGTGAGCTCGATTAAGAGCCAACCTTGTTAAAGGTTACAATACACACTCTAAGGTGTGAACTTGTTAGAGGATTTATCACTAACATTTATCTGTGACCAAACACTCACTTGGGGTCAACAAGAAAAAAATCAACATTCATTGAATGTCATAATGAAATAAATAAATATTGTTAAGTCCCACTCGATTAAGATAATTATATGTAACAATGGTTAGAATGCAACAATAAATGATCTGATTCAAATTACAACTTCCTTTGCAAATTTTCAGATCTATGCTAAGCTCATAATACCTTTGGCCATCATAATCCCTTCAATTCCTTCTATCCTCCAACTCCTTTATGATCAGTTATCTACTTTTTGTGATGCTCAGTGTAGTCTAAAAAATTGTTAGGTTCTCACTTCAACCTATCTAACTAGCTTTGCATGAATGCAATTACCTTCTCAGGCACATTAACTTATTTTCAATATCTTGTCTCCTTAAATAGACATGATTAATCATTTTTTTCTCAGCTATAGATTTTGCCTCTTAATCTCCATCGTTGATTTTTCCGCTTTAACCTTCCTAGGAACTTGTACCTCAAACATGTTTCAATCTTCATCATCCAATCATCCTTGAATTTTTTCAGCTGTTGGTTTTCATAAAAAAACTTTATCTTTAACCTCATAATCATCCATATTTTTCCATCTCATCATCTTTAGTTGACAATCACATGTTCCATATTATTTCTTTCACTCGGTCAATACCATGATGTGTTAGTGACTTATTACTTAGTTAATACTATACTAGGTTATACTACACGTGCTCAGTGTACACTATATCAACTTGGTGTATACTAATTTCTTCATTTACCAACCACCTAAAATTGTACATTCTTGATCTTCAATTCATAACAGAATCATGTAATACAATCAAATCACTATCATAATTTCATAGAATCATCAATAAGTTACCTAATGAATACCATACTTATATCTTGTTCATACATCTCATCTTCATGTTAATATCTCATTCCTTCACCATTATTACCTTCTTCATATGTTTGCAACTATCATGATAAGTACAGTCGAAACTAGTTGACATCAATGACAATATAATAAATGATCTAATGTCTCACATATACCTTTGTATCTCGGTGATCATCTTTTCATTTTTTTCTCCAAGTAGTTAATCAATTATAGTTTGTTAATCCAAACACTTCTCTATATTGAATACCAGCAACACTAAACATATAACTCTATCAAACTAAAAAGATAACTTGTTGAACTCTTAATCATGAACAACACTTATTGAGAAAACAAGAATAAATCCCAACATTACCACCAACTTCGCATCAACTGAATCAACCATACTAATCCTCACTGAATAAAAAAATTAACCTCTGAATATAAGAATAATGAAATATAGTCAACCAATAAATCAATCATAACTCACTCAATTTTTCATGTGATCCTATGTAAGTTGACTAGAATAAACTAAAGACATATCTGAAACACCAACCAGAATAGTAGAAAGATATCTTCAACAAATCACCTAAGAAACTAAAATCATCTTCTCTAAATAGACTAAAAAAACTTTTTGCAACAACAATATTATGTTTACATTGATGAAAAAACACTAATGCCATCACATATAAACAAGATCTAATCAATAATCTCTAACATACTCAACAATCTCCCAGCATTCCTCCTCTTTAATATCCTCTAGCTTAGCTTCTTCAAGGACTTGTGGTTTTACATATGATAGTAAACATACATCATCTAATATATTTTCATTATCTACATTAGGTCTAGGGATTACATCTTTTGACCTTGAATTCTCTCTTGGCCCTTGTTGGGAAACTTGAATCAATATTCTAGATAGTGCATCATGTCAATAGAGACATGTAAACTTAAAGTGATTTTGATGGTGTAGATGGCAATATCTAGGTAGAAACAATACATTGAAATCAGCATCGCCACCTAAATGACTCTCATTTTTGGTAATTGTGTTTACAAAATCTTGAAAAACTTCCTCCTCAACATTAAAATCCTATAACCCTTTTGTTGGAATATCATTGGAATCTTCCTTTTCTTGTGCATGCAACACAAAAAATTTATCTAGCTTATATACACCTAAATTTGATTGTGTGAAAGGAACCTCATTTTGAGCATTATAGTCAATGATCATTTTCTTAAGTTTGGGCTCCACATCGATTTTAATATAATTGTTTAGTCATTTCCATAGTAACCATGGTTGTGTAAAATTAGTGGAGAGCCATCCTCTTAGGCACTTCATCCATTCTCTACTCAACAACATGACATAGGTCTTAGGGATTTCAACTACATGTATATCAATTGATATAATCCTAAACATTGAGATTACACACTAGTTGAATGTGAATATCCTTAAGGACACTGATGACCTCACCTTTGTTTCATCTAGTTGTATGATCACTCTACTGGTAGATTTAGGAACCATCCATAACTTTTGGCATATTGAAAATGACATGACATTCTAGGAGACCTATGAATCAATCAAACAATTGTTCCTATTCTTACCAAATATGCACAAACCTAATAGGAATAGGTTTACTACCATCTTGTCTTTGAACATAGTGGGTAATGCTTCAACAACATCCACATTTGATGTGGGGGCCCAAGAACTACCAACATGAGTATTCTCCTTTGAATGATCAAGAGACTACAAGAGTACCTTTCTTTGTGAAGGACAACTTGTCAACATATCATACATTGAAATGTTTTCTTTGGTCATGTTTAGCTCTTCCACTATAGTATATTTTTCTGAGGACAGCGCTGGATTTTTCAGTATAATAGGTACATTTACTAGTGATAAGGAAATAGTGATAGGGTCTTTAGGGAGCATTAGATTATTTCTTTCCCTTGGATCTAGTGGGGTCAGCTACATTCTTAGAGGAATCCCATCTGTTAATGGCTCTTTTATGCTTCTCAAATATAAGTGTTGTAATTGTTTCTCTTAAAATTGTGGGCTTTCAATATTCTAGCTCATTCTCCCTCTGAAATACAAACAAAAAATCATCATCTTGAGTGGAATTGATCAAATTTTTCCCTTCCATAGGTATATATGAGTCAATAAAACTTAGCATTAGGCATGTTTGGTCTTTTCTTCCCAAGTCCTTTGTCTTGAGAATTATTGTTATAGTTGTAATTTTGATTGGATTCTAAGAGTATGAGTTTGGGGTAGTAGGTTGTTATTGATGCATATTTTGGGTCAGGCAGAAATTTAGTTTCATCCTAGTAATTTTTCAAGTCACATGTGATAGATTCTTCTTCATAGCCTCTAGCTTCAATATGCAATGATTATCGAGCTCACTAGGGGGTACAGTTCACTTCTTAAAGAAAACTATTTTATGAGCTTCATATCCCAAATACATTATCGAGGGAAGTGGTAGGGAAATACAAGAAGTTGGGATTAGATTTAGTAATGGAGTCTAATTTTCTAGAGCATGATTTACTACTAGGAACATGTTCATTGTAGAAGGATTATCGAATGGTGTAAAACTACCAAAATTTCCCCCAACTTGTGGGTCCATCTTCTGTGTAAAAATTATTGTCTCATTGCAAAAAATTTCCAATGTGTCTACATATTGAGGTGGGAGCCTTCTAAGGAATATCATTTTTAATGGATCTAAGGCTCTAATATTGATACAAGAGAAGGACGGAGAAGGGGCCATAGGTACACCCAGCTACCAACATCCTTGTAGAGACAACACTAGGAAGCAACAAAACAACATAGGGAGAGAGAGAATGTAAAAAAACTCATTTATTATTCATGATAAAATTCATACATGCCATGTTGTAAGGCCTTCCCGATTATGGCTAGTACAATAGAATTCAACTACAAACAATCCTCATACATGTGAGGATCCAATATGCCAATTATATCTTCACAAATCTATCTCTCCTACCACCCCTTAAGATCTACAACATACTATTCTATTTATACAAGAGGTTACCGAATAGGTTGGGTCGAAAGATCTGTAAGATCCAACATTGGAGAAGGGACAACCCAGATCTAGGTCCACATGCTTCCAAATGATCAATGTAACCATTAAGTTTGTGACAAAAATTAAATGCACAAGTAGGCCTCAACAAAAATCCAAAATAAGCCACTTAGTGAGCAGGACTACTGAGAAACTGAAACCAACTCAGTGAACAATTGAACTAGCTTGGAGAATAAACCAAACTAGCTTGGTGAATGACTGAACTGTGCAACAACTGAACCCCATCACTGGAAACAAGAACACATCACTGAGAACCCAAAAGAATCTACCAAGAACATCTAATAACTCTAACATGTTTTTGGTGACACAAGCTTGCCAAGAACCCAAGATGCTCCTGCATCAGACACCTGGGGTTGTTTTGAAATGATTCTCTAAATCATGTAGTAGGTATAACCCAAGCTGAATCCAACTCAAATTGTGAAATCCATGAACTATCTTTAATTAGTCTGTTCTTCCACTTTACCAAATATTCCATGTACTCTTTTCCTCTTGTGCTTATACCAACGCTTTGTTCTAAAATCTGCTCAACTTCTTATGTCTGCTTCTTAGGATAATCATCTAGTAGTGTCATTTCTTCATGAAATTCATGATTCTCATACAAATATGTAATGTTGAATATAGGTGATATATACATGTCATCAGGTAACTCAATCTTATAAGCATTTCCACTATCAAACTTCCTCAATATCTTGTAGGGACCAAATTTCTTCATCTTCTATTTTCCATAGTTTCCAATAGGAAATCTTCCTTTCTTCAAATGAACCATTACTTCATCTCCAATTGAAAAAATCTTATGTCTTCTTGATCTATTTTTTTGTCCTTGTATTTCTGATTGCTATGTTCCAATTTATGTTTCATTTCCTCATGCAATGTCTTCATAAACTTAGCAAATTCTTCTCCTTCAACACTTATCTTCTCTTCTCTAGCAATGGTCTTGAAATATTATATACCTCTCAGGTGCATACCATTAACAATCTCAAAAGGTTTTTTTCCAATACTCCTATTCACTAAATTATCATATGCAAGTTCTTCTTGTGCCAACATAGAATCCCAATTACTCGGTTTGTCTCCAACTAAGCATCTCAACAGATTACCCAAACTCCTATTTACAACCTTTGTCTATCCATTAGTCTATGGATGAAATGTAGAGCTATATTTCAATTCAGTACCCAACCTTCTCCATAGAGTCCTCCATAAATAACCAACAAACTTATTGTCTAGGTCAGAGATGATACTCTTTTGTAATCCATGCAATCTGACAATCTCCTTAAAGAAAAGATCAGATATATGCACTGCATCTAATTTTTTCCTATAGGGTATGAAATGTGCCATTTTAGAAAATCTATCCACCACAACAAATATAGAATCATTACCTCTTGTTGTCCTCGGTAAGCCAAGAAAAAAATCCATACTGATATCACTCCAAGGTTTCTCGGGAATAGAAATCAGTGTATAAAGTCCAATATTTTGACTTACTCCCTTTGTAACTTGACAAACTCCACAAATTCTCACAAATTTATAAACATCCTTATACAATAGTGGCCAAAAGTATCTCTCATTAAGAAAATTCAATATTTTATCAATGCCAAAATGTCCAGCCAAACCACTACTATGTTTCTCCTTTATCAAATTAGTTCTCATTGATCCTCATGGTATAAACAACTGAATACCTTTAAACAACATACCTTGTTGAATGAAATAGTCTTCCCATTTAGTACTCAGTTGATCTTGAATAGGCTCTCTGCACTTTCTCCATGGCTCACAAAAATCAAGGTCATTTTCATATAAATCCTTCATGTCCTCAAAACCAAGAACTTCAATTCTCATTTTAGTGATCAAAGATCTTCTTCTACTCAATGCATCAACAACTTAGTTAGTGACTCCACTCTTACGTTCTATCACAAATGTATAATTCTGCAAATACTCAACCCATTTCATATGTCTTTGATTCAACTTATTCTAACTACCCAAATATTGTAAAGCCTTATGATTAGTACATACAACACAAATTCACTTAGTATTAAACAATGTCTCCATTTCTTTAGGGTGTGAAAAATAGCATAGAACTCTTGATCATACACAAAATATTTCCTTTTATCATCATTCAATTTCTCTCTAAAGAAAGCAGCAGGTTTACCTTATTGACTCAAAAGAGCTCCTATTGCACTACCAATTGCATCACATTCAACTTGAAATACCTTATTGAAATCAGGTAAAGCTAACACAGAATTCAATAACCTTTTGCTTCAAAGTCTCAAAAATTTTATTATCTCCATGTGTCCACTTGAAATCTCTTTTATCTCCTCTCATAGTCTCAGTCATAGCATTACAAATTGCACTGAAATTCTTAATGAGCTTTTTGTAGAAACTTGCTAAACCATGAAATGATCTTACCTCACAAGAATTTTTAGGTGTAGGCCAATTCAAAATAGCTTCAACCTTCTCAGGATCCATTTTCAAATCATCAGCTGAAATCAAAAATCCCAAATATACAATCTCCTCTTTCAAGAAGGAATACTTTTTAAAATTAATCAACAACTTTTCTTCTTTCAATATTTCCAATACCTATTTAATGTGAAACAAATATTCTTCTATGTTCTTACTGAATTCAAACTATTATCTAGGTATACAATCACAAATTTACCCAATAATTTCTTCAAAACATCATTCATCAATCTCATAAAAGTACTCGGTGCATTAGTTAAACCAAAAGCCATAACCAACCACTCATACAAACCTTCTCTTGTCTTGAAAGAAGTATTACATTCATCACCTTCTATGATTCTGATATGATGATATCCACTCTTTAGATCAATTCTAGTAAGATATTTTTCTCCACTCAAACCATCCATTATGTCATCCATTCTTGGTATAGGAAATTGATATTTCACTATTATCTTGTTGATTTCTCTAGAATCAGTACACATTCGCCACTCTCCATTCTTCTTAGGTGCTAATATGGTTGGTATTACACATGGACTCAAAGTTTCTCAGATCAAATTTTTCTGTAACAACTCTTGTATTTATCAATTAAGTTCCTCATTCTTGGTAGGTGTCAACTGATGTGGTTCTTTATTCAACAAACTATCTCTAGGAATCATATCCATGCAATGATCAATTATTCTCTTCTATGGTAAACCATCAGGTACATTATCAGAAATGATCTCTTTATACTCAGTGAGTAATTTATCAACCTTTTTAGGGACACTATCCATTGTCTCCTTACTCGGTTTGTTAGGAAGCACAATAAAACATACATCATTCTTCTTCATATCCTTAACAAACTTTCTTCCTTCCATCAAACAAACTTTCATAGATGTAAAAACATCACCAATAGATTTTTCAATCAAAGGTAACAATATTTCTCTTCTCCCATTAGCCCAAACAGTATATTTGTGCAATCTCCCATTATATATAGCATGTCTATCATATTGCCAAGGTCTACCCAAAAAAATATGACAACAATCCATAAGCATAATAATCACACAACACCTTATCATAACACTTTCCAATTTTCAAATTCACATAACATTGTTCACTTCCCAATAGTGTATGCTCATTCTTGATCCATGAAATTTGATAAGCCTTCAGGTGTTTCAACCTTTCCAACTGCAACTTTGCAACCATTTCCTCAGATACCAAATTCTCCGAGCTTCCACTATCAATGATTACCTTCCATAATTTATCAGTAACTCTACATCTTCTATCGAGAAAAATTCTCCTTACTAGATCTTCCTTATTACTTTCACTCCATAATTCTCTTCTGACCTTCAAGTTATTTTCCTTCTCTAGTTCATTTGGTGAGTCTTCTTGCACCAAGGCATTTCTATTGTTACCAACTTTCTTGCTTGCATGTGTACACTCAAATGATCTCTATCCTTCTCCTCCACAATTGTAACAAGTTCCTTGGAATCCACCTCTTCCATATCCACCTCAGTAATTATTGCCTCTTCCTCTAGAAGAACTTTCACCTTTCCACTTGGTCTTGCCTTTATCCTAAATTTTTTTATCTTGATTAGATCTATTATTTTCACCATAAGATCTACCTCTTCCTTTAGGGAATCTACCACCTATATCTCTTTATCTTTGCTCATGTCTTTTGTTCAATTTCTCCTCAGCTTTCAGGTAAAACTGATAAGCTTCTTTAATACTTTCCAACTTAACCAAACTGATTTCCTCTTGAATAGAAATTCTTAACCCATTCAGACATTTAGCAATTATTTCTACCTCATCCTCCACATGTCTAGATCTAATGTCTAATCTATATAATTCCTCAGTATAATCTTTTACCGAGCTATATTTCTACTTCAAACTTTACATTCTTCTAACTAGGTTAATTTGATAATCACAAGGTAGAAACTTGCCTTTCAATTTATTCACCATCTTATTGCATACCTTTATTTTGTCTTTTCATTTCCTCTTTTTGTCCAATTACAGGTGTTCCCACCATAAGGATGCATGAACTTTCAATTTTGTACTTGCAATTTTCACCTTCTTTCCCCCTGAAACATTTTCATAATCAAAATACTTTTCCATCTCGGTTATCTAATGCATCAATTCATCTGAATCTTGCCTTCCACTATATTCAGGAGGGTTGAAATATAGTGTAGCCTTCAAATTTGTCAATGCCTTCAAAAGTATTTCTTCACCTTGATCCATCATTGGTGTAGGTTCTGCTTCACCTTGTTCATCTTCATCTTCTTCATCAATAACATCATCAAGATGTCTTCCTCTATGTTGGGCTATCTCAACAACTTCTAACCTAGAAAACATTTGTCTTAGCATATCTGCTAAGCCTGGATCTACATCTCACCTCCCACGAACCATCTTGAAACCCTCTACAATTATAGGTTAGATCACAATCTACCACCTGACAACAAGATTTCAACTAGGGCTTACAAGAAGGAACCCAATCTAACTTGGATCTGATACCACCTGACGTAAGAGAAGGAAAGAGAAGGGGCCATAGGCACACCCAAATGCCAACCTCCTTGTAGAGATAACACTCAGAAGAAATAAAAAAAGAAAGGGAGAGAGAGAATGCATGAAAAATCATTTATTATTCATGATAAGCTTCATACATGTCGGGATGTAAGGCCTTGCCAGTTAGGGCTAGTAAAATAGAATTCAATTACAAAAAGTCCTCATACATGCGAGGATCCAATATGTTGATTCTATATTCATGAATCTATCTCTCTTACTACCCCTTGAGATCTACAACATTTTATTCTATTTATACAAGATGCTACCAAACATGTTAGCTCCAAGATCCATATGATACAACATTGGAGAAGGGACAACCTAGATCTAGGTCCACACGCTTCCCAATGATCGATGCAACCATTAACTCTACAACCAAAATTAAATGCATAAGTCAAGCTCAACAAAAATCCAAAATAAACCACTCAATGAGAAAGACTACTGAGAAACTGAAACCAACTTGGTGAACAACTGAACCAAGCAGCAACCGAGCCCTGTTGATGGAAACAAGAATACATCACCGAGAGCCCAAAAGTAGCTACCAAGAAAATCTAACAACTCTAACATGTTTTTGGTGATATGAGATTGCCAAGAACCCAAGATGCTCCTGCATCAAAGATAGAATTGGATAACAATGTCTATACGCATGAACCATTTTTATCATGTCTTTTATACTGTATCTTTGATCTCCATCATCTTGCATAGGAAATTTATGGACAATGGGATCATCATTACGCTCAAGGAAAATGGGATCTTGGTCAACATATGGATTTGATTAGTCATCATTGGGATCTTGATATTGATTCATTTTAGGACACATTTCTTCATTATTTGAAGCATCCTCTTGACATGGGATATGAATTGGAATGTGCATGAGAGATTCTAGAAGGACTCAATATTTTGGCATGAGGGACTATGCATCAGAATCTATTGAATGAGATTGCTTGAAAATGAAGGACATGGTGGCATTGGTTCTAGCATTTTTGAAACATGGAAGAGAATTGTATCAAAAAATAGATTATGTTGGATTTATTTGATGGGTCGACCATGGAATATTTCATCATTAGATATATCATTTGAGGGAGATGGAGGAAATTTCTTTTCTGAAACATAAGGAAATGAAGAAATGGAGGGAGACATGGATGTGTCTTGAAATTCAACGTCTTGAGAGGAAATAGGTGTATCATCCATGTGATTATTCTGGAATGGACCATTCCTAGACATGGATGAATTATTTTGTTCATGCTCTTCATACACAAGATCCAATTTTTGAAAAAAAAATTCTTCAAAGTTTTATATTTGAATTTTCATTGCTTGGGTGAGCTTGTTGTTGATACCACATCAATATTTACATGTTTCACTGATTGAAAATTTCCCACAAATGGTTTCTCATTGATTATGCTTGGTTGATGTCCAAAAGATGGCATGTTTGAACTTGTCTTTGTTTGATAAAACCTTGTTGGTGAATTTGAGGACATAAGAGGACATTCATGACATGTGATGTTCTTGAAGGAAAAATTGTTTGTGACCTTGATATTTATTAACTTGGTTGCATGATTGGTACAAGAGGCTGTGAAATTATTTGAGGATCACTTGGTTGTATTGGGATGAAGATCGGTTCATAATTAGGTGGTGGCCCCAATTGAATTATGCCACACTCTGGTTGAAAGTTTTGATTTGGAACTTGTTTGAATGATTTCTTTGGGAATTGATTGAATGAATATTGATTTGGAATTGGATTTAATTGAGCATGATCTAGAACTGGGTTGAATAAAGTTCGCTCTTGAATATTATTGAATTGGGCTTAGTTGAAGTATGTATTTGCTTCATTTAGTTGTGAAATAAGCTATGGTATTTGTTATTATCAAAGAGAGATTGTATGTCAATTTCACCAAGGTCTCCTTTTGGACATTTAAGGATCTTAGACATCTCAAAAATGGTTCACGGCTATGGCCTCCATTTTTAACATTTCCTCTATATTGTATTTTTGGCCTTCATCATTCATCAATATTGTGTCATTCTTCTATTAATTAAATAATTATTATTATTTAATTAATATCTAATTTTTATCCTCTAATTTCATCATGTCTTATCATTTGTATTCGACTAAATAATTTCATCAATTGTTTAATCTTGGTCCTAGGGGCAAATATTTATTTATTTCACCCTCTTATACTAATGTCATCACTTTGGTAAATAAATATATTATTTGTTTACTCCTTTTTGCTTTTCTGAAAATTAAATACATTTATTTATCTAATTGTCTAGTTTTCCAAATATGAGGGAATTAATAATTTCTATTTATTAAATTCCACTCTCATTTCTAACTCCACTTATCTCTTTTTCATACTAATTTTCCTCCACTTCTAACTCTGCCACCTTCCACTTGCCTCTCCACTTCCTACTCCCACTTACTAATTTCCTTTTCCACTTAACTCTTTCCTCCTTCCATTTTCTCCTCCAGTTAACTTGTTCATCTCTCATCCTTTCCTTCACTTGAAAATGACATTTGTTGTTGAAAATAAATATTTCTAATATTAATTTTCACTTAATTCTTTCATATTTTTGTGTCCACTTGCAAATTACATTTGTGTTGAAAATAAATATTTTTAATATTTATTTTCACTTAACTCTATCTTGTTTCTATTTCCTCATTCACTTGGAAATACAATTTCCAATTTTTCATCACTCAACTTGTCCTCCCATTTAATCCTAGTCGTTGATTATTTTCAATCTCATCCGTCAATTTGAGTTCTAAAAATCTATAAATTGGACTCTTATTTCTCTCAAATATTTAACCATATTTTCTAGTATTATTGCTATCATTTTCTTTCATGATTAGGTGCATATTATCACATGGGAGCAACATATCAAATTGAAAGAAGAAAGAAAACCATTAGAGCATATTGAGGGAGTGTTTGTTTAAATTTAATTCAATATTTTATGCACTTTTCCTTCATAGATTTAATGTTAGGTTAGGATCTTTATTTTGTATGAATTTAGGGTTTGTGGCTCCTATAGCATGCAAATGATTTCAGACTTTTTCCTCTCCTACATTTGATTAACCTAACATGAACATGCAATTCTAATGGATTTTTCATTTTTTTTATGTGTTTTTCTGAAAGAAGATCAAAGATCTATGCACTCGAGAGTCTAATTTGTGGTATATATAGGATTTCTTGTCTTATACATGCAAAAAATAAAAAAAAATTAATTGGTCTTTAAAATGAACAACAAATCGCACATAGCTTAATTAGGAGGATAAATGAACAACAAATTGCACATAGCCTAATTAGGAGGATAAATTAACAACAAAAGTACATAGCCTAATTAGGAGGATAAATAAACAACTAATTGCACATAGTCTAATTAGTGATGAACTACAACTGATTTGAATAAACTGTATGACTTGAAGATCTGTGATTCTAGATCACTGAGTTGCTGATTAGATATGTAAGATGATTAAATCAGTAATATGTTGTCATTGATGTCAACTAGTTTTGACAATACTTATCTTGTAAGTTACTATACCCAAACATCTATAGAAAGAAGAAGAAAAGAGATGAAGAACAGATATATCTACATGAGGAAGATGGATATGATAGATAAGATAAGGAACACATTGGGTAACTTATGGATGAGTCTATGACCTTATGTTATTGACTTGATTATGTTGCATTAATCTATGATGAAGGATATAGAAAAATGCACAAAGCAGTGTGGTTGGTTAAAGAAGCATTTCAGTATACACCGACGCAGTGTAGTGTATACCAAGCACATTATAAACTGATCTTGTGTTCACCGACACATTTCTTTGTTAACCAAGCAGAAGAAAAGAACTAAATGACTAGTTGGAAGTTGATGAGCTGGAAAGTGTTATGATTACGGAGTTGGAGATAATGTTTGTTATGAAGATCGACGACTAACATAATTTGAAGAAGATCTAATGGATTGAAACAAAATGTGTTACTGACACATTAGCCGAGGAAGGTTTAAGAAACAAAATCAACAAAGGATATTAAGTGGCAAAATCTGATGGATGGAATTAAAATGATTTACTTGTCTATTTAAGAGACTAGGATTTCATGATGAAATCATGCCGGAAGAAGGAGACTGCAGAGATATCGCATGAACAAGCTTCATGCATGCATGATCAGACTGGTTAAGAAGAATTGAACTACAGAGATTACCGAGCATTAGAAAGCTATAACTGAGTGACAGTAAGTTACTGAATATTGATTGAAATAGAGTTGATATATTAATTAGAGGATTTGAATGAGCTTAACATAGATCTGATAATCTGCAATTGAATTTGTGTTGTAATCAGATCAACTGATGTTACATTTTAACCATTGTAAATAGATAAATCTCTTAACAGAGTGGACTAGAAAGTCTTGTAATGTCATTCATAGAGTGTACATTTTTTATCTTGTCAACCCCATAGTGAATGCTGGTTGGAAAATAACAGTTGGTCTAAAATCCTCTAACAAGGTCACACCTCACAGTGTGTTTGTAACCTTTAACAGGATTGGGTCTTCATCGACCTCACTTCAGAAGAGTGAACAGTTTTTGGGTTGTCCGTCCCAGGTGTTTTTTCCCTTCACAGGGTTTCCACGTTAAATCTCTTGTGTTATGTGTTGATTGTGATGATTGTTTGTTGTCATACTTTACATGTTGCATATTGGATTTGATCAGTAAGAACTATATGTTATTAACTGGTAATCGGTAAAAGCACAGACAAAATACTATTTTATGTTACCGAGATGTAGAAGTTTTAGCAAATTGTTTTTGGATATACATTTTTTGATTGGGACTGTGGATAACTGATTTACCCCCCTCTCAGTTATTCTAACAATTGGTATAAGATCATTGGTTGCTTGGAACAGAGTTTTAAGGACTTCAGCACAAAGATCTCAAAATGTATAAGAGGGAAGTGCCAAAGCTAAACAAGGATAACTTCACAGTATGGCAAATCTGAATGAAGCTGCATGTATTTGGAATTGGGAATTCTGCCCTGCTACTAATCGAGAATGGCTACATTGCACCACCCACTGGTCCCTTGACCCTTGATCAACTAAGAGACAGGCATGAACATAATGTTACTATGATGGAGATTGTTGTTGCTTGTACAGATGTCAAATTTGAAGATATTAAAAATTGCACTACTACTAAAGGCATGTGGGATAAACTTGCTCAAGTTTATAGTGGTGATGTGAATATCAAAAGAGCCAGATCTAAAAGCTTAAGGGGAAGATTCGATGATATGAAGATGAAGGAAGGAGAAAATATTGTGCGGTACACAAATATAATGAAAGAGGTAGTACATGCTATTAGAGCATCTGATGGTGTTATTAACGAAGAGACAAAGGTAAGAAAAGTTCTTAGAACCTTATTTCCAGTTTATGCAATCAAAATATCTACAATTCATGAAACTAGGTCTGCATCTGGTAACAACCTTACTCTTGATAATCTAATTGGTAAGCTTACAACCTTTGAACTAAATAACTTTGATAATAGTGTTGTACCATCTGTTGAATCTACTTTTATGTCTTCTCTAAAGATTGGTAAGTCTAGTAGCAGAAAAAAGAATGATGATAGTAATAGCAATACTGATGATGAGCTTGATGAACTTGAAGCTCTTATGGCCAGAAGGTTACCTAAAGGTAAAGGAAGATATAGAGGTAAATTACCTTAGCATGCTTTAATTGTAAAGAGGTTGGTCATATTGCTGCTAGATGTCCACATAGGAAAGATGATGACAGAAACAAAGACCGATCTGGTGAAGGAAGCTATGGGAGAAGAGGCAACAGAAGTTATTGACACTACAACTGAGACAACTGAGACAATAATGATAAAGGCAAGAAGGTGTGCTACATTGTAGAAGAAGATGCCACTGATACCGACACTGATGAAGATGTGGAGGTAGTATTTGTTGCAATGAAGGATGACTCAAAGGAAGATGAAAGGTATGTAGAGACAGCACTCATCTGTAAGGTTAATAAAAATGATACATGGATCATACATAGTGGTTGTACACATCACATGACTGGTGATGAAGAAAAATTTGATCATCTTGAAGAACACAATGGAGGATCTATTAGAATGGGTAATGATGCACCTTGTATGGTTAGAGGAAAAGGATCCCTGATGATAAATGATAAAATTAGATGTGATAATGCTTATTGGGTAAAAGGTCTAAACTATAATTTGCTAAGTGTGGCACAGCTAAACAATTCAGGCCACCGAGTTGCTTTTGAGAGCAAGAAAGTGAAGATATTTGATGGTGAAGGAAGACTTATTGGAACTTGAACACAATCGAGAGGTAATTTGTTTTATCTTGATAATGATCAGTCTTCTTGTTTAATGATGAAAGATGAAGATGCATGGTTCTGGCATAAAAGTTTATGTCATGTGAATTTTGATAACATGATTAAGATTAGTAAAAAGAAAAAGGTTAGAGGTCTGCCTAAATTAACTAAGCCTGATCATGTTATGTGTCATGAATGTCAGAAAGGTAAAATGACAAAATCTAGTTTCAAAAGGAAAGATTATTCAACAAAGAAATTACTTGAGTTAGTGCATACCGACCTATGTGGTCCTATGAGAACTCAAAGTTACTATGGAGATAGATATTTTATTATTTTTGTTAATGATTATAATAGATTGATGACAGTCATGTTCTTGAAAGAAAAATCAGAGGCATTTAAGATGTTCAAGTGGTATAAAGAAAAAGTTGAGAAAGAGACTGGTAAAGAATTGAAATGCTTAAGATCTGACTGAGGTGGTGAATTTATTTCTAATGAATTTACTAACTTTTGTAATGAGAATGGTATTAAAAGACAAGTCTCTGCACCGAGGACACCACAAAAAAATGGAATAGTTGAAAGGAGGAATAGGTCAATAGTTGATTGTGCAAGGACACTGATGTCCTAACCTAAGGCACATCGGCACATTATCGAATCTTAATTGATTATCCTAAATTCTGCATCAGGGAATATTCCTAGTAATATTCCTAATTATCCTAATTATCTTTGATTTAATGATTATTTGGCACTAAATCCTATTTATCCTAAAGTTTGATTAATTGAATATTCTCAATATTTAATTAATCAGATTTAATTCTGCCACTTAATTGTTTAATTGAAGTTAATTCTATTTATTCCTAAATTGTATTATTTAATTTTGACAATAAATCCAAAATCCTATGAATAATTGATTAAATTCTTATTTAATTAATTAAAGCAAGTTGTCAATTTTTAATAATATTGTTTTTGAATAAAATTTTGAAAAATAATTGATTAACCCATAAATCAATTGTTTTATTTTTCAAAATCAATTAAGTTGGAAATAAATCACTTTATTATTAAATTAATTCATAAATAAAACATGCACAATCAGAAAAGCAGACAACTATCAATTATCAATTAAATCTAAACTCTATTTTGAGTTGAACTCTGCTTTTGCATGTTTTTGTGAGTTAATTATCCTTTATTTAAAAATAACTCAAAAATCAACTTGAGTTTATCAAGAGTGATTTATGGCTTTTTTTCAATGCATCCTCAAAACCCTCGATTTCTATAAAATCAAGGCTCAACTCTTCACAATCCATCCACGAATTGCACACTCACGCTGTCGAATTGGAGACTGAAGAATCGATCTTGAGAATTTGAGTTGTTGTGAGATTTTCATTGTTTTTGCATAGTATCCATATCATTTAGAATATTATTGTTAGATCATTTTAGCATATCAATTTTCATATAAGCATAGATTCATATCAAGTTTTCATTATCATAATTGCACAGAAAAACCAAAAAAATAGATTAATTGCATTCATTCCATATCTAGATTTTGCATTCAAATCCTTCATTTAGGTGTTGTCAAGGTCACTGATCTCGGTATAATCTGAGAATACATAGTCTCATCTACTAGAAGGCAGTAAATCGCCTGGTTAGTTTAGTTTTTCATTTATTGCACAATTTCAATTTTAGCTAACCTCTAATGTTTTACTAAAGTGTTGTGTCTATAGATCAAGTACAAAATTCACACACACATTTCTCGCGCCCACCGTGGGGCCCTGAAATAGGTTTCCCTTCAAATTTTATCAATTTTTATCATTTTCTTATCTTTTTCTATTCCAAGCTACGATTTTTATTCCCTGTCCGTACAATTTTCGTATGAGTTTTGTCAGAAACTCATACCAAGAGATACCCACTATCATACGATAGTTGTTTTGATTAAGGATCACACAAGTAGAAACCCATTGTCGTTTGGAAGCTCGATTGTCATGTGATCTGATACCCATTATCGTATGAGTTTCTAGATTGTTGTCTAGGAGGTAACCCACTATCGTATGAGTTTCAGTGCCAGGGTTCAATTGTTGTTTCACTTTTTTAGGTAGTTTGTCAGATTTGGTTTTTAGATTTCGACTAACAGCTAACCCTAACAATTGAAATTCTCTATTTTTGATTGATTTTCATTGGTTTTTTATTGGAAAAAGTGCAAGAATTGCTGAAAATAGGTAAGAATCTACTAAGCACATTGCAAGGAATTCAAGTAATCTTTTCAGCTAATAACTTTTCGATTTGGATTAAAAAGAACTCTTGCGTGTCAAGCTTGTGTGACCTTTATTTCTTTCATATCACATATTTCATTTTGGGCTATAAAAATGAACATAGATTTGATTTTCAGCATCTTTGTTACACATAGTAAATAGGCCCTATGAACACTATTCATGGCTCTTGAGAGAGTGAATTTCCAGTGAAATTCTTCTCAACAAAGGAACCCTTGTAGGTAGGGAGGATACTGAGGGCATCTCACATTCTACTAGATCCGTGTGTCTTCAACTTTTGATCAATGCATTCTCTCTCCGGAGAGGTTGATAAATCATAAGGGGTTGACATCATAGATCTTTCTGAGATAATCTTAGTCTTAGTGCGTCAGATTTATCTGTCTACTTTGTTTTGGTGAAGTGAAGGGGCTAGGGGATTATGCTCTACTTCCTTTTTGGATAGTACCAGAAACCCAGATCCTTGAATCTGATCTAGTCCCCATGTGGTATATCTTGTGAGTCACCTTTAGAGAGGGTTAACCATAGTGGACATTCCCTTAATTGGGTCAACCACATTGACGAAACCTCAAGTGGTAATAGCCATTTTTGTCGTGGTAGTGACAACCGCTATATAAATGTCATGTTGGAAGAAATCTCCATAGGTGTGGTCTCTTGTTGGGCTGTCAGATCTCCCTAGCAGATCCTGAAGATTAAGTTATTGGACTATGTGAAAACCTTGGTGCACCTGGATTAGAGTTCGCCCTCTTGGATCATAAAATTTGCAAAGTCAAACCATTACTAAAAACCCTAGTGAGGCCAAATTTTCATTTTCTAGGAATATGTGCGTTATTGCAAAACTTTTTGGAACATACACAATTAGCAATTCTAAGGATTAGCGCAAATAAGTCACTTGATTTTTCATGTGCAAGGTTGCTTTTTCCCTTGTTCATTGTTTTTAGACATGCTTGAAATCACTTGCTTGCTATTTTGCATGCTTGCTTATCTATCTGGTTACTAAAAATGAACAAATCTGTTACAATCCTCAAATTTGGACATGGAAATTTGCAAACAATCTGAAACTGAACACCCAAAAATTTGCAAAAATTAAAGTGAAACACCTTTTTGGAGTCAACAGTCATTTTGTAAAGTTAGAAAGTCATACGAATTTTGGCTATTATCATTTCAGAACCCTCAGATTGTCGAATGGTATTAGGTACATTATCGTACGAGTTTTGTTGCCAATCAATTCCAAAAAGTCAAAATTCTTGCTATCAACTGTCGTGCAAGTTTTGCAATAATCGTACGAGTTTTTAAATTTTCATTTCATGCCATACTTGCTATCATATGAGCCTATAGAAAGTCATTTGAGAAGTTTTGAAAAATTGCCAAAAAGTTGTCAGAATTGCTAGATATCTAGCTTTTTCAGCCTATTTCTAGAATCTGTCAAACAAATTACTGTGTTAGAAATAGAGCAGTAGACTACAGAGAATCCAATCATTTTCCTAAAGTGACCTTTTGAATCTGATCCAGTCTTCTGTTTAATTGATTTGAGTCTTTTTTTAATCTTGTGTCAAAACCTTGTCATAACTATCAATCTTCAATCAATCTTCAAAAATGACTAAGTGTTGTGATATCTTGTCTGCTATCTTTTGGGCATCTACCCATACATCCAAGGCATAGTATCCCTCATCTAAGTCAAATCTATGCTTCAGTCAATCAAACCTTGACAAGGTTGCATCATCTAATCATCTTGATTCAATTCATTCTTTAGTTGTCTTCATCTTATTCTTTTGCTTCACCCAAGGTTAATGGTGGAAACTAGAGCTTCCTCTCACAAGAAATTGGGAGAAGCACTAAACACCAGAACTTTGTCTACTCACGTAGGTCCAACTCTTGAGCAACTCTACAATTCTAGTCTTTACGAAGATGACGGTCTTGGCAACTTTTGATTAAAAACTGGTTACATTCCTCCTTCATCAACTCACGGAGGTAATCAAAAAACTCCTCATCAATCTATCCCAGGTAGAACTCCCACCGTGTCTCAAGCAGGGACAAACTTTGGCTCTCAAAGAGCTCAATCTCAACATGGTGTAGATTAGGAATCCACACCTGAAGAAATTTCTCAATATCAAAACGATGATAACTTCAAATGAATGATGAAGCATTTCTTGAAAGAAGATAGAGAGGCATACTTTTTAAAATTGGCTCATCAAGGAGCTAAACTTCCTCCCAACTTTAATGTTGAAGATATCATTACACATGAGGAAGAAACTCCACTCATAGCTATGATGAAATAGATGCATGCCATGTAAGTCAAGCTTAATAACCTTGAGAAAGAAAAGGAACCCAAGGAGTTCTTCATGGAGACCCTATGTCCTTTTCCATTTTACAAAGACTTGTACATGCCACCATTCCCAAAAAGAGTGGAGATGCCTAAGTATGATAAGTATGATGGACACTCAGATCCCAAGGATCATGTCAAAGAATTTTGTACACAATCTATGGAGTTCATGCATGAACAAACCTATCTAATACGTCTCTTCCCTCGATCTCTAGGGGGAGCAGCCATTCATTGGCCTCTAGATTGCCTTCTACTATCAAAACTTTTGAGGAGTTGATCAAATTTTTCTATCAGCAATACTCCTACAATATTCAACATCCAGTCACCATGATCGATATCTATAATCTCAAGCAATATTCAGGCGAACCATTCTTGACATTTCTCAAAAGATGGAGGAATAAATTCTCTCTATATGCTAGGCCTATTCTAGAAATCAAGAAATTGGAAATCTTAATCAATAATCTTATCCCAGAAATCAACTACCCTTTACAAATCCAAGATCATACGTCTTTTGATAAGATGGTAGACAATGCGATCAAAATTGAAAAAGTACTTGTGAAAAAAGGAGAAATCACACTTCAAAAGGACAAGTACGAATCAGGATCCAGTTCTAAAGACAAGAACAAAAAATGGAACTAGAATAAAGGCATTGTCACAGATGGTGTTGTTAATAATATCTATGCCCCATCAAAGGCACCAACTTTCAATCTAACTATTGGTACCCAAGCCATAAAAGCTTCAGAACAAAAGGTGCCTGAATCATCTCAAAAGAAGCCAGAGTATAAAAAGTGGTCCGCTGATAATAAATGAATGTTCACTCCTCTAGGAGAATCTTTGGAATCAACTATGAGAACTCTGCTAGCTAATAACATCATCTCTTTACCTAAGATCTGACAATCTGATTCTGATCCTAAACCAAAATGGTGGAGAGAGAACGAATTCTATGATTTCCATCAGGGTAAAGGTCACAAAACTAATAACTGCTTATGCTTGAAACATACTATTCAAGATCTGATTGATAAGGGAGATATCACCATTGAAAATCATAAGAGCAATAATGATCATACATCATTCATAGAACCATTTCCAAAACATGGTCAAGAAGTTTCATCTTCTCAACCTAATATGGGGGAAAAGGTCAATTATGCTTACCCTGGAAATAATGTTGTTATCAATATGGTTGAACCTTGTCTCTCTAAACATTGCAATGTCATCACAATTTTACAAAGAGATAGAGATCATCCTTCAGCTAATGTAGTTACTTGATCATAGGCTCAGGCACATATGCATGGACAAATCCTAGATTCATTGAATGTCCCTAAGATGCCCTTCAATCTTTCTTCTGCTTCCAAACAGAAGGTTGTTTCTAAATCTTCCAATCCTAAAGATACGAGGCCAACATCTTATAGCATTTTTCAACAACTCCAACACACTAATGCAAAAATCTCCATGTTTGAGTTGCTTCGAATATCTCAAGCTCATAGATCCATTCTAGATAAAGCTTTGCTCGGATCCAATGTTCTTGATGACCTTGATTTAGATAGGTTCCAGACTATGGTTGGACATCTTACATCTCCACAAAATATCTCCTTTTCAGAGGAAGATGAAAACTCCTTGAGTCACCCACATAACCAGCCCTTGCGTATAGAAGTCTTGACCCAGAACCGTAGAGTCAAATGTGTGTTGATAGATGGGGGCGTTGGCCTAAACATTTGTTCTTACAACTTGATCACACAATTGGGATTTTTAGAATTGGCTATTGATCCTAGAAAGAAAATAACTATAAAAGCCTATGATGAACAAGAAAGATCTTCTAAAGGCACCATTGTCTTACCTATCATAGCAGGTCTAGTTATCAGAGATACTATATGTCAAGTTCTTGATCTACCTTTGGCTTACAACATTCTTCTAGGGAGACCATGGATACATGAGATGAAGGCTATTCCTTCTACATTTCACCAATGCTTGAAATTTCCTTATGAAGGAGTAGAGGTCACTATTCCAGTAAACATATCCACCACTTGTAATACATTGAAGGAAAGTGCAAATAAACTTGTGCCTAATAACAAAGAATCTTCCATTGAACCAACTAAAGAAGCATCCACATCTAAAATGGAAGATCTTGAAAAAGAGGTTAATATCAAAGAAAATAGTATGGGAGAATATACTATAGAGCTAGTCTTATCTTTGAAATCTCTCCCTATCTCACTTAAGTCTTATGGACAATCTTTGAAACAATCCAAAACAAACTCTAAAGAACCTCTTGAGGTGTATAAAAAGAATTTTGTAGCAGAACAAGTCTCCAAGCAAGAATTTGAAGAGGATGAAGCTATGCTTGCAAGGCTATACAAAGATGAATTTGAATCCCATGATATTCAAACTAGTAACTTAGTAGTACCAAAATATCCTTCTAAGTCATATGGCCGAGGAGATAAATTGATAGCTAAGATGGGATATCTAGGTAAAGGACCTCTAGGAGTCAGAGGAAAAGTTCTTGAGGCACCTATCCCACATATTGGTAGAGAAAATAAAGACAAAGTTGGCTTAGGATTTAAAAAGAAACCCTTTCACCTCAAAGGTAATTGTTCTCATGTCATAGAGTAGATCACACCAAGAGAAGCCCTTCTTAAGAAAGAAGAAACAAAACCATCAAATAGTGATTCAGACAACTCAGAACTCATCCCCTATGAAAAATTGCCTAAAGAGATCAAAGACCTTCTTGATAATAAAGATGATCCAATCAAAAGAATTAATGTACTAGAAACACAAGAACCTACTATCAATCAAGAGATAGTTGCAACACAAGAACTAGCTAATCTTGAAAATAATCAAGAAGAGGAAGGTGGTAGTTATTCTGAGACAGATTCTCATGAGTATGAATTCAAATCAGAATCTGAGGGTAACCCTTCTTGGGGTATTCATCCTGACTTTACTCATGTTCTTAGATTTCTTAGAGGCATAGATGAGGAATCTAATGACTATGAATGGGGAGCCATTCCAGAAGAAGATGAGCTTATTACAGAGAAACATGTTGATGTTATTCACCAATATGCACCTGAACCCAACATAAGTCTAGAGCGAAATGATGAACCTATCAAGTCTGATCCACCTATGGCTGAATTGGACTCCCACAATGACATTGAGCCTATTCATGAATTGAATGTCTTAAGTTGTAATATCACCTTTGAACTTGAGCATCAGGTTAGGACCAATGATGACAGATCCATATCCATAAACACTATCTCCCAATCTTTCCCCGTCTTGACTATCCAATATCCAGACCTTATTGACCAAACCTCCACAAATCTAAGCCATGGTATTTATACCTTCCTAAATGACTATGCCCTTGCTTGCTACCTCAATGTAGTTAAGCCTATGAGTACTTCCATCAGTGAACCAAGCGTTAGCATGATGGAGTCGGACATCAAGTATCTTAGTCAAAAAAATAAGAATAAAAAGAAAAAGAAAAGGAGTTCTGAGGGTGAAAACCACTTTGTGGCAGTCTCAGAACCTACAAAAGTAAAAATAAAAGATGTATCCGAAGGTGAAAACCTCTATGAGGTGCCTAAAGATGAGATATTTGATGTCCTTCCAAGTCATTTATAGGACAGATCTCTAGTTCTAATTGAGCCCACTCAATCCATTAATTTGGGAACAACAGAAGAACCACAGTTGATTCATATAGCACAATCTTTATTAGAAGAAGAGAAGAAAAAATTTACAACATTCCTAACAGAGAAGAAGATCAACTTTGCATGGAAATATTCAGATATGCCAGGGTTGGATCCTAATCTTATAATGCATCATTTATCTATAGCTCCAAATGTCAAACCTGTCAAGCAAAAATTAAGAAAGATGCATCCTCATGTTGCACTTTTGCTAAAAGCTGAATTAGAGAAGCTCCTAAAAGCTGGATTCATCCAAGTTATTGACTATGCAGAGTGGATCTCTAATATTGTACCTATTTCCAAACTAGATAAATCAATCAGAGTGTGCATAGACTTTAGATATATGAACAAAGCATGCCCTAAGGATGATTTTCCATTACCTAACATTGATATGATAGTGGACATGACTACGGGATTTGAGATGTATTCTTTAATGGATGGTTTTTCTGGGTATAATCAAATAAAAATTGCTCCAGAGGATCAAGAGAAAACTACTTTCACATGTGCATGGGGCACCTTTTGTTGGAATGTCATGCCATTTGGGCTTTAAAATGTTGGTGCTACATATCAAAAAGCCATGACATCTATTTTTCACAACATGATGCATAGGACTATGGAGGATTATGTTGATGAGACTTTAGCAAAATCTATGATTAGGGCTGAACATCTAGATGACTTGAGCAAGATACTAGACAGAATGGAAAAATTTAGTCTCAAACTAAATCCTAAGAAGTGTGCTTTTGGTGTCACTTTTGGAAAGCTCTTAGGATACATAGTTTCAAAGAAGGGCATTGAAGTTGATCCAGCTAAAGTGAAGGCCATAATGGAAATGCAACCTCCAAAGAATATTAGTCAAATGAGGACATTGCAAGGAAGAGTTCAATCTATAAGAAGATTCATATCACAGCTGGCAGATATATCACAACCTTTTACAAAAACATTACATAAAGGTGTGACCTTTGCATGGAATGAAGAATGTAAGAAGAACTTTGACCATATCAAAAAATATTTATCAAATCCCTCTATTTTGATGCCTCCTATTCATGGGAAGCCATTGATCTTATACGTCTCTGCTACAGATACATCATTGGGGGCATTTCTTTCACAACATGATGAGAACAAAAAGGAAAGAGCTATATACTATATCAGTAGGACATTGGTTGCATATGAGAAGAACTATTCAATAATTGAGAAAGCTTGTCTAGCTGTGATCTTTGCATCATAGAAACTAAGACACTACATGTTATCTCATACAACACAATTGGTAGCTAAGATTGATCCACTCAAGTACCTACTAAGCAAAGCTGCCCTCACAGGTAGATTAGCTAAATGGGTCATGCTCTTAAGTGAATTTGACATTGAATATGTGGAAATAAAAGCTATCAAAGGATAGGTTATTGCTGATCAATTAGCAGATGCACCTATGATTGATGATACACCAATGCAAATGGAATTTTTAGATTCCTCTATCATGACTCTTTTTTCTAGAGAATGGAAGTTATTATTTGATGGCTCCTATACACAGAATGGATCAAGAGTAGGCATATTGTTCATAACTCCTCAAGGATACTCAATCCCAAAAGCATTCAGATTAAAGTTCCCTTGCACAAACAATATTGCAAAATATGAAGCCCTTTTGAATGGCATGAAAATAGCAATTGAGTGGCGAGTAACAGAATTACACATTCATGGAGACTCTCAACTTGTTATCCATCAAGTCAATGATGTGTACCAAACTAAAGATGAAAAGTTCATTCCTTACAAGAGAATGGTAGATGATCTAAAGAAGTATTTCCTATCTATCACATTTGAGAAAATTCCTAGAACAAAGAATAAGGTTGCCGATGCAATGACAACGCTATCTACTTTATTACAGCAACCTGAGCATGAGCTACGCTATGAGTTCCTAGTGGAAGCACTATCTTATCTTGCATATGATTGGCCCAAAACCCGCATGATCTGCACTATTGTTGGTCATGATTCATCCAGATACAAAAACCTATTTTCCTATCTCCAAGACCAAATCATTCCCGATACCTTCAACCACCATGAAAAGAGATACCTTATCCATAATGCCTCCCGATATGTCATCATTGGTCATGATCTATACAAATGAGGTCTAGATGGTACACTACTTAGATGTTTAGAATAGGAAGAGTCTCAATGTGCATTAGAGGAAGTCCATAAAGGTATTTGTGGATCACACTCGAACGGTTTAACACTAGCTTGAAAACTTATTAGGGCTAGGTACTATTGGCCTAAAATGGAGAATGAGTTTATCAAGTTTGCTAAGAACTATCAAAAGTTCCAAGTGCATGGCAACTTAATTCATGCTCCAGGGAGAGATCTAATTCCCTTCACTACACAATGGCCTTTTCACCAATGGGCATTTGATCTTATAGGAGCTATAAATCCTCATTCTTCCAATGGACATACCCATATAATCACAGCTACAGATTATTTTACAAAATGGGTAGAAGTAGTCCCTTTGACACAAGCAATTGGAAAGAAAATATCTATGTTCATATTGAACTATATCATATGTAGATATGGGATACCTCATTCCATAATCACAGATAATGGTGGACAATTTAAGAACAAGGATCTAGATGATTTATGTACCAAATTCAAGATTACACAACATTGGTCATCTATCTACTATCCACAAGGGAATGGACAAGCAGAGGCTTCTAACAAGAATTTGTTGAAAATTTTGCACCGTACTATTAATAAAATAGGAAGAGATTGGCATCTCATGATCAATCCAGCTCTTTGGGCCTACAGAACAAGTATCAGAATGCCCACTGGGGCTACACCTTTTTCTTTAGTTTATGGTTCTAAAGCGGTACTGCCTATTCAGGTTGAAATCCCATCACTAAGAATCAGAATGCATGGTCTAGTAACTGATGATGACTACAGAGTGTCTAGGTTGCAAGAACTTGAACTACTAGATGAGCGCAGACAAGCAGCGTATGATCATCTCAGAGTATATCAGAAGATAATGTCTAGAGGTTACAACAAGAAAGTCAAATATAGAGAATTTCAGGTTGGTGGTCTAGTCTTGAGAGAGAATCCTAAAAATCAATCACATCGAGAATGCAAGGGGAAGTTTGAACCCAACTAGCTGGGTCCCTTTGTTATCACTGCTACTTTTGGCTCTGGTGCCTATCAAATCTCAACGACTGAAGGAGAACAGCTCTGAGAACCAATCAATGTTCTCCATCTAAAGAAATTCTATGCCTAAGGTATTCAGCCTATGGTAAAATGTCTTGAAAAAATTAGAAAAATTTTAAAAAGTCTTGAAAAAAATAAACATCTTGGTGAAAACCTAGCAATGGGCACCTTGATGATTCACAAATATATATATATATATATCAAAAGTACAAAAAATTTGAAAAAATGAAAAGTAAAAAAAATTGAAAAAATAAAAAATACAAAAAAAATGAGAAAAAGAAAAAGTGCCTTGGTTTACCTTGGTAGAAAAAATAGAATCTTTGCCAAGATGGTGAAAACCTGGCAAACGGTCACCACTTGTTTCAAAATGCTCCATCTATCAGTGCAATCTTGGTCTTTCCCAGCTTTCAGTCTTGCTTTAGTTTGTACATATCTCTCGGTTTGTTTCTGCGTTCCTATTTTCAATAAGTCAGTCTGTACACCAATCAACTCAAGCGTCTGTATCCTATCAATGTTCAAAACTTGGGGGCAATCAAAGTCATATCCTATGGCCTCTAATGTATCTTAGACTCATATCCAGTCAAGGTCCTTTGCAGCTTCATTCGAGTCAGTCTATTTGTCTTGTCTCTAGAAAGGATTTTGCATCTACAACAATGCAATCAAACATCAAACTAAAAACAATCTATGCTTTACATGCTTTTATCTCCTTGTATGCTTACTGATTCACATTGAGATTTTTGCATATTGTGTCCCTTCAAGCTCTTCGATGATGTCCTTTATAGGATTTAGGGAGTGATGACTGGAGGCATAATCTTTTCTTTGTCTTTTGCTTGTATGTGAAAATCTAACAACTTTGAAAATTCTGGATTGAAATGGTGTTCGACTGTAAGAGCATCTATCTCGAATTGGATGGCCATGCGTACCTCGACCATTGATACCTAGAAAATTCAAGGAAGTTTGATCTAACTATTATCTTTTTTGAGTGATTTCTTTCTCCTATTGTGAAATGTGATCTTACCTAAGGATGTGAACGATAAAGGGTCACTACGAGTAATTCACATTGGATTTAGAATGATCTCTTGACTATTTGATGTGTTTGTAATGCAAGGCATATTCTGGTCATTACGACATTGATGTTTTGATGCTTATACAAATTGCAATATCAAAATGGACATGATATTGAAGTCATCCTAGCGTTTGTGCCTTGGTGCTTATATATAATCCGACATTCTAAAAATAAAATCAATATTCATATATCTATGGTTGATTGACTAGTGGATGTTGTATTGATTCCTGTGCATACAAATTGATATTCATATGTCTATGGTTTCATAACTAGTGGGCATTGTATTGATTTATCCGGTTACCTTAAAATTCAATGATGAGAATGACTGACACATGATCAGTGACTAGGTCCTAGGTCTTAGGTTGCATTTCATTCTGCATGTCTCTTTGCATTTTTGCATGTTTGCATGATCTCACAATGGCTAAATGAACATCAATGCTTAAACAATTCTCCACTTGTATCTTCAAATCTAACAAGAGCTGATATCTTACACGAAGGTCCATCCAATGAAACAGCAAGTAGAATCCTTTTTCGGGATCAAAATTGAAATCTGAGATCATTTATATTATTCACTACTTGCATAATCAACCTTCAATCATCAAAGAAATCTAGAATTCAACTTAATTGATTATCTTACATCAAACTATCAAAATATCAACTTGGTCAACTATGGTCAACTCATGGTTTAACCTAGTCAAACTCGGTCTTTTGGACCTCTAAATGATGCATAATGCATTCTCAAACGTGTATAACCACTTCTCAAATCAATTAACATGCTTCTAAACTATCAACGCTGACTTTTATTGTCAAATTTCAATTTTAATCCTGAAGGGGGCATGGTATTGCATATCATTCCAAGTATTGCATATCATTCAAAGTCTATAATCTAATTTGAAATCATATCTTTCCTCAGTAATCGAGACAACAACCATGTCTAGTTGTTGATTCATCAAAAGTCCTCATCGCTTGGGGCAAATCAATCATCACTTGGGGCATATCAAATTCATCGAGATCCATATCAATCTGGTATTATCTTAATCTTGTAAACTGTATCAATTTTTTTTGCAACCATCAGTTCATTAGTGTTATTTCCTTGGTTCTTCGTAACTGAAGGGTTCAGATGTGATACCAATGTGATTCTTATCGACAATTGGGTCTGGAATCGGTCACTCACTTCTTCGCAATCATAAGGTTCAGAATCAGGCATTTTGACACTTTTTCACAATCATCGGCTCATTGCTATTATAGTTAACATTATCTTTGGTCATTCAGGACCTAACATCTTCGAATCTTTCAAATCAATTTCTATTTCATATCAATTTCAATTTCAAACATCAATTTCAACATCATACACAGACTGTCTTTGAACCACTGCGCTTCGCACAGTAATTCAAAGAGGGGCAAAATGTAATACCCCAAAAATGGGCTATAGGTTCATTAACCTCCTATATCGACACATCAAACAAAATTGACATCAAAGTCCTAACCTAAGGCACATCGGCACATTATCGAATCTTAATTGATTATCCTAAATTCTGCATCAGGGAATATTCCTAGTAATATTCCTAATTATCCTAATTATCTTTGATTTAATGATTATTTGGTGATAAATCCTATTTATCCTAAAGTTTGATTAATTGAATATTCTCAATATTTAATTAATTAGATTTAATTATGCCACTTAATTGTTTAATTGAAGTTAATTCTATTTATTCCTAAATTGTATTATTTAATTTTGACAATAAATCCAAAATCCTATGAATAATTGATTAAATTCTTATTTAATTAATTAAAGCAAGTTGTCAATTTTTAATAATATTATTTTTGAATAAAAGTTTGAAAAATAATTGATTAACCCATAAATCAACTATTTTATTTTTCAAAATCAATTAAGTTGGAAATAAATCACTTTATTATTAAATTAATTCATAAATAAAACATGCACAATCAGAAAAGCAGACAACTATCAATTATCAATTAAATCTAAACTCTATTTTGAGTTGAACTCTGCTTTTGCATGTTTTTGTGAGTTAATTATCCTTTATTTAAAAATAACTCAAAAATCAACCTGAGTTTATCAAGAGTGATTTATGGCTTTTTTTCAATGCATCCTCAAAGCCCTAGATTTCTATAGAATTAAGGCTCGGCTCTTCACAATCCATCCATGAATTGCACACTCACGCTGCCAAATTAGAGACTGAAGAATCGATCTTGAGAATTCGAGTTGTTGTGAGATTTTCATTGTTTTTGCATAGTATCCATATCATTTAGAATATTATTGTTAGATCATTTTAGCATATCAATTTTCATATAAGCATAGATTCATATCAAGTTTTCATTATCATAATTGCATAGAAAAACCAAAAAAATAGATTAATTGCATTCATTCCATATCTAGATTTTGATTTCAAATCCTTCATGTAGGTGTCGTCAAGGTCACTGATCTTGGTATAATTTGAGAATACATATTCGCATCTACTAGAAGGCAGTAAATCGCCTGGTTAGTTTAGTTTTTCATTTCTTGCACAATTTCAATTTTAGCTAACCTCTAATGTTTTACTGAAGTGTTGTGTCTACAGATCAAGTACAAAATTCACACACACAAGTACAACTAAAAAAGGACACTAATAAGACACCCTATGAGTTATGGTTTGATCACAAACCCACTGTAAGTTATTTCAAGATTTTTGGAAGAAAATGCTTTATTCTGAAAGATGAAAGAAATGGGAAGTTTGACTCAAAAGGTGATGAAGGGATATTTCTAGGATATTCCACTAAAAGTAAAGCATACAAGTGTCTTAACAAAGTAACTAATAAAATGATTGAAAGTACTAATGTTCAAGTTGATGAGTTTGATGATAAGAATGCAGAGGAATGCACAAAGGAACTAGAAGACTATGGTAGATTCAATTACATTAAACAAATAGAGTACCTACTGATGTCGCAGAAAATGACAACCGGTCAATAGGAAAACAATACCGAGGAACAGGAAAAAGAAATCGACGAGTAGGAAGCACCTACCGAGCAAGCAAATGAACCTGCATAGGATGAACAAGAAAGAAGAGATTAGATACTGGCAAGATTTGTTAGAAGACATCATCCTAAGACACAAATCATTGCAAATAGACAAGCTAGCATGCAAACAAGAAGTAAAGCAAGATAAGGTACATGTCTAGTTTGTGAATATGAACCAAAGAATGTAAAAGTTGCATTATAAAATGATGACTGGGTTAATGAAATGAAAGAGGAAATAGAACAGATAGAGAAGAAAAAAACTTGGAGTTTAGTACCCAGACCTAAGGACAAGAATGTTATCAGTAGTAAGTGGATATTCAGAAACAAGCTTAATGAGAATGGAGAGGTAATAAGGAACAAATCTAGGCTAGTATGCAAGGGATATGCACAGGAGGAAGGAATAGATTATGGTGAAACATTTGTGCCTGTTGCTAGATTAGAAGGAGTCAGAATGTTACTTGCATGTGTTGCACAGAAAAAGTTTAGATTTTACCAAATGGATGTTAAATCTGCTTGTCTAAATGGGATACTTGAAGAAGAAGTCTACATTGAACAACCTAAAGGGTTCGTTGATCCAGAAAAAAAAAGATGTGGTATGTAGATTACATAAAGCTTTATATGGTTTGAAGCAAGCATCGAGAGCCTGGTATGAGAGGCTACATAACTATTTTCTAAGTATTGGATTTGTTAGAACAAGTGAGAATAGTAATATGTACATGAAAGGAAATTCTAATGATACTATCTTGATTGTTGAGATATTTGTGGATGATATAATATTTGGAGGACAAGATCATATCTATAATTCATTTGCTGATGAAATGAAAAGTGAATTTGAAATGTCTATATTTGGAGAGATTAAGTTCTTTCTAGGCTTACAAGCGATTTAACAGAATGATGGTATATTCATCACACAATCTAAATATATAAAGGAAGTATTGAAGACATTTGGCATGGAAGATGTTAAACCTGTGAGAACACCAATGGCTACTAGATGTAAACTGACTAACAAAGATGGAACTACTGAGGTAAACCAAATACTGTATTGATCCATGATTGGTAAGTTAATATATGTAGTTCACAGTAGACCTACTATAGCACATGTTGTTGGAATAGTTGCTAGATTTTCTGCAAACCCTAAAGAGTCACACATGATTGCTACAAAGAGAATCTTAAGATACCTAAAGAAAACTGAATATTATGGACTATGGTATCCTAAGAAAGGAAAGTTTGAACTGAAGGTATACACCGATGCTGATTGGGCTGAAAATGTGGATGATAGAAAGAGTACCACCAAAGGAGCATTCTTCTTTGGTGAAAGACTTGTTACATGGAAAAGTAAGAAATAGGCTTGCATTTCCCAGTCTACAACTGAAGTAGAGTATGTTGTTGTTGCTACTAACTATTCAAATATTGCATATATCAAGCAAGTGTTGGAAGGTATGAATGAGGTAATCATTGAGCCGATGATTATATATTATGACAACACTAGTGCTATTAATATTTCAAAGAGTCCAGTGATGCATTCTAAAACAAAGCATATATTTATTAAGTATCACTACTTAAGGGAACAAGTATAGGAGAAGCAAGTAAATCTAGAATTTGTTTCATCAAAAGAACAAGTTGTTGACATATTTACAAAGCCTCTACCGAAGGATACATATGAATACTTGAGGACTAGACTTGGGGTCTGTCCCCTGTCTACCGGTCACTAAGGTGATCTGGAGGTTGCATCAGCCTAATCTTATCAGAAGATCATACATGTTGATGCAGAAAAGTTCACACTTTGGACTTCTATCTAAGGTTGTGAAAGGTTGAAGTACTGGAATAGATTTGCATGACAGTATACCAAGATACAGAGAATGCACTAGAAAATAGAGAGTTACATGGCTACTAGAGAGCTATATGTTTTTATTTCTCTTTGGCATTGTTGTCAAAGGGAGAGAGATCAATATCAAGAATATGAAGCCAAAGAAAAAGGGAGAGAGATATAGAAAAGGGAGAGTATTGAAGATCGATTACTAAGAACAGAAGAAAACCTACAAGCTAAAAAGATCATATCTGCAGAAGTTAGTCTGCACTTGCAAATGCTTTTATGTAACGTAGTGATTAAACATATTGAGCTAGGGAGAGCTTGTATCGAGTTACAACATTTGTTGACAGAGTTGTAGAATACATGTTTGGTATGTGTATCAAATATTTCATATTTCTTATGTTTCCATCAATGCGAAAGGGAGAGATTGATGAACTACAACTGATTTGAATAAACTGTATGACTTGAAGCTTTGTGATTCTAGATCACTAATTTTCTGATTAGATATGTAAGATAATTAAATTAGTAATATGTTGTCATTGATGTCAACTAGTTTTGACAATACTTATCTTGTAAGTTACTACACCCAAACATCTGTAGAAAGAAGAAGAAAAGAGATGAAGAACATATATATCTACATGAGGAAGATGGATATCATAGATAAGGATAAGGAACACATTGGGTAACTTATGGATGAGTCTATGACCTTATGTTATTGACTTGATTATGTTGCATTCATCTATGATGAAGGATATAGAAAAATGCACAAAGCAGTGTGGTCAGTTAAAGAAGCATTTCAGTATACACCGATGCAATGTAGTGTATATTGAGCACGTTATATATCGATCTTGTGTTCACCAACACATTTCTTTGTTAACTGAGTAGAAGAAAAGAACTAAATGACTAGTTTAGCCTATGGAAGTTGATGAGCTGGAAAGTGTTATGATTACGGAGTTGGAGATAATGTTTGTTATGAAGATCGACGGATAACATAATTTGAAGAAGATCTAAGGGATTGAAACAAAATGTGTTATTGACACATCAGCCGAGGAAGGTTTAAGCAGAAAAATCAACAAAGGAGATTAAGCGGCAAAATCTGATGGATGGAATTAAAATAGTTTACTTATCTATTTAAGAGACTAGGATTTCACAATGAAATCATGCCAAAAGAAGGAGACTACAGAGATATCACGTGAACAAGCTTCATGCATGCCTGATAAGACTAGTTTAGGAGAACTGAACTGTAGAGATTACCGAGCATCAGAAAGCTATAACTGAGCGGTATTAAGTTACTGAATATTGATTGAAATAGAGTTGATATATTGATCAAAGGATTTGAATGAGCTTAACATAGATCTAATAATCTACAATTGAAGTTGTGTTGTAATCAGATCAACTTCTGTTACATTTTAACCATTGTAGACAGATAAATCTCTTAACAGAGTGGACTAGAAAGTCTTGTAATGTCATTCATAGAGTGTACATTTGTTATCCTGTCAACCCCATAGTGAATTTTGGTTGGATGATAACGGTTGGTCTAAAATCCTCTAACAAGGTCACACCTCACAGTGTGTTTGTAACCTTTAACAGGGTTGGGTCTTCACCGACCTCACTTCAGAAGAGTGAACAATTTTTGGGTTGTCGGTCCCAGGTGGTTTTTCCCTTCACAGGGTTTCCACATTAAATCTCTTGTGTTATGTGTTGATTATGATGATTGTTTGTTGTCATAATTTACATGTTTCATATTGGATTTGATTGGTAAGAACTATATGTTATTAACTGGTAATTGGTAAAGGCACAGATAGAATACTATTTTATGTTACCAAGCTACAGAAGTTTTAGTAAATTGTTTTTGGATATACATTTTGTGATTGGGACTGTGGATAACTAATTCACCCCCCTCTCAGTTATTCTAACAATTAGATGGATCAAAGAACCTACAATTTTTACATAGTTTTAATTAGGAAAGGAAAGAACAACAAGTTGTCCTATTTTGATCACATTTTTTTCTTAATGGGTTAATTAATAAAAATTCTCATGTAATTTTAATTAGGAAGGAAAAGAACCATAACTTGTATTTTTATTTTATCATATTTCCTTTCTAATATGGAAATGAACAACCTTTCTTTTTTTTTAGTGTTATTTAGATTATAAATCCCAAAAAATTGAATGAACATATCATCTCCCCTTGCCTTCACAGATCTTGGGTAAAGAGAAACTCATTTAGTTTTTTTTGGAGGGCCTGTCTCCTGAGACTTTCTTTAATAGAGATGGTGAGAGGGAATGACCCAAGCCATAATAGACTAAAGCCAAGTCTCCATCGAAACTTCTATATTAATGTGTGATTATGACCAAAAGTCCAATCGACAGTGTTTTTGGGTGATCTCTCCTCCAGTACCCTTGAGGTGTGTCAAACCTTGGTTCTCAAGGTTGGGAACTCATGTGGGAGTTTGTCACACCACCCACTAAACTAGATGTCCTAGACTAAAACCCTTCTTGTAGTGGCCAAAAACCTTCTATTCACTTATGTAAGGGTTCACCCATGCCCGTGAAGACATCCCACACTTTTGCGGATCATAGTAGAGATAGTGGCTCCTTAGGAGGTGATGACCCTTGGAATTTTAAGCTTGGTGTGCCTGAGAAGTGAGTGCACTATAAGGGGGAGTTCATGCCTCCAATGTTCTAGGCTATCTACTATGAGTGGCACAGATGGATTATCCAAGTGGAAATTTAGTGGATAATGTCCTTCAAACCTAGGTTGTCATGTGTTTGTGCATTTAGACTAAAAAGACCATCTTTGTTTGAAGTGTTTTGCGTGCGTGTTAAATAAAAATTAAATTAATAAAAATCCACCTTAAAAGCATTTCAAAATCACTTTAAGAAATTTCAAAACCCTTCCCAAAGCATTTCAAGAAATTCAAGATTGTTCCTAGACTTTGTCACAAACCTTGCAAAAATATGGAGTTTCAAAATGTTTTCCTTGGAGCCTTGTTAAAAATTTAGGATAACCCTTGAATTTTGGCTTTTTATTTAGCCTTCATTTTTCATATTGCATAACCCATTTTGTCATATTGCATTTTGGTATCCTCATTATCAACCCCCCTCTTTAGCATATCAAAAACCTTAGCATTGTTGCATTATCCTCCTTATTTTTCACTTAGAACCCTCAAAGTTTTCTCATTGCATATTTTCCTTCCATGTCCTCATTATTCATTTAGGAACCTTCCAAAACTTTGAAAAATCCAAACAAATTCAAGTCTTAGAGTTTTACCTTATGAAATTGAGAAAAAGATCTTGACTTAGCTCAAGTCTTTTGTCTTTGGTCACTTTTATCATTTTAGTCAATAGCCACTCTTTTTCATGATGAATTTGAATTATTCCTTTTTATCTACTATTTATTTTTTTCCTTTTGATCTCTTTCTAAAATTCAAGATCCTATTTCAATTTCCTAAGGTTCTACCCTTAGGTTTGTATTTCAAAAGATTTTCCCAAAGTTGAAAAATCCCAAAAACATAGGTGCATTTTCATTTCCCTAGCTTTCATTATCATACTTATTCAAAAAATCTAAAAATAATTTTATTGTCATTTTTCGTAGTCATATAACCCAACTTGCATTTTCAAAAATCCAAAACACCTCCAAAAATATTTGCATTTCACAAACCCCTAAGTGTTGCATGCTTGTATAAACATCCTTTAGTTTGCATTCCATAACCCTAAATTGCATTTGCATCTCCAAATTGCATCTTTCATTTCAAATGAAAATCCAAATTGTATTTTGCATAATCATTTTATAACCCTTCAAAATCAAAAATCCAAATTACATTAATCATTTCAAAATCTTCCAAGGTCCAAAATCCAAATTTGCACTCATAATCCAAAGTCAAATTGCATTTTACCCTCTGTTGCACAATCATTTTCAAAATCCCCCCCAAAACTCCAAAACCATAGTTTTCATACATTGCATTGTTGCATATCCCAAGTTTTCATAATAAAAAATACAAAATCCAAATTACATTAATCGTTTCAAAATCTTCCAAAGTCCAAAATCCAAATTTGTACTCATAATCCAAAGTCAAATTACATTTTACCCTTAGTTGCACAATAATTTTCAAAATCCCCCAAAAAATTCCAAAAACATAGTTTTTATACATTGCATTGTTGCTTATCCCAAGTTTTCATAATCATTTTCAAAACTTCAAAAAAAAAAATTCTTGGACTTTACATTTTCATTTCCTAAGTTGCATTAACCTTTTCATATTCTAAGTTTCATATCATTTCAAAACCAATCAAAGTCCCTTTTTCATTTCCCCTCATACTTAGGTGCATTTAGACATTATGGCTATTGTAACAAGGTCTCAAAGGCAAGGCTCATCTTACCAACCCATGTACATTTAGAATGAGAACACAAAAACACCCTATGATCCTAGATGATGTATACATTTGAAAACATAGGTTTTGACCCAAACATGATGTATCGGCCTTCAAGAAAGGAAACTTAAACATATTTTGAACCAAGACAAATGGCCTACTCGTGATTAAATGATTAATCAAACATACACTTTTCCCAAAAATTGATAGAAAAAATAGATAAAGAAGTGAAGATTATGGAAGAACAAGTCAAAAATATTGAAATGAATGACAAAGAGATGTCAAAACTCCTTAAATTCCCAAAAGAAAGGTTTGGTGAAGTCGATGTTAAATCTCTCATTTCAAATAAAAAATACCACAACTTCTTTTACAACTAGATGAAGCAAATGAAAACTTTAACCAAGCCCAACTCAATCATGTTCAAGAGAAAAAAGAATTTAAACCAAGTCCCAGATCATTCTCAATTCAAAAAAATTCAAAATCAAGTCACAAATCAATTTCCATTGAACCAAGTCCTAAAACAATTATTCAAACAATTCTAAAATCAAAATTTTCAACTAGAATGTGGCATAATTCAATGGGGACCCCCACCTAATTATGAACCAATCTTCATTCCAATGCAACCAAGTGTCCCTCAACAAATCAAACTACCTCTTCAATCATTTCCAAGGTCACAAATGAACTTCCCTTCATAAACATAACATGTTAATGAACATCCTTTTCTATCATAAAATTCACCACAAAGATTTTCCCAAACAAGCACAAGTTCAAACTTGTTATCTTTTGGACATGAATAAAGCATGATCAATGAGAAAAATATTATGTCACATGCTCAATCAACAAATCCTTTACAACATGATAACATTTATGTGGTCTCACCAACAAGATCACCCAAGCATTGAAAAATTAAATTTTAATCCTTTGTGTGCTCTCTCTCTTCACTTCAATCTTTTAGTTTTCACTGGCTTCAATAGTTCATCGAATCTTGCTTTACTGACTTGGAATTCACCTTTTCCTTCTTCTCTGCATCAGTCGGTGACTTATAAACTCTTCAACTTGCCATCCATTTGTTCATAAAAAATCATTCTTTATATAGACCCTTTTTTTCCACTTAATCTCCTTTATTACATTTTCTTTCGATTAATCTCAATTGTCCAATTCATTTCACAAACTTACTCAGTGTATCTAGATCTCGGTAAAATATTTTATCATCACCTCAAAACTTGAACTTTCTTGAAACTTGTTCCTTCTCTTTTTAGCACTTAGATCTATACCATATATCACCACCTTGAATTTTACTGATTGTAGATCTCTCCAACTAACTCTTCCTTATCATCAAAATCTTCCAGCTCATCATAGCTCATCATTAAATGTCATTATGATCCTTGTATCTTATTTTTGTTCCTTGCCCGATGGCTCACTCTAAATTTTGGTTAACTTCGCTCGGTGACAAAAACCTTCTTATCGGTGTCTTGAGTTCCTTTTCCTTTGCTAAAAATTACTTTCCTCTTTTACCGAATGACCTTTCCTGGTCTTGCCAAGTGATCTTTCCTACTCGGTAGCCAAAAAAATTTTGCTTACTGACTTGACTAATCTTCTTTATGGACTTGATATAATCATATGTTAGGTAGAAAAAAATTATATCAACATAATTTTAGCATTGTCTAATCTATGTCAGTTGCCTGATTAAGTTCTTCATCTTCACAACATATCACTTCTTCTTCTTAACTCAATCCACTTATATCATACTCTGAATGATATGGAAACACAATATAAATCAAATATCAATTTCTTGACATCAATGACAAGATAATAAATTATCTAATCATTCTACAAATTTGTATTCCTCTGATCTTGATTGGTCTTCATCATCATCACCATTAGTTATAGTAACAATCTCTCTCTTTGGCATTGATGGAAACACACTAACAACCTTTACTATTCAATTGATGATGGTAACACTTCACTATGTTGTCTCTGTCCTTTACTCCCTCTAAGCTTATTCTTCACATATTCTTCCTCTTTACAATTTGTAATCATCTCCCTCAATAATAGTCATCATTAATCATCTCCTTTGCAACATCAGTAATATTCTCCCTCTTTGACAATAATGCCAAATACACATACTCCTAAAAAAAATTCTCAGCCAGTGAATCATACCTCAAATTTATTTATTTCTCATTACAGACATAAACATTTTTCACAACTTCAGGATTTATCCAAAGAGTGAACACTAGCATCAACTCACAAAATAGATATTCTGATGAAAAATTGAATTGATGCAGCATGCATCTTGCCTTAGTGAATATTGGATAGGTGAAGAACCCCTAACTTACCTCAGAGATTCTAAAAAGAATCCTTTGGTAGTGGTTTGTTAAATATATCAGATATCTATTCCTTTGAATTCACATACTCCAATATCACATGCTTTTCTTGTACTTTCTCTCTCAAGTAATGATACTTGATAGAAATGTGTTTTGTCTTTGAATGCATCAAAAAATTATTTGATATGCTAATAGAACAAGTATTATTACAGTAAATTGTAACTAGATCAGTAATCTCTTCTTGCATACCTTCAAGTAATTGTTTGATCCAAACTATGTTTGAACAATTCATAGCGACAACAACATACTTAGGTTCAGTAGTAGACTATGAAATACAACTTTGTTTCTTGCTTAACCATGTCACTAACCTTTCTCCTAAAAAGAAAGCTCTGCCACTTGTGCTTTTTCTGTCATCAATGTTTCCATCCCAATTAGCATTAGTATACACCTTAAGATCAAAATCTCCTCCTTTTGTGTATAGTAGAACAAAATCTTCAGTCCCTTTTAGATATCTAAATATTATTTTAACTGGAGACATGTGGGTATCCTTTGGATTGGTAGAAAACATTGCCACAATACCAACTAAATATGTAATATCAATCCTACTGTGTACAACATACTGTAGTTTACCAATCATGGATCAATAAAGTGTTTCATTAACTTCCTTTGTCTTATCTTCCTTTGACAATTTACAATCAGTAGCCATCAATGTTCCAACCATTTTTTACTCTTCCATATTGAATGTCTTTAGGATCTCCTTGATATCCTTTGAATGTGTTATGTAGATCCCATCTTGAACTTTTTGAGTTTGTAAACCAATGAAGAATTTAATCTCTCCTATCATGGAAATCTCAAATTCTTTCCTGATATCTTCAACAAATGATTTAGACATTAACTCATTTCCTTCAAATATAATGTCATCAACAAAAATTTAAGCAATCAAAGTCTTAGATCAGTACTATCAAGTTTTATTTCAAATACAAATTGTTGTTGTCACTTGTCATTTTAAATCCAATCTTGATTAAATATGAGTGTAGTCTTCAATACCATTCTCAGGGTGCTTGCTTCAAACCATATAAAGCCTTGTGTAGTTTTCATACCATATTCTTTTTAAAATTCTCAAAAAATCCTTCAGGTTGTTCAATGTAAACTTCTTCTCCAAGAATTCCATTTAAAAATATAGACTTAACATCCATTTGATAAACTTTAAATCCTTTATAGGCATAATATGCAAGTAATATCTTACACCTTTTAATCTAGCAACAGGAGAAAATGTCTTAACATAGTCAATACCTTCATCTTGTGCATACCCTTTGCAAACCAATCTTGCTTTATTTTTTATCACATCTCCATTCTCATTGAGTTTATTCTTGAAAATCCACTTTGTTCCAATTACATTCTTGTCCTTGTGTCTCGGTACTAGTGACCAAGTGTTGTTCTTTTCAATCTGATCAATTTCTTCTTTCATTGCATTAATCCAATATTCATTTCCAAGTGCATCCTTAACTAATCTTGGCTCAAATTCAAAAATAAAACATGTATTATCTTTCAACTTACTTCTTGTCACGACTACTACATTCTTGTCTCTAATATTTTTTCTCGGTGAGTGGTGTCTTCTCACATATTTTGCTAATACAAGCTCGGTAGACTGTTCTTCAGTGTTTTCATCTCTCGGTGGAGGCTCAACTTTCTCCTTGGTTTCTTCTTGTTGCATTCTGACTGCATTACCCAAAATACCTTCCTGTACATATACAAATCTTTGATAATCTACAGGTTCCTTTTTTTTATCTTCTTCATTTCTTTCTACAAATTCATCAATCCTCACATTTGCACTTTCCACAATTTTATTAGTAGCCTTATTCAAACATTTATATGCTTTTCTCTTTGATGAGTATCCTAAGAATATACTTTCATCTCCTTTTGAATCAAACTTTCTATTCCTAGCATCTTTCAGTATGTAACACCTACTTCCAAAATTTTTAAAGTAACTAACATTCGGTGTATTCCCATACTTGAGTTCATAAGGTGTCTTATTGGTACCTTTCTTCAATTGTACTCGGTTGAGTGTATAGACAATAATACTAATGCCTTCTCTCTAAAAAATTTGTGCAACTTCTTTGTCAATCAAAAATGTTCTAGAACAATCAACTATAGATTTGTTCCTTCTTTCAGATATACCATTTTGTTGTGGAGTCCTCAGTGCAGATACTTATATTTTGATTCCATTTTCACTGTAGAAGATAGTATATTCATTAGAGATAAATTTACCTCCTCTATCTGATCTTAAACATTTCAGATTTTTACTTGTTTCCTTTTCAACTCTAGCCTTATACCACTTAAACATTTAGAATGCATCAGACTTCTCTTTTAGAAACATAACTGACATCATTCTTGAATAGTCATCAACATAAAAAATGACATACTAATCTCCATAATCGCTTTTTATTCTCATAGGATCACAAAGGTCAATATGTACTAATTCCAAAATACCATTAGATGAGTAAGACTTTCTTGAGAAACTTGATTTTGTCATCTTACAAATCTGACATTCCTTACACATCACTTTATTAGCTTTTCTTAATTTTGATAGACCTCTGAATCTATTCTTTTTTCTCACCTTAATCATGTTGTCAAAATTTACATGACGGAATCTTTTATGTCATATCCATACATCCCCAACTTTAACAAATAAGAAACTCTTTGCAACAGTATCAAGATAGAGTAAATTACCTTTTGATTGTTCACCGGTTCCAATCAAATCTCCATCAGTACCATGGATCTTCACTTTTCTATTTTTAAATTCCAGTTAGTGGCCAGTGTTGTTTAGTTGTACAACACTCAGCAAATTGTACTTTAGTCCTTGAACCAATAAGAATCATCATATGTGATCATTTCATTCAATATAATGGATCCTTTTCCTTTTACAAAACATGGAGCGTCATTCCCAAATCTAACAAATCCTCCATCATACTCTTCTAGGTTCTCAAACTTATCAATATCACCAGTCATATGATGTGAACAACCACTATCAATTATCCATGGGTCATGTTTAGTTACATGAGAAATAAGGGCTTTGTCATATTCATATCTCTCTTCTTCTGAATCAACCTTCATAGCAACATAGAAAACTTCATAACTATATTTTGTCTCATCAACTTCATCATCAGTTAATCCTTCCTCATCTAGGTAGCATGATTTCTTTCCTTTATCCTTGTAGTCTCTAAACCTTCAGTATCAGTTCTCCTTATTGTCACATTTATCATTCTTGTCATTGTGAGGACATCTAGATGTAATGTGGCCAATCTTATTACAATTAAAATATTTCAAAGGTAATTTACCTTTATACTTTCCTTTACCTCTCGGTAGTTTCTTAGCCATCAGTGCTTCTAAATATTCTTGTTCTTTCTCTTTAGCCAAGATACTATCATATTTACTTCCACATGAACTATTATGAATCTCTCTTTCTCTTCTTGAAGTTCCAATGCTTAGAGATGACTTGAAATTTGTTTCAATAGTCGGTAGACTATTATCATAATTACTAAGCTCAAATGCAGTCAGCTTACCGATTAAGGCTTCAAGAGTAATAACTTTATTCAGTATGGATCTCAATTCCTGAATAGAAGATACCCAAATAAAATACTTAGATTAAAGAATTCTCAAAATTTTACTTACCGCTTCTTCACCAGTTAATGTTCCACTAGCACCTTTGATGGCACTAACAACTTTCTTGATTCTGAAACTATATTGAGTAATGGTATCTTCATCTTTAGTTCTCATTTCATAAAATTTTACTCTGAGACTGTCAACCTTTTCTTTTTGTACATGTTCATCACCTCCATAAATAAGTGTAATCCTATCCCACATCTCTTTTGAAGTAATACAGTCCTTAACATCATTGAATTCAACTTTGGTTAGTGAGGAATCAATTTCAATCATTATCAAGTTATGTCCCTGATTTTCTCTCATCTAATCAATTGTCATAGGTCCGAGAGGTGGTGGAGTGTAGTTATTATCTAAAAGATTCAGTGCAGATTCTCCAATTCCAGATAGGTACAATCTCATCCTACTTTTTCATGTTGAGAAACTTTCCTTGTTCATCTTAGGTACTTCTCTCCTATACATCTTCAGATAGTTTACTCAAGTCTTTCAAACATATCCATTTAGATTACTTAGCACTGATACCAATTATTGGTTTATGAAGAGGGAGGGTGAATCAATAATCCTTGATTCTCTATACCTTAAATTTTTTTCTCTAATTGACTCAGTGTCAACTTGGCCAGACACAATTCTCTATTTATTGACAACAATAAATAAAATTTAACAATCACAAAATCAAACACAACAATCATTCAACACATATAGCACCATTATTTAACATGGAAACCCAACTTTGGGAAAAACCACTATGGGAATTATCACCGACTAAAAAAATACTCTTTTGAAGTATGCTCAGTTAAGAGCCAATCTAGTTAAAGATTACAGTACACACTGTTAAATGTGACTCGGTTAAGGGATTTGCCTAAGATCTATTAGGATCTTCACCCTATTAAGAGTGGCCTCATTTAAGGTCTTCAAACACTCTTTAGAATGTTACCTTTTTCAATTATTTTACAATAAGATTGTTAAGTCCACCCAGTTAAAAGATTTTTCTATTACAAATGTTAATAAGAAATAGTGAATATATTGACCTATAAATCAACAACTATCTTTTCATAATCAAATCCTTTGTGTGCTCTCTATCTTCATTTCAATCCTTCACTTTCCACTGGCTTCAAAACTTCATCAAATCCTTCTTTATTGACTCGAAATTCACCTTTTCCTTCTTCATTGTATCAGTCGGTGACTTATCAAATCTTCAACTTGCCAGTCATTTGTTCATACAAATTCATCCTTTACATAAACCTTTTTCCACTTAATCTCCTTTATTACATTTTCTTTTTATTAATTCCAGCCGTCCAATTCATTTCACAAACTTATTCCATGTATCTGGATCTTGGTAAAACATTTTATCATCACCTCGAAACTTGAACTTTCTTGAAACATGTTCCTTCTCTTTTTACCTCTTAGATCTATACCATAGATCATCAACTTGAATTTTCCTAATTGTAGATCTCTCCAAATAACTCTTCCTTATCATCATAATCTTCCAGCTCATCATAGCTCATCATTAAATGTCGTTCTGATCCTTGTATTTAATTTTTTTTCCTTGCTTGGTGGCTCACTTTGAATTTTGGTTAACTTCACTCGGTGACAAAAATATTTTTCTCGATGTCTTGATTTTCTTTTCCTTTACCGAAACTTACTTTCCTCTTTTACCGAATGACCTTTCCTTCTCTTACCGAGTGACCTTTCCTACTTAATAGCCAAAATGATTTTTCTTACTAACTTGACTAATCTTCTTTATCAACTTGATATAATCATATGTTAGGTAGAAAAAAATTATATCAACATAATCTTAGCATTATTTGATCTCTATTAGTTGTCCAATTAAGTTCTTCATCTTCACAACATTTCATTTCTTCTTCTTCTTAACTCATTCCACTTATATCATACTTCGAATGATATGTCAACACAATATAAATCAGATATCAATTTCTTGACATCAATGACAAGATAATAACTGATCTAATCATTCTACAAACTTGTGTTTCTCTGATCTTGGTCAGTCTTCCTCATCATCACCATCAATTATAGTAACAGAACATGGAATATTAAAACCCTTTCAAGTCAAATAAAATTTTGATGGTCATGGCCTCAATAAGAAAAATCATTCTCAAGACATTGCTATCTCTTCATCACTTCCATCCATCTTAGGTTTATATATTACTCCACCCACTAGCTCACAATCCACTTACCCTTTCCCATATGCAAGTCATCAAAGGAATGTATCTTTGAGAACCTTTCACCCATCCAAAATACCTCCATATCATTCCTATCCATCCAAAAATCTCATTCCCTCTCCAAGAAATTTTGATAGGAAGCATAAAGTCCATAAGTCAAGAAATCCAATGCAATCAAGGATCAACATGTCTAGCCTAATCGACATGTGAAAACAAAGAAAAATGTGATCTAAAAAGAAAAAGAAATTCCAAAAGGCAACAAAGGCCCATTAAGAAAAACAAAAATTCAAAATCCATATGGGTTCCTAAATCTCTTGTAAAAATAATGCATTCTAAGGACCCATTAAAAAATGAAAAATCAAAATATATGTGGATTCCCAAAAAGATTCTTGAAGCACAAAGTCCCCTCCAAAAATCCAATTTGGCATCCAAAATTCTTATCCCTCCATCTAAAATCCTACCACCTTCTAAATCCATTTTGGGTCCTTATGTCCGCAAATCCATATCTATTCCTCCGTCAAATTTAAAATCTCTTTTTCCTCCATCACTCCATCACCTCTCAAGGTGTGTGCAATGTTGTCTTGCCTCCATTTCCATCCACTCAAAATCAATCCTTCTTACTCTACCTCCATTATCCAATGCCTATTTTCCAACCTTTCATCCAACCTATCCAATCCTTTGCCTAAACCCTCTTCCTATCCTATCCAATCATCCATTTCATATTCTTTTGACATTACCCTACCAACATTTTTGCGCATACTATCACAATCATGGTCCTTTATTTCATACCTTTCAAGAGCAGCATCCAAAGAACAAGGTGCTCGATTCCTTCATCCATGTTATGTCATGTATCTATTATCTTCTAAAAAGTGTCAAAAAGTCTAAAAAGGAATTTTTTTTCTTTAAAAGTAAAAAAAAGGGGGGGAAAAGTAGAGAAAGTAAAAAAAAGAAAAAAAAAATTGTTGCCTTGATGAGAACCTAGTAAATAGGAATATTGGTAATAGAAAAAAATAAAAAAAAGTAAAGAAAAATAATTTTGTCCAATAGTGAAAACTTGGCAAACATGCACTTTGGGCAAGTACCATGATGAAAACCTAGCAAACATGCATCATGACTAATTCATGAACTTCTTGCATTCCATACTTGGGGGTAGGTTTCATCCATATTTTTCTATCATATAATACCCATGTCTTTATCCTCCATCATCCTTTTTATTTCCTTCATTGCCATATGTCCCATCATATCCCTTATCCTATCAACTTCCACATTCCCATTTTCCAAATTTTTGATCTTGACAAGGTTACAGATCTTCCTAAAAGCATCGCATGTCATAGCTTCTTTATATTGTTCCCATCCCTTTGGTCCATATCACCTATCTTATCTCCATCCCTTTTGTACATATTGCCTACCCTATTGCAACCTTCGGTCCATATCCCTTCCCTTTGTCCATTATTTATCTTTGTTATCCTATTCACTTCCTATCATTTTTCTATCCAAATCCCTATCTTGGTCTTGATAAAAAATAAGGATGTTAAATGGAAAACACTTTTTTAAAAACCTCTTGACATGTCCACTCCAATGCATTACATGCCATCCAATGCACCATTTTTACCCTATCATTGTCATACCCAATCCCTAAGCTTGGCAAAAGCATGTTATCCCATTATGTGGATAGTCCTTGGCAACCCAAACAACTTGAATGCCATAATAAGTGAATTTTGGCTTTCATCCATCTACCTATCCATTTCACCTATCCATAATGTCCTTGCCTTGCTAGACACTAAGGGCAATTTCAACATGTCTTTCTCATGTAAATAATAGAGAATTGATAAAAATTACAAAAGTCCCGAAAAATTCCTTAAAAATCAAATATGATACTGGATAAATCCATAAAAATTAAATACAAAATTGAGAAAAAATTTTAAAAATGCATAATGACCTAAAAAAAATTTAAAAAATTTACATATGATCCTGAAAAAGGACCAAACAATTTGTATATGATGCTAAAAAAACTCCTAAAAAGCATATAAAGTCCTGAAATTTTTTTTAAAAAGCATAAAAAGTCATGAATAAAACCTAAAAATTGTAAAATAAATCAAATATTTTTCAAAATCCTAAAATTGAAAAAATCTTCAAAATCATGCAATAAACATGTACATAATCATTTTCATGTCATCAATAAATTATCCCTTGTGACAAGACAAATATTTGTGCAGACACAATGTAAAGACTTGTCAAACATTGCGCTTAACAAAATCATGCATCAATAGACAAACTATCCAATCATGACATAAATCAATCATATCAAACTTTTCCAATCAATCAAACAACATCAATCAATCATTTATCAACCTATCATTTGTCTTATATAGGGTGTTGTATACTCAAAACTAGACATTATTAGTCTTAGACGGGATACTTCACTCCTGAAACTAAACACTATCATTATCATTATCAAACAAACTATCAACTTTGATAACTAGATTAGAATGGTTGTTGACTTGCTTGGTTCAATGAGTCTTATCTTTTATTGATTTATCTTTGGTCATGTTCCTCTGCTACTCAAGGATATCATTGAGTGATGAGAGTGTCCAAGATGGTTCATGGTCCTTTATTTTTTTGTCTTCTACTTTAGGGGTGTTTTTCATAAATTTCTAGCGCACATATGTCATATGCTTCAAAATGGATGGAAACATTCCTTGTCTATAATTGTGTTTGTTTTTACGCAAAGGGATCACATTTTCGCCCTAGCTTTCTATGTCACGGTGCAACACATCTAGTTTTCCATCTTAAATAAATCTCTCATAATAAAAGTTCACTTATGAAAGAAAGATTCATCATTATTAACTCTTCTTCGTCTAATTTCTTCTTTTTACTAACTTTTCTTCCATCAATATTTTCTAATCATTCTCTTTTCGAAAAATTATCCTCGTGTCAATTTTCGCCCAATTTTTCAAGGGGGCATCCTACCTCCATTCTTTCAATTCATTGGGGCATGATCTTTTATTTTCTTTGAACCAACAATCAAAATCGCATTGTCTCAAAGAGGGGGAAAATATAGACACTAAAAAATGGTTCACACCTATGGCCCCCATTTTTAACATGTCATCTATATTGTATGTTTGGTCTTCATCATTCACAAATATTGTGTCATTCTTATATTAATTAAATAATGACAATTAATTAATTAATTCATAATTTTCGTCCTCTAATTTCATCATGTCCTATCATTTGTTTTAGATTAAATAATTTTATCAATTATTTCCTCGTCCTAGGGGAAAATATTTATTTATTTCACCCTCCTATCCTAATGTCATCCCTTTGGTAAATAAATATATTATTTGTTTATCCCCTTTCCCCTTTTCCCACAATTAAATATATTTATTTATTTAATTGTCTAATTTTCCAAATATAAGAGAATTAAAATAATTTTTAATTATTAAATTCCACTCTCATTTTTAACTCCACTTATCTCTTTTCAAGATAATTTTTTCCCACTCCCACTTACTAATTTCCTTTTCCACTTAACTCTTTCCTCCTTCCATTTTCTCATGCACTTAACGTGTTCATCACTCATCCTTTCCTTCACTTGAAAATGACATTTGTTGTTGAAAATAAATATTTATAATATTTATTTTCACTTAACTCTATCATATTTCTATTTTCTTCTCCACTTGCAAATGACATTTTGTGTTGAAAATTTGTCAATTTGAGATGCAAAAATCTATAAATTGGACTCCCATTTATCTCAAATCTTTAACCACATTTTCTAGTATTATTTCTATCATTTTTCTTTAATGATTAGGTGCACATTATCACATGGGAGCAACATATCAAATTGAAAGAAGAAATAAAATCATTGTAGTATCTTGAGGGAGTGTTTGTTTGAATTTATTATAATATTTTATGCACTTTTTCTTCATAGCTTTAATGTTAGGTTAGGATATTTATTTTATATGAAAATAGGGTTTGTGGTTCCTCTAGCATGAAAATGATTTTAGAATTTTTCCTCTCTTACATTTGGTGAACACGACATGAACATGTAATTTGAATAATTTTTTCTTGTTTTGATTTGTTTTGCAGGTACAAGAATAAGATCTATGCACTTCAGAGTCTAACTTGTGATATATGCAGACTTTATTATTTTAGACATGCAACAAATCAAAGTTTTTATTGGTTTTTAAAATATAAAACAAATTGCATCTAGCCTAATTAGGAGGATAAATGAACAACAAATTGCATCTAGCCTAATTAGGAGGATAAATGAACAATAAATTGTATCTAGCCTAATTAGGAGGATAAATGAACAACAAATTTCACATAGCCTAATTAGGAGGATAAATGAAAAAAAAAATCACATAGCCTAATTAGGAGGATAAATGAACAAAAAATTTCACATAGCCTAATTAGTGGGATAAATGAACAACAAATTGCACATAGCATAATTAGGTGGATAAAAGAACCCAATAATTTTCTCTTAGATTAAAAAGGTAGATCAAAGAACACTACAATTTTTACGTAGTTTTAATTAGGAAGGGAAAGAACAACAACTTGTCCTATTTAGATCACATTTCCTTTCTTAATGGGTTAACTCAAACAACAAATCTCATGTAATTTTAATTAGGAAGGAAAAGAACCATAACTTGTATCTTTGATCACATTTCTTTCTAATTGGAAATTGAACAACTTGCGTGCATGATTGAAGTGTTATTTAGATTGTAAATCCCAAAAAAATGAATGAACGTAGCCTCTCCCCTTGCCTTCATGGATATTAGGTGAAGAGAAATTCATTCAATTTTGTTAGAGGGCCTGCCTCTTGAGACTTTCTTTAATAGAGTCGGTGAGAGGGAACCACCCAAGAAGTAACAGGAAAAAGCTAGGTATCCATCTTAATCATTATATAAATGTGTGATTATGACCAAAATTCCAATCAACAATGCGGTTGAGTGATAGGTCTCCTCTAGTACCCTTTGAGGTGTGTAAAATCTTGGCTCTCAAGGTTGGGAGACCTCTTGCAGGAGTTTATCACACCACCCATTTAAATGGATGTCCCAAAATAAAAACCTTTTTGTAGTGGCCAAAAACCATATATTCATTAATGCAAGGGGTCAACCATTCCCGTGAAGACATCCCACACTTTCGTAGCTCATAGTAGAGATAGTGGTTCCTTGAGAGGTGATGACTCTTAAAATTCAAAGCTTGGTATGCCTGAGAAGTAAGTGCACTATAAGGAGGATATTGTGCCTCCAATATTCTAGGCTATCCTCTCTAAGTAGGCATTGTTATATTTTTCCAAGTGGGAATTTAGTGGATATTGTCTTCCAAGCTTAGGTTGTGGTGTGTTTGTGCATTTAGATTAAAAAAAGACCATCTTTATTTGAAGTATTTTGTGTGGGTGTTAATAAAAATCACATTAATCAAACTCCACCTTAAAATCATTTCAAAAGCACTCCAATACATTTAAAAACCCTTCCCAAAGCATTTCAATATATTCAAGATTGTTCCTAGACTTTGTCACAAACCTTGCAAAAACATGGGGTTTCAAAAAATTTTCCTTGGAGCCTTGTACAATTTTAGGATAACCCTTTCATTTTTGTTTTGCATTTAGCCTTCATTTTTCATATTGCATAACCCCTTTTTCATATTGCATTTTTTCATCTTCATTATCAACACCCCCCCCCCCCCCCCCCCCCCCCTTAGCATATCAAAACTTTTAGCATTGTTGCATCATCCTCATCATTTTGCACTTAGAACCCTCTAAAGTTTGCATTATCAACCTTTAATTGCATATTACCCTTGCATATCCTCATTTTTCATTTAGGACCCTTCCAAAACTTTTCAAAATCTAAAAAAATTCAATTCTTAGAGTTTTACCTTATAAAATTGAGAAAAGGATCTTGACTTATTTCATTTTTCGTATTTGGTCACTTTTATCATTTTAGTCAATATCCACTCTTTGTCATGATGAATTTGACTTAGTCATTTTTATCTAAATTTTATTTTGGTCCTTTTGATCTCTTTCTAAAAGTCAAGATCCTAATTCAATTTCCTAAGGTCCTACCCTTAGGTATGTATTTCAAAAGATTCTCCCAAAGCTGAAAAATCCCAAAAACATAGGTGCATTTTCATTTCCCTAGCTTTCATTATCATACTTGTTCAAAAAATCCAAAAATAGTTGCATTATTAGTTTGCATAATCATATAACCCAACTTGCATTTTTAAAAATCCAAAAACCCCCAAAAACATATTGGCATTTCACAAACCACTAAGTTTTGCATGATTGCATAACCATCCTTTAGTTTGCATTCCATAACCATAAATTGCATTTGCATATCCAAATTGCATTTTTCATTTCAAAAATCCAAATCCAAGTTGCATTTTTCATAGTCACTTCATAAACCTTCAAAGATCCAAATTGCATAATCATTTCAAGACCTTCTAAAGTCAAAAATCCAAATTTGCATTCATAATCCAAAGTCAAATTCCATTTTACCCTTAGTTGCACAATCATTTTCAAAATCCCTCCAAAAATTCCAAAAACATAGCTTGCATATTTTACATTGTTGTATGTCCCCAGTTTGCATAATCATTTTCAAAACTTCAAAAATCCAAAAAAAACATCCTTGGACTTTGCATTTTCATTTCCTAAGTTTCATATCATTTCAAAACCATTCAAAATCCAAAAATAAAGTCCCTTTTTCATATCCCCTCATACTTGGGTGCATTAAGACATTATGCATATTGTAACAAATTCCTAAGGGCAAGGCTCATCTTATTGATCCATGCACATTTCAAATGAGAACATACAAACACCCTGTGATCCTAGAAATGGTATACATTTGAAAATAAGGTTTCGACCCAAACATGATGTATCCTTCAAGAAAGTAAACCCAAACATATTTTAAACCAAGACAAATGGCATTAGCACAATCAAATAATCAATCACATCAATCCCACACACACTTGACCCAAAAGGTGATAACAAAATTGGATAAAGAAGTGAATATTGTGGAAGAACAAGTCAAAAATGTTGAAAGGAATAACAAATACATGTCCAAACTCCTTAAATGGCCAAAAGATAAGTTTGGTGAAGTCAACATTAAATCTCTCATTTCAAGATAAAAAATACCAAAACTTCTTTCACAAGTAGATGAAGAAAATTACAACTTCAACCAAGGACAATTTAATCATGTTCAAGATGAAACTTTAAATCAATTTCCATGCAACCTAGTCCCAAAGAAATCATTCAAACAAGTTCTAAATCAAACCTTTCAACTAGAGTGTGGTATAATTCAATTGGGACCACCACCTAATTATTAACCAATCTTCATTCCAATTCAATCAAGTGTCCCTCAAACAACCACACAACCTCTTATTCCAATCATAAAAACAAGTCAATAAATACCAAGGTCACAAACAATTTTTTCTGCAAGAACATTGCATGTTAATAAATACTCTCTTATGTCCTCAAATCCAACAAGTTTTTGTCAAACAAGAAAAAATTAAAACATGTCATCTTTTGAACATCAGTCAATCATAATAAATGAGCAACCTTTTTTGGGAAATGTTCAATCAATAAATTCTTTAAAACTTGTAAACATTGATGTGGTCTCACTAATAAGATTACCCAAGTAGAAAAAATTCAAACCTAAAAAGAGTTTGTTTTCAAAAATTGGATCTAATATATGAAGAGCATGAACAAAATAATTCACCCATGTCTAGGAATGGCTCATCACAAAACAATCACATGGATGATAAACCCATTCCCTATCAAGACATTGACTTTCAAGAAACATCCATGTCTCCTACCATTCCTTCATCCCCTAAAGTTTCACAAGAACTATTTTCTCCATATCCCTCAAATGACATACCTAATGATGAAATCTTCCAAGGGCTATCCATAGAAGAAATCCAAGCTAATCCATTTCTTGATATAAATTATTTTCATGCTTCCCAAATTGGATCCTATATATGAAGAGCATGAAAAAAATAATTCACCCATGTCTAACAATGGCTCATCCCAAAATAATCACATAGATGATACACCCATTACCTATCGAGACATTAACTTTCAAGAAACATCCATGTCTCCTACCATTCCTTCATATCCTAAAGTTTCAAAAGAACAATTTTCTCCATCTCCCACAAATTACATGCCCAATGATGAAACCTTCCAAGGGATATTCATAGAATAAATCCAAACTAATCTATTTCTTGATATAAGTTCTTTTTATAATTCTGAAATTCTAGAACCAATGCCACCATGTCCTCCATTTGCAATCAATCCTATTCAAGAGAGTCCCATGAAAAGTCCATCTCCTTCATGAAAAAACATTGGCTTCTTTCTAGAGTCTTCCATTCATATCCAAGTTTAAACCCCATGTTAAGTGGATGATCCAAAATAAAAAGAAATGATTCCTAAAATAAAACAAGATCAAGATCTTAATTATAACCAATCCTATCCAATCGTTACTAAGATCCCATTTTACTTGAGCCTCATGATGATCCCATTATCCTTAACCCTCCTATCCAAAATTATCCACTTCTATCTCAAGAAAAAAATGACCTTCCAAGTCCCATTGACCTTCCACTTCATAAGCAAGATCATGACCTCCCTCCCATCCTTTCCAATAATTCCATCCATAGTCAAGAATAAAACATCCTTATAATGGAATACAATGATCTTATTCCAAGTCAAGATCAAAGTATCCCCTCACTTTCATGTCCACCACAAGATCCCATCATCCCTCCTTATCCTCCTCAAGATCCATCCACCCCTTCATTTCCTTGTCCTAATCCTCCAGATCTCTCACAAGATCCTATCCTACCACATGATCATGTCCCTACTCCTATTCCATCGCAAGATCCCATTGTTCCTCCTGATCCCCCTCATCGTACAAACACATCTATGAAAGATGTTAATGAACCCTGTGTATGTCAAACGGGTTCCTCTAATTCAATTATAATCTATTCCAATCCACTTTATGTTCCTGTTGTTTCTCCCATATCATATCCATCACAAAATGGACTCGTATCTACTAGAAAGTGCCCCATTGGTCAAAAGAATTATCAAGACCAAGGAAAAGGTATATTAGAACCCTTTAATATCAAAGAAAATTTTTAAGGTCATGGCCTTAGTTACAAACCTCATTCTCAAGGCTTTGGTATCTCTTCCAAATCCAAATTTAAATGTATTCCTCCTCCTTCACCTCTTCAATCCATATTAGGTCCATACATTCCTCCATCCACTAGTGCATAATCCACTTATCCTTTTCCACATGCAAGTCAACAAAGGAAACATCTTTGAGAACCTTCCACACATCCAAAATGATTCCATACAATTCCTATCCACCCATGAATTATACTTCCTTTCCAAGAAATTTGGATGCCAGGAATAAAGTCCATAAGTTTAAAAATCTATATACAATTAAGGATCAACATGTCTAGTCTAATCGACATGTACAAAAAGGAAGAATGTGATCCAAAAAGAAAACAAAATGTCCAAAAGGATACAAAATCCCATTAATACAAAAGAAAATTCAAAGCAAGAAGGGTTCCTAAATCGCTCGTAAAAAAATACATTCCAAGGACCCACAAAAAAAGAAAAATTAAAATGAATGTGGATTCCCAAGAAGCTTCTTGGAGAACAGAGTCCCAAAGAAAAATCTAAGTTGGCATCCAAAATTTCTATCCATCCATTTAAAATCCTATCACCAGCCAAATCCATTTTGCGTCCTTATGTCCCAAAATCAATATCTATTCCATCGTCAAATACAAAATCTCATTTTCCCCCATCACTCCATCACCCCTCAAGGTGTGTGCCAATATTATTCTTGCCTCAATTTTCATCCACTCAAAATAAAACTTTCTTACACTCCTTCCATTATCCAATACCTATTTTCTAGCCTTTCATCCATCCTATCCAATCCTTTGCCTAAAGCCTCTTCCCACTTTATCTAATCATCCATTTCATATCCCTTTATCATTACCCTACCAATGTCTTTGAGCATACTATCATAGTCATGGTACATTATTTCATGTCCTTCAAGAGCACCATCCAAAGAACAATGAATTTGAGTCCATCTATGCCATGTCATGCATCCCTTATCTTCTAAAAAATGTCAAAAAATAAAAATGAAAAATGAAAAAAGTAAAAAAAATTTTAAAAAAGAAAGAAAAAAGTCAAAAAAAGGAAAAAATTGTTGCCTTGATGAAAACCTGACAAATGGGTGTCTTGGTAACACAAAAATAATAATAAAGATAACTAATTTTATCCAAAAATGAAAACCTGGCAAACAGGCGCTTTGGGAAAGTACCATGATGAAAACCTGACAAACAGGTGTCATGTATAATTTATGAACTTCTTGCAATCTATACATGGGGGTATGTTTCATTCATATCCTATCATATTCCTTTAATTTTCTCCATTATCCTATGTCCCTCATATCCCTTATCCTCTTGACATCCATATCCTTTTTTTCCCAACTTTGATCTTGATAAGGCTAGGGATCTCCCTAGAAGCATCACATGTCCTATCTACTTTACGTTCCCCACATCCCTTTGGTCAATATTGCATAACTTGTCACAACCTTCAATCCATATCGCCTTGTCCATTCTTGATCTTGTATTATCCTATCCTCATCCTTGCATTTACCTATCCAAATCCCTCTCTTGGTCTTGATATAAATAAAGACATAAAATGAAAAACACATTTTCAAAAACCTCTTGAAATGTCCATTCCAATGCATTGCATGTCATCCAGTGCACTATTTTTATCCTATCAGTGTCATACCCAATCCGTAAGATTGGAAATAGCATGTTATCCCATTATGTGGATATTCCTTGGCAACCCAAACACCTTCAAGACATACCAAGAAACTTTTGGCCTTCATCCATCTACTAGCTTGTCCACCAATCCCTAATGTCCTTCCCTTGCTAGAAACTAGGGGAAATTTCAACACATCTTGCTCATGTAAATAATAAAGGCTTCAAAAAAATTATATAAATTCCTAAAAAAATCCTTAAACATCACATATGATCTCGAAAAGAAATTCAAAAAAATCAAATAACATCATGAAAAAATCCAAAAAATTGCTTATGGTCCGGAAAGAAATCCTTAAAAATCAAATATGACCTTGAAGAAATTGCTAAAAATTATAAAAAGTCTAGAAAAAATCCTTAAAATTGTAAAATGTCCTTAAAAAAACACAAAAAAGAACATTTCGAGAAACCCTAAAAATATCAAAATCCTTCAAAAATTGTAATAAACATGTACATAATCACTTTCATGTCATCAATAAATTGTCCCTTGTGACAAAACAAACATTTGAGCAGACGTAGTCTGAAGACTTTTCAAACATTGTGCTTAACAAAATCACACATCTATAGACAAACTATCCAATCAAGTCAGCAATAAATCAACATCAATCAATCCTTTATCAAACTTGTCATTTGTCTTATATAGGGTGTAGTATACTCGAAACCAGATGATATTAGTCTTAGATGGGGTAATTCATTCCTAAAACCAGACATCATCATCATTATCATCATCAAACAAACTGTCAACTTTGACAACTAGATCAGAATGGTTGTTTACTTGCTTGGCTCAGTGAGTCTCATTTTTTATTGATTTATCATTGGTCATGTCCCTATGCTACTCAAGGATATTACTGAGTGATGAGAGTGGTTGGAATGGTTATTGGTCCTTTATTTTTATTTTTTGTCTTCTACTTGTGGAGTGTTTTTTATAATGTTCTAGGGCACATATGTCATATGCTTCAGGATGAATGGAAACATTCCTTGGCTACAATTGTGTGTTTTTTTCACACAAAAGGATTGCATTATCACTCTGGTTTTCTATGTCATGGTGTGACACATCTATTTTTCCATATTAAATAAAGATCTCATGACAAAAGTGCACTTATGAAAGCAAGTTTCATCATTATTAACTATTCTTCATCTAATTTCTATTTTTTACTAACTTTTCTTCCATTGATCAATCTTTTCTAATCATTCTCTTTTTGAAAAATTGTCCTTGTGTCAATTTTCGCCCAATTTTTTGAGGGGGCATCCTACCACCACTCTATTAAGCCATTGCGGCATGATATTTTATTTTTCTTTGAAATAATTCTCAAAATCACATTGTCTCAAAGAGGGGCAAAATGTAGACACTAAAAAATGGTCCATGCCCATAGCCCCCATTTTTAACATATCTTCTATATGTGTGTTTGATCTTCATAACTTGTTAATATTGTGTCATTATTCTATTAATTAAATAATGATAATTATTTAATTAATTACTAATTTTTCATCCTCTAATTTCATAATGTCCTATCAATTTGTCTTTGATTGAATAATTTCTTCAATTAATTAATTTTGGTCCTAGGGGAAAATATTTATTTATTTCTCACTCTTATCATAATGGCATTCCTTTTGTAAATAAATATTTTTTTGATAGATAAAGCAACAAGAGGGTGCTGGCCCAAAGAACAAAGGACTAGTAGCACATTAATGTAACCAGTCAAAGCAGATATAATAGTTTAACAGTATAATCACCAGTCTAAATTTGCCTCTATCAAAAACATAAACCACAATACTAATCAACCGAATTAAAATAGAGTATCTAGACCGAGCAGTAGCATGTAAAGTATCAGTTAAAAGCCACACATGGCTAAACAGAAAGCTATAAAAAATAACATTAACCCCAACCACAAAACAGGGGATCCTAGGGCCAGGCCCAGTCAAAATTAACCAACACATGGGAACTAGAATTAATTTTTCCCACCCAACTGCTTAGACAACAAGGTCCTCGCCCACTCTTCTTGTAGAAATAGGAAAAGATCCTTGTTGTCCTCATTCCCTTCCAGAGTACCACCCGCCAGCTTTTCCTGCACATGACAGAGAGTCGTAGCCAAAGCGTGCATAACCTTCAGGCCAAATTTGTTGGTCAACATGCATTGGTTTATCAGCTCCTACATATTTTTCTTGATCTCCGCAATATCTTTATCCAAGTTCATGAACCTCCTTTTAAGAGTACCTTTGAAATTGTCCTTCAGAGCCTCGGTATTGTAACCAGGGGTAGATGGCTTATCCTGGGGATCTTGAGCAAGACTCAGGGGTGGGGTAGGAATATTGGGGGTTTCCATGGCTTGCTTGGGGTCGAGAACAGGGTTGTTACTAGTCCTAGGGGGACTCCTATGATCATCTGAGGAATCATTCATGGACTTAGTGGTTTGGGAGTCTTTTTCAGTCATGGAATGTTCTTTAGATGTCATTTCCAGCAGCCTAGTTTTACATTGCTCCTTGGCAAGTCTATTTGACCTCCTGCGACCTGAGCCACTCAAATCCACCTCTAGACTAACCTGGCTCTCCTTTATTTTCCTTTTTTTGGCCTACATTCAGTCTTCGGAGTACTGTCATCCTCCTTCCTATCTTTAATTTTCTCAGACTCAGAGACATAAGACACCTCCTGGCCATCCTTCCTATTGAATGGGTTTTTGACACATTTTTTGTGGTTCCTACCCTCTTTAGCACCCAGCTCAGGCTCCTGAATGGCACAGATGGACTGGGAGGAGGACTGGGTGGGATTTTCAATTTTGGCTGGGGAATCCTCGTGGGGCATCTCCTAGATAATCAGAGGGGGTTGGGGTGCCGGGTAGATAGCTTTTTGGAACTGGTAAATGCAAAGAAGGAGGCCCTAATTGAGGATAGGTATAGGCTTATCTAGGTTATCCTTAATATCAAGGATATTACTTTCTATGGAGTGCAGAAGATAGAAAGGGATGGAAATTAAATCCTTGTTTCTAATATGGTTTAGGAAAGGTAAGTGGTAGTAGTAAAAAATAGTAAACTTACCTTCCAACGTGAAGTATTTCATCACTAAAGGCAAATTTTTGGCTAGAAATCCGGCAGCACCTCCCTATTGAAGCCCCCCAGCTTTTTCACCAGCAGATCTCCATCCTTGAAAAACTGGTTGAGGCTAGTAGGGTCAGGATTTCAACTAGTTTTTTTGTATTTCCTCCCCATCATAGAAATCCCAGTCACCTTGGCTATGACCTCCTCGTTCATCTAAAAGTGGATGCCTCCAACAGAGACACTCCTATTGTTCCAGGACAACACGAATTGTTTGGAGATTCGTTCATCATGCCCACCCTTCATTCTCTCCATAAACCCCAAATGTCACTCTCCTTGCAATAATGTGTCACCAGTGCATCAGAGGTGAAGGCCTCATCGATTTTATCAAGCTCAATGTGGAGAGTGTTGCCTCCCATTTCAAAGTTCAATCCCTCCTACGCCAGAATATCCTGGAAAACAAAGAGCTGAGTGTTTTTGCAGAACTTAAAAAATCTTTTGTTTTTGCAACGCCTTTCTGAGGAAGGTTTATACTTAAAATTTTGGCTTTGAGAAATGTTTTGGAAAATGGGCTCCATACCGCCAGATCTAATGGATCTCCAGGTGCCATTAATAGTAATAATACCAGGGACACACTTGTTGTCCTCATTAGCCAAGTAAGCCCTCTAATTTGGACAGCGCCTACTCTGCACATTTAAAGGGTAATTATGATTCTTTATGGGAATTTGGGTTCTCCTTTCCATAATCACAAAAATCATCAGAACATGCCAGCACATGATCCAGTAAGGATTCACAATGAATAAGATGACGTGGCACATTTAAACATTGATATTCATTTCTCCCCCAATGATTTGCTGAGTCACTAGAGGTAAATCACTAACCACCCTCCAACTATTGAGTTTGGTTTGTTTTAGGCCCATTGCCACCATTGAGTTAGCAAATGAATTCCATTCTCTATACATGTGGGCTATAGTGGTGCTCTGGAAGCTATTAATCAGCTCACCGATCTCCATAATAATAGGTCTAGCCCGCCACCCCCGCACTAGCACCACTTTTGATAGCCTCAACAACCACTTTGGAATCCCCCTCGATTTCCAGCTGCCTGACATTCATTTGTTTTTCAAATTTAATCCCCCAGAGAAGGGCCATTCCTTCCACTTGGGTGACTGTGCAGTTATTGATGGGCCCAACATAAGCCAGCAGGCAATTGCCTCTGTGATTTCTTAGAACACCACCCCCTCCTTGGCTCATATTATTTTCCGCCCCATCAAAGTTTAATTTAGTCCATCCTCTGGGGGGGGCATCCCATCTAGTAGCTTTTCTAGCTATCATTTTAGCATCGTCAAACCTAGAGAACCCATCAAGGATGTTCCATCCGCCAGTAATTCTCACTTCCCAGGAAGCAGGAGGACATGGGGGAAGCTTCCATTTAGCCATCCTGGAATTCTCACAAAAGAGCTTAGTACCAATATGGAGGCATGTCTCAGAATGGTTACTCTCCTCTTTGAAGATCCTATTGATCCTTTCCTTCCAAATGGCCCAGAAGATGTGAGGGGGTATCATACACCAGAGGAGTTGGAGTAGGGGGTGATTGGAGGGGGATTTCCAGTTGTTAAATTGATGCACTTCTCTATACAAGGCTCACAAAATACCTAATTTTCCGATAACCTCTTGCCATATTCTGGAGGCATAATCACAGTGGATGAACAAGTGGTTCATCGTTTCCTCCTCCTTCTTACATAGGATACATCTATTTGCCATGGGGTTGCCCCTATTTATTAGGTTATCCTGGGTTAGGACCTTACCATGCATTAAGGTCCACTAGAAAAAATTTATTTTTGGTGTGAGTTGTGGAATCCACACCTTCTTCCAGTCCCCCGGGTTACCCTCCTCCTTCAGTAGTAGATTGTAATAAATTTAACAAAGAAGGTACTAGCCTAGATGGGGACCTAGATAATAGAGTCCTCAAGCCCTGAAATTCTAACATTAGCCATAATTTCCATGAGATCCTTGGCTAAGTGTTGTAGGTCTGGTCTGTTCCTTAACCGATTAGGTATATCCTCCCAATCCCTACCAGTGATATAGTTGGAGGCTCTATTACCCAGGATAGGTCTGAGGTAGTCCATAAGAGGTTTGAATCTACAGCCTAGGTTAGGTTGGTTCACAATCTAGTGGTCATTCCAAAATCTAATAGATATCCCATTTCCAATTTGCTAGAAAACTCCTTTAGATAGAAGGGTCTTACATTTACATATGTTCGTCTAGAGTTTGGATCCACTGGGGAGGTCGCCATCATGGAACATCCACCTATAGGGGTGTCCTTGGAGATACTTGGCTTCCATAAGTCTGCACCAATCCACCTTCCCTTCTATAAGCTTCCAAGCCACTTTTGTGGTAAGGGCTTTATTCATCAGCCCAATTTTTCTTAGCCCCAAGCCACCCATTCTTTTCAGGAGGCAGAAAATGTCCCAATTCACAAGAGACATGCTCTTCTTTTCTTCAGATCCTGCCTGCAGAAAGGTTCTCTGAATCCTTTCAAGTTTGTCTACCATGTAGCCTCTGATTTTAAAGAGGGATAGGAAGTAAACAGGGATCCCTTGGAGTGTGGAGGCCACTAGCTGAAGTTTGCTAGCATTTCTGAAAAACTTCCCCTTCCAGCCAGCAAGTTTCCTCTGGGTTCTTTCAAGGATGGAATTCCAGAAATCTTGGGACACCTATTTAACCGTAAGGGGGAGGCCAAGGTAGGTAGAAGGGAGCGAAGCTGCCAGAAAACCTAGGATTTGAAGCACCTTATTTTGTAGCTCCATGGGGGTATTGAAGAAGAACAGCCTGCTCTTCTGATAGTTGATACACTATCCAGAAGCCCAAGCATAACTTTCCAGGATTTGTTTCCACTGCCTGGCCTCAATCATAGAAGAATACCCAAAGAGGAAGGTATCATCCAAAAACTATTCTAACACCACCTAAGGAAGGGTAGAAGCAGGTTTGACACCTTTTATTCTTCCTATAGCAGATAGCATACAAAGATTCCTGCTAAGCACATCAGCCACCATAATAAAGAGGTAGGGGGAGAGGGGGTCTCCCTGTCTAAGACCCTTCTTAGGTTTAAAATAACCACCAGGGGAGCCATTGACCATAACAAAGAGGCTAACAGTTTGAGTACATTCTTGTATAATCTGGATAACCTTCTCATTAAACCCCATTTTACCAAGAATTTTAATCAGAAATGACCAATTAACTTTGTCATAAGCTTTGGAGATATCCAATTTAAATGCCATACCTAGAGCCTTGCTTCTGTCCATTGAATGGATGATTTCATGGGTGTAAATGGCCACATCCAGGATCTATCTACCCAACACAAAACCTTTCTGAGTAGTGCTGATAATCTTGTCTAGTAGAGGCTTGATTCTGCCCACCAGGATCTTGGTAAGGATCTTGTAAAAGGTGTTGCACATGCTGATGGGCCTAAAATCCATCATAGTGGTAGGATTGTCATGCTTTGGAACCAGCACAATGTAGGTTTGATTATGCTGCCTAAGGATGTGCCTAGTCCTAAAGAAGTCTCTAGTAGCCTGGGTAACATCAGTCCCCACAATGTCCCAATACTCCTAGAAGAACGCCGGAGGAAATCTGTCCAGTCTGGGGGCTTTGTAAGCTCCCATAGCAAAGACCACATTCTTTACCTCTTCATCAGAGACCCACTCCGTAAGCATGTTATTGTCACTAAGCATTATAGCACTTTGGATTTGGTCCAGAAGTTGGTTTTGGATGCTGTCTGGGCATATCAAACCCTCATTAGAGTATAGTCCCCTAAAGTAGTTGACCGCCACCTAATTGATCTTATCCTTCTCCTTGACTGCATTCCCTCCTTCGTCCTTACTAGCAGCAATTGTATTTCTTCTTTTATGGATGTTGGCAGACCTATGAAAGAAGGTCATGTTCCTATCCCCTTCAGCAAGCCACTGGACTCTGGATCTCTATTTCCAATAGATTTCTTCTTTTTTCAGAGTTTCCTGCCACTTGTGTCTAGTCACTTCCTCCTCTGCCTGGACCTGGGGTGGGTAGTTTCCAGCAGCCAACTGGGCCTGGAGGGAGTCTAAGACTCTAAACAGTTCCATCTTCTCATTGCGAAAGTCACCGAAGTTATGTTTTCTCCAACCTTTAACCTCCCTTCGGATAATTTCAAGCTTTTGGGCTATTCTGAACATGGAAGTACCCCTGATGTTATTCTTCCACTAGAATTTCACTTGATCCCTAAAGGATGGGTGAGAGCACCACATAATTTCAAATTTAAAGGGCATCGGCCTGACCTTAGGGGCGTCAAGCCAGCTGAGAAGGAGGGGGTTATGATCCAACGTAGTTCGAGGGAGGGAAGATAAGGAGGAGTTCAAGCAAAGGTTCCATGAAGAGGTAAATAAATATGTTATTTATTTACCCCCTTTCCCATTTTTCCATAATTAAATAAATTTATTCATTTAATTGTCTAATTTTATAAATATGAGGGAGTTAATAATTTTTAATTATTAAATTCCACTCTCATTTATAACTCCACTTATCTCTTTTTCATGCTAGTTTTTCTCCACTTCTAACTCTTCCACCTTCCACTTTTCTCTCCACTTCCCATTCCGACCTACTAATTTCCTTTTCCACTTAACTTTTTCCTCCTTCCATTTTCTCCTCCACTTAACTTATTCATCACTCGTCCTTTTCTTCACTTGTAAATGGTCTTTTCTTTTTGATAATAAATATTTCTAATTTTTATTTTCACTTAACTCTATCATATTTCTATTTTGTCCTCCACTTGCAAATGACATTTTTTGTTGAAAATAAATATTTCCAATATTTATTTTCACTTAACTCTATCTTGTTTCCATTTCCTCATTCACTTGGAAATGCAATTTCCAATTTTTCATCACTTAACTTATCCTCTCAATTAATCTTGGTCATCAATTTTGTTTTGATCTCATCCGTCAATTTGAGTTCCAAAAATCTATAAATTGGACTCTCATTTCTCTCAAATCTGTAACCTCATTTTCTAGTATTCTTGCTATCATTTTACTTTCATGATAAGGTGCACATTATCACATGGGATAACATATCAAATTGAAAGAAGAAAGAAAAGCATTGGATCATCTTGAGGGAGTGTTTGTTTGAATTTATTTTAATATTTTATGCACTTTTTCTTCATAGATTTGATGTTAGGTTGGGATCTTTATTTTGCATGAATTTAGGGTTTTTGGTTCCTCTAGTAAGCAAATGATTTTAGACTTTTAACTCCCCTACAATTACAATGTCTTGATGAGTTTATATAGTTTTTACAACTCAAAAATATGAAACCCATAGCTAGGGTTTTTGGGTGTCTATTCTGGGAGAAATAAAAATAAAACTCTATTTTAACTACTGAAACCTATCCCTAACTGAAGCTACTACATTTTTACTTTGATTTCAAACTATTAGAACTAAAAAAATATGCATTTTTAATCAAAAAATTCCCTAGAATTTTGGAACGAAGTGGAGTTTAATTGTTGTTTTCTTTTGGATTCCTCCAATCAGATTTCTTGGCTACTATTTGTTGTAATAACATTTAACATTCTTGATTATGTGCTTCCTTGTTTTACTCTAAATCTATATTTGTTAGCTTTATGGCAAAAAATATTGCATATTTGACAACGACTGTAGAAAGTGACAACTACCTTAGAAAGGTCCAATTCTACCATTGTTGTGTTTGTTTGTGAATTGACTTTTGCATTGAATAGCCTTATGACCAAACTTTTTATAGGTATAGAATTGATTGGAGAAAGGCCCAATATTGTAATTTAATCTTCTTCTACATTCTATTTCCTTATGACCAAATTTATTGCAATAAAAACAATAGCCATTGAAAGATGTGTACCTTTGTTGCTTGATTAGAGGATTTATTGCTTGATATTTCTGAATTTTCTCTAGTAGGCAGAGTCAGTCTTGTATCTTTTGTATGACCTGATTTCCCTTTGTCTTCAACCTTTTGATGAGAGCATTCATAGGTCTCAAATATCAAATCATTTTTTTATTTTGGAGTTTTATGTGTGGTCATTAACTCATCAAGCTTTGTAGAACTCATTTTAAATTTATTTTGCTAACTTTGTATTCTTTCCAGATCTATTTTGACAAACGATGCTTCTTGTTCCAATTTATTACACAACTTTGTTTTATTTTCAATGATTTTATTCAGTTATTCTTTTATTTTTTTATCTTCTTCAACCTGTAGCTTTAGACTAACTATCGTATCATTTGTTTGTTTTAGTTCTTCACTAACTTCCCTATGTATTTCCTTGAATTTATTAATTTTATCCTTTAGTCTTTAGATGCATTCATCATCTTCATTGATGTTTTCCTTGAGTTCTTTGTTCTCATTTTCCAAAGTTTCAAGAGCTACTTTCAATTCACCATTCTTGTTATCTTTTCTATCATCTATAAGTTCTTCCAGAGTGGATTTAGGCACCATATACATTCAACTTCCAAGATCTCCTCAAAGTTGTTAAGCTTGATCAAAGGACCTTACTCTGATACCAATTATTGAAAACTTAGTATTTTTGAAAGGGGATGGGGAGAATTAGTATATCCTTAAAATTATTAATGCCTTTGAATAAATATCCACATACCATAGTTAAGTTCTATAAGTAGATAAATGAATGAAGAAAAAAATATAACACATGATGCCAGTATTTCATGTGGAAACCCCAAAATGGGAAAAACCAAGGAAAGGATTAACTTTCAATATATTATAACATGTTATAGGATATTATGGAGAGACTCACTATTGAAGAGCTCACTACCCGAATTAAGGCTCACTACTAAAAGGGACTCACCATCCTAATATACAAAATTTAACTTTTACAATTGCATCTTATATATGCATGAAATACAATTCCAATGGAGTTAAATATATAGAGTTTTCACACTTCATCTATTTTCTATAGCTGCAAAAGATTACCACATATTACATTTTCCATAAATTCTATATCAATGTTTGTTCAAAATCATGTGGAAGGTATACATATATACCAATTCATGAATACAATATGTTGGCCCAAAAACTAATCCAAAAATAAGTTGGTATGAAGGAATTTTCCGAACATTATCATATAGGTCTCTTGCACACGTTGCTTTAACCAAGTCAATCCAAACAAAATAGTTAACTCTACAAAACATTAAATCATATGAATTACCTAATCCTTATCCTTGACCCAAAGTTGTAGATCCACAAACATCCTAATGACAAAATGCGATTACATAGACTAACCTACCTTATTTTTGGAAAACATGGCATTTTCCAAAAGCAACATTCCAGAACCATATCTTTATCACTAGATAAAGATAGTACATGTACCCTTGAATATACATACTTCTTAGTCATATAGTCCTATTTCCAAAACCTTGTGATTATTTTTTTAAGCATGGAGAACTGTAGAGAAAACCTCAAACCCACTGTCTATTAAACTACCACAAGAAAAAAATGACATGAATGACAACATTCCAACACAAACTTGGAACCTAGATCTTGTAATTACTCTTTGTCAAGTAGACTATACTCTTATGGCATGTCCATGGGAACCCACTTTTTTCCAAAGTTACTAAGAAATCTTGGAAATATTTTTTTCATTAGGAGTATGATACAATCATATAAAATAATACTTGGGTTCTTACAATTTTTCCTCTTAGAATAGAATTTGTTGGATATAAATAGATTTGATGTACTGAGTATAGTTTTATGTTTTCAAAATGTTTTATAAAAAAATGATTCTATTGTAAGTGGTTAGTAAGTTTTCTATGAAATATGCCTAATTAAAAATATTGAGCTATAAAAATAGCTTGTTGCATTATAATTTCTATATTGTTTCAAGGGATAATTAATTTTGATTTCTTATTTATTTGAGTGTGGTATGATACAAGTTGGTGACGCTTAGATATTCATCAAGTAAAACAAATCACTTGACCTTGTTTTGAAACTTAGAGAGGTAGCCATTCTTGCATTATGAACTTTGCTAAATTGGGAACCTATGCTCTAACTCTAACTTCTCTCGATTGTAAAATTCTTTAAAAATTAAACTAGACTAAATCACATACCTATTAAAGTCTAATTTATTCAATAGAAAATGAATATATATTTTAATTATTATATATATATTCTTTTGGTTAAATATTGGTGGAAGTTAGTTTTCAAATGATATGTGTTGATATGAGGTTATTGATTGAGAAATGAAATATATCAAGTTGCAGTATGTTGAGTATATAAAACAAATTTTCCAACTATAATTACAAAGAAGGATTCATGAGTATACTAGTGGTTAATGAATAGTTATCTTTGTCATATGACTATTAGTTTATATAATGTGGAATCAAGTGACAAAATATAAAAAATCATGTTTCATGAATGTCAAATGTGACTAAGAAGGTTTGTATAAGTGGTTATCTAACATATTCTCTTCATGTGATCATATTACCATGAACACCTCATTATGTTGGATTATGTGCATTATACATTATATTTAATGATCATTTTTGTCTAGGAAATATGAGCACATTCATAGAATGTTCCATATCTAGTAATATAGAATATTATAATATAAATGGGCTTGAGGTATGAGGTTGCATACCATCAAAAATGAAATTAAAAAAATATTTATTATTTATTTACTTATTAATTTCTATATGTGATAAGAAGTAATTTTTTCATTTATTAGTTGTTACTATTAGAGTGTAGGGTTTACTTAACCCACACCTAGGCTTAAGTCACACTTAGTGGCTAGGTTTAACCTAGCCTTGACATTAAAGGTTAAGTTTACTTTTGAAGCTAGACACTTTTTTGTCTCACCACATGTACATACATGAGGTAAGAGACTTTTTCATCTCACCTCATTACAAGTTTGAGATATTTCTTCCTCACCTCATGGGAGGTTACATACATTTTTCCATCATCCTCCACATTTGCACACATATGTTATTCACATTTGATGGTTAATCATAGTGGTTTTGCACCTTCTCACCTCACTCTCATCTTGTATATATTCATGTGTTCTTATTTGTTAAAGGAATGAATATTTAAGTTGTTGGCTTATTTGGTTTTGATGATTGTTATTTAGCTTATTTCTAGTTTATAACCTTCTTGGTGATTATTTGGTTGTGTCTCTTGGATCTTGTATTCTCCAACACGATGTTACAATGTTGAAGAATAGATCACTCAGAAAGATAGAAAATTGAATTCTTCATTCTAGGTCTACTAATCCAACATTTTGGGTTGAAGCCATCAGTTGTGCCAATTATATATCTAGAACAAGACTCCACATAAGGTTGTCCAAGATATCACTCTAGAGGAGGCTTGGTCAAATATCAAGCTTAAATTTTCTTTCTTTAAGGTATTTGGTAGTGATGCTTGGGCACATATACCAAATAGTCAACATAAGGCAATGGAGAAAAATATCCATATATAATTAATATTTTTTTGTTATTGTGAGGATATGAAGGCTTAAAAATTATTTGACCCATCTAATCAAGAGATACATTTCATGAGAGATGTCAAACTTGATGATTCCTTTACATATAGAAATCCTCCATCTTCTACATCACTACGTACCCAACCTTAATCCTCTATGGAAACTAATTTGAATGTTGAGGTGGTCTTGATGATGATCTAGTTGTTCCATCATATGGTTCTAATGATCCACCACCACTACCACGTATCCCACCACCACCACTACCTCCTCCACCATCCAACACTAGAGTTATACCTAAACATGCTCATACTTTTCACATGGAGGATAGTTTTTGGTAGGTGACCCATGTAATTCTTTCCACACCCATTTATAGACTTATAATAGTATTCCTTTGAGTCATGTAGTATAAATTGATCTATAAAGTTTTTTAGAGGCTTTATGTAGTCTAGAGAGATGTGGTGTTATAACAAATGAGCATTCTTCTTGATGTAGGAGCATCTAGGGTGTAAGATAAATCTTGCATCTTCCAAAAATATAGTTTAATTTTTCAATAAGGGTTACCTTTGGTAGGGTTACTATTTTTGTTACAATGACTATCTTTAGTAAGTCACCAAATTTGCACAACTCTTACATAGAGATCTTAAATGGTGAAATAATCACCCTAGTATATTGTGGCTAAGTGATATTTAATTTTTCTAGGCAATTTATCCAAAATAAAACTTTAAACTTTAAATGCAATTTTGAGGGTGTTAGATGGGCTTGAAAGTTGAGTTGCTTCTCCACACACTGTTTATATAGGCCTCATCACAATATTTTTGATAGTTGGCTTGAAATTTATGATTGCCAAAAATTTGACTACCCAAAATCCAATAAAATATTTTCTTAAGTCAAAAATTGGTTGGCTAGGGTTTTGGCACAAAAAATAGGGGATTTCACATTCCAAAACATTTTGGGATGGCCTTGCATTCTAAAGATCAAAGATGAACATAGAAGATGGTTCAGGTAGTGCAAATGGTGGCTCTAACTTGTTGCTTATTGTAATCTAAATATCTATGTGGTTGTACCATGTTATTTTTTAAATGTTATAATTTCATTTAATTGGGATAATAGAAATAAGGTGTTTCATTCTTGCATTTTTTGTTTATTTCAATACTTTTGTTGTGTTTGGGTTTGTATGGGGAGTACCCTTCATCACTTCTTTGATGAAGGATCGAAATTGGGATTTGGTGCCTCTTCCTAAGGGAAGAAAGTTGGTTTGATGCAAGTGGGTGTTTCATACCAAGTATGTAGCTAATGGTTCTATTGAAGGTACAAGGCATTTCTTGTGGCTAAGGGTTTCCCATAGGTCAAGGGTATTGACTATTTTGAGACCTTCACACTAATATCTAAATGCAATTAGTTTTCCTTGTTGTATTCCTAGTTGCTTCACACAAATGGTCAATATACCGGATAGATGTGAAGAGTACCTTATTCCATGGTGATCTCCATGAGGAGATCTATATGGATAATCCTCCAAGTTTTTTGCATGACCCTTCACTTGTTTGTAGACTTAGATCTTCACTATGTGGTCTCAAACAAGACCCTAGGGCTTGGCATGAGAAGATGGATCTAGTCTTTTGCTTATATCTGGTTGCACACATTGTCATTTTGACCGTATAGTTTGCATTCAAAATCATGGAGATGACATTGATATACTTATCTTGTATTTTGATAATCTTCTACTCACAAAAAGTTCATCAGCCATGCTTCAATCTCTTTAGAGAGCTTTGATGGAGCAATTTGACATGAAAAATATGGGTCTTCTAGACTATTCTCTTTGTCTTCAGATTCATTAGTCTATTGAGGGGATCTTCATATGGATGATTGTAAGTCATGTCCCACACCATTTCAATCAGGTGTCACATTGAGTTCTACTTGATTTTGATGCTACTTTGTATTGGATGTTGGTAGGGAGCCATTTATACTTGACACATACATGTAGCATCATTAGCTTTTGGATTTGGCCTTGTTTCAAGATTTTCACATGATCCTTGTTATAGTCATTAGTAGACAACCAAGTATATTTTGAGATATGTTTGAGGCACTACATAGTTTGGATTTAGTACACACTAGGATATATAGTGATATTGGGTTTCATAGATTTGGATTGTGCTGGTGATATTGATTCACACAAGTCCACTTCCGGATTTATATTTTTTCTTAGATCAAATCATGTCACTTGGACTTGTAAGAAACATAAAACTACAAATCTTTCTTCTATCGAGGTAGAGTACGAAGGTGTACTTCTTGATAATTAGGAGGTCCAATGGGTTTGCCAAATTCTGACAGATTTTGGTCTTCCAGGCTAACTCATTCTACTATTCTTTGGTATGATAACCAAAGTCTCATTCATATTTCATGCGACCCATTTGAGCATCAATAGATGAAACACATTGAGATTCACATGCATCACATTTGACAACTCATCCATGATGATTTTCTTTCCTTGGAGTATTTCATTACACAGTCCACCAAGTTGTGGACATCTTCACTAAACCTATGGAATCTCTTGGCTTTCTTGCGTTGAGACATATGTTAGTGGTGCAGGAATTTTTTCTTGGAGATTCTTTATATGTCCTTCATTGTATATACATCTTTGTATTTATATCCCTCTCTTTTGGAGAAGAGTTTTTTCCCTCCATGTTTCCTCTTGTACTCTATTTTATAGAGACTTGCATTGTACATGGGTACCTTATCAAGGTTTGTTCCCGAGACCCGTCTTTTTCTTAACCCATACCTAATCTTAAGTCACACTTAGTGGTTATCTCTAAATTAAACTTGACATTAAATGTTAAGATCACTTTTGAGGTTAGCTACTTTTTTGTCTCACCATATGTGCATACATGAGGTTAGAGACTTTGTTGTCTAAACTCGTGAGAGGCTTGAAGTTTTCTCTTATCACCTCATGAGAGGTTATAAATATTTGTCCATCACTTCCCACATGTGCACATATGTGTCATTCACATTTGAGGGCTACACATAGCAGGTTTGCACCTTTTCACTTCACATCCATCTTGTATATATTAGGGTGTTCATGTTTGTTAATGTAGTGCAGATTTTAGCCTTTGACTTATATGATGTTTATGATTGTTATTTGGCATATTTCTATTTATTAACTTTGTCGACAATTATTATGTTGTGTCTCTTGGATCTTAGCTTCTCCAATAGTTACCCTAAGTTGATTTGATGACTATGATGATTATACTACTAGAAGTGGGTATACATTCAATGTAACTCTCTTGATAGTATGATACATACTCTAATTTATTAGATTAAGAATATAGATACAGAGACACAAGAATGAAATATCTATAAAAACAATGCAAAAACTTACTATTTCCTTCCTCTTATTAGGTGTCCTTTTAAAATTGCAATGTCTTCATGTTGTATTTTCTTATGGAGATTAGATTCAGTTTGAGCTTCTTTACTTAAGAGTCAAGGACTAAGGGTAGCCATTCTGCCACAATCCCAACATCATCCATTTTAGATGTATAGCCTTGCACTCAGCAAGACTTGATCTGTGGTGGGCTCATTAAGAACCTTTCAACATCACCAGTAGACGAAGACTCTGTTGACAATTCTTTTAGTTCTTATTTGTACATATCAATAACAACAATATCTAAGAATATTCCATAATAGAATATAGGGAGAACTATATGTCTTAAAGAATTTTTATAATTAAGTTGAAATATTTTAGTTGATTGATAGAATATAATTAAGAAGGATGATAAATTTGACTCCATCAATTCGACGGATAACTTCAGTGACTCATTGATCCCCTACTCGTAATAATATAACAAAAGAATAACTTATAGTTCAGATATAACAAAAGAATAACTTATAGTTCAGATGTATATTCTCTTAAAACAAATAATTTCGATGTATACTCCCTTATAATACCGTGATTTATCATATTGATTTCTATTTTCATGATATTCTAATCCAAACCAATTCTAAACAACTTCAACAAAACAAAACCCCACAATCCTCGATTAAAAAATTGGATAATTCAGATAAAAGAAACCTCCATAAAATACAGGATGCTTATTAAAAACAGTGCTGCAGGACCCATTTGGAATCTGTAATGCAGAAGTCAGAGAATAAAGCAGGGTGGTGTTGGGATTTCTGAAGACAGTGGCATTTCCTTAATTACGCCTGCCATTAATGACACGCACGCCCAACAATCTGTCTGATCAAATCAAACAAACAAACAGAGAAACAGAGGGACAGATATACTCTGCAACTCTACCTTCATTAATGTTCAGCAGATTGGATCATCTCATGCATTTGATCATCTACTGCAATTCTACTACAGGTGGCCATTGTCATTGATATTTGTTGTGGAGTCAGAGTTGAGATTTTGTGATGGCACAAAATCTTTAGTTGTTTCCGAGATTCAGATTCTTACTATTAAATCTCTGTGAGGATGATGGTATTGGATAAAATTCTATTTATATTTTAAGTATAAATTTTCAGAGCCGTTATGTTTGTCATTTTAGACAAATGAAATCTTTTAGATTTTGATAACCGAGATGTTCTATTATATCTTTACTTTATTTTTTTTTATTTTTTTGGGGGTAAAAAGATTATTTTGGTTAAATGTATGCTATCTTATATTATTGTAATTATCCATGTAAACAAAAAAATGTGAATATTTATGAATCTCACTTTCTACCAAATAAAAATTATACTAATATTTTTTGGGGGGGGTTAAAAGAGGGGTAAAAATTTATTCAATCACAAAGTAGATACAAACAAAGTGTCTAGAAGAGAGCACTAGAGACCCTTATCACTATCCACTTACTAATCAAACAAAAAAGCCATATCAGGAGGCAATTGCCCCTTATCCGCTACATTCCAGCCCTGCATATGATCTGAGGCCCATTTGGCCAAACAATCCGCAACACCATTCCACTCCCTAGGAATATGAGTGAAAATAATTGAATCTAGGGAGTTGCACAATTGAAGAATCTGTTTGATAACTAAAGGTAAGTGACAACTAACATCCCCATGCTCTAGCTTGGTTAACAAATTCACCACCACCTGAGAACCACATTCACAAATAATTTTGTGCCAACCAAGAGCACCAATAATAATTATCTTATTTACATGTCTTTTATTTGATTTGAGAAATTAATCTATTAATAATAGAAGATAATGCATTGGTAACATTTAAAAAGGAGAGTTGGAAGCATTGTGTTTTAGAGCCACATTGGTGAAAGGCTAAGAAACAAGAACCCTTTTAAACCACGTAAAGAACAAGGTGCAAGAAGTGGGTAAAACCCTTACAAACGGTTTCAATTATAATTTTTTTTAATAACATTAAAAATGTAAAACTAGTATTTAAATAACATGTCGGATAGGTATAAAGAGCATAGAAATAACAAGACAATCAAACCACATTAGTGACAAGCCTAGAATTTGTAAGGAAAGTTTAAATATTGTTATCTCCCACCATTAAAATAAGTTATTAAAAGTTACACAAAAATAAAGAAATTATTTATTTAAATACAAACATATGCATTTAAAATATAAAGATGAAATCTCAAAAATCCCTAGTTCACAACAAGTTTAAATTCTGAATAGTTTGGTAGAGGCTCTATAGATGTCAAAATGTAGAAATTTGGTTCAAAATGTTGATTTCAATTTCATACTTTCGCCAAAAAGTGGAACAAACTATTGTTGGATTACCCAAATAAGTATAAAAAAATCAAAGAAATTAATCTGTCTGCAATTGATGAAAATCAAAAGCATGTAAATTAAAACTCTATAATGGAAGAGACCAATTTCTAGAGAATTGTGGTGATCCTTGGAAAAAAGTATTTAACAAATGGGACACTTAGTAAAGGGGTATTTAGTTTTGTAACATAATGGCTTGAAACTTTTTTTTAAATGAACTAATGATCTATCATAAAATTTTGATAGATAAATATTTTCCCCATTCTACACAAAACACCCATACAACTAATACTTGCAAAAAGAAAGTATTAATGGTTAGTATACCTTATTGTTGGTGTGAATGAGGTGTTTGACCTAGCTAGTTCATCCTCTAGGTGATATTTACACTAGTGACTTAAATTTATTTAGGTTATACATATGATAAATATCACTTTATATCTCAATTTGAATAAGATTTTAAGAAACATGTCAGAATCCTATAAAATCTTATGTATCACCTTGGTCTATGATGTAGGAGCATCTAAGCTCACAAGCAATCCTACATCACCAAATGAACAAACTTTTCATGTTCAATTTTGTGATATAGAAAATGGTGATCAATGGTAGAGCTCCACTTTTTATATACATTGGAATACCAAACCCCACCCTTAGACCAAATTTGATCAGCACAACCCAAAATGGATGAAGGGGTGCTAATGCATGATCTAGATAAATGGGGAGTTTGATGGAGGGTATGGTATTCCCTGTACAGACAGAAATGTATGTATATGGAATGTAAAGTATGAAAGACACTTATGAAATGATAAAGAAGATGATAACCAACAATGTATGATATCAAATCTAATGTATCAAAGTAAGTGCTGAAGGGACATAAGAATGATGTACTAACCTTGATTTCTAGAAGGGGACAAGTAAGGTTCAGATTTGTAATTGACTGTCAAAAGCCTCTTGGAATAGAAAACCATATGGGATCTAGGACTATGAGACCTCTAACATCTGATCATGCAATTTTCAGACCCTCGAGAACATGTCACAAAAGTCATCCTAGTCCCAAAAAGTAGGCGTAGTCCTGGAAGAATAAAATATGATGGAATCTATAGAGGATCAAACCATGGTTCTGAAACCCTAAAAATCTAGATCTGTGACTGCACACTTGCTCCTAAACACAACAAAAATAGGAAATTATTGTGGAAAGGGAGTTTCCTTGGTCAAGCCCTTGGACAAGAATTAACCTTGAAAGGAAATAAGTAAAGCATTGTAAAACAAGACAAATGTAAGTATTCACCTTGCTTGTCAAACCCTTGTGGATGGATACGGATTCAATAAGCCCATGAAGATGTATGCTTGAAATGTGTTGTAGAATCAAGGATGTCCTCACAAATGCAATTGATTTACACTTTCCAAATCCTTGAATCTTGGATGTATGTATGCTTGATCACTTGAAAGGAGGAGATGAGGAAGAAGGAAATAGATGTGGTTCTTCTTTCTTTCTTGTGAATTCCTCTACTTGGCCACCATGGAAGAGAGAAAATTGCATAAATAAGAGAATATTTTATTTGAAGATTTTGAATGCAAGGAAGCTTGGAGATCTTGAGTTAGAAGATTTGTCTTCAAATCTTGAAATCAAAAGAGCACTTGAAATCATCAATAATTGCTTGCACATGAAATCTTGATTACTTGAACATGTGGATGATTAGATAACAATGTATGTCAAAATGAGAAGCTTGAATTTCCTTTTATAGTCAATTTGGGATCCAAAATTGATAGGCCAACAACAACCAAGAGTGGGAAAAGAAATAACCTCGCATTGGGCCCAGATCCCATTGAAAAATAACCCCTAAGGACTAAGCGGACTTGAGTCAGCCTCTCCCAAAGTGACACTTTTGACAACGGTCTTCGAGATGTGGGAAATCTTGAGAGATTCAAGGAGAAAGGAGAGATGAAAGTAGTAGATCAAGCATGAACACATTCAGATCTAGGATATCACTAAAATGGGGCCCAAAAAGGTCCTAAAGGCATCCAATAATGGGTGCTAAATTTTAAGGATGGTACAATTTTTTACTTCTTTTGGACTGGGTTTGAGTTTCAAGAGCTTGTTGTGAAGTGTTTTAAGGATAAAAATCTCTATTTATGAAGACTTTTCTTTCATTTAAAAAATATAAGGCAACTAGGTTATTTATTGTGATTATATTGCATAATTTTAAGGCTTTAGGGATTGAAGGGGTCCATTTTCATGATAGAGAAAACTTGTAGATTAAATATGAATCAATATAGACACCTAGGGAAGTTTACATAAGGCAAGTGATCTTCTACATTCCATTCTTGTCTTGATATTTCAATTTATAGAAGTAAAAGCTAGTCGTATCGACGTAATTTTTGGGAAGATAATTAACAACTCTTCAATTTCCAAATTTGGATGAATGGAGATAACTTGGTTTATAATTTTAATTATTTATTATGGGAATCCCTACTATCAAGGCATTGCATTTGGTGCAACAACCTTGGAACCATATTTAGAAGTAATGACTTTGTTTTATTTCACTTTTTTGGGAAGAATTTCATAGATCAATTTGATGGAAATGGAAAGGTAGAGTTAGATTTAATTATAGAGAATACTTATTTCATAGCTAGATTCTGATTCATACTATTAAATTTATGTGAGGATAAGGGTATTGGACAAAAATCTATTGATATTAAGTTCAAATTTTTAGAGGTGTTTGATCATGTTTTTCATCTTAGAGAAATGAAATATTTTAGATTTTGATAAACAAGATCTTCTATTATATGCCTTGTTGTTTAGTTAACAGATGATTCTAGTTAGATGTATGCTACTTTATATTATTGTAATTATCTATATAAAGACAAATATGTGAACAACTATGAATCTCACTGTTTCCATCAAATAAAAATCACACCAACAATTATTATCTTATTTATATGTCTATTGTTTGATTTAAGAAATTATCCTATAATAATAGAAGATAAGGCATTGCTAACATTTAAAAAGGTGAGTTGGAAGTATTGTACCTCAGAGCCACATTGGTGAAAGGATAAGAAGCAAGAATCCTTTTAAACCACGTAAAGAATGGGGGTGCAAGAAGTGGGTAAAATCCTTACAAACAGTTTCAATTTTTTTAATATAAAAAAATATTAAAATTATGTATTTAAATAACATGTGTGATAGGTATAAAGAGCACAAAAATAACAAGACAATAAAACCACATTAGTAACAATCCTAGAATTTGTAAGGAAAGTTTAAATATTGTTATCTCCCACCATTCCTTTGAATGAGGTCAATATGCATAGGTATGACTTACTGTAGATTTCAGAGATATATTGCATATCTATGCTATGATGTTTTGTCATTGATGTCAACATATTCTCTTATTTTGGATAGTGTCCTAGTTTGTTCAGTAAAGTGTTAGGATTGGTTTGGCTATTGTATAGAGTATCATATGTTGTGAAATTGAATATATGCTTTGGATTGTATGTACTTGATCTTATTCAAGTGTCATAGGTTCACATTATTATTTGACTGAGTTACAAGTGATCTATTAGATGACTACTTCCTATTTGTTCAAGAAGTGGTAGTGTTTAAGTTTTTGGATCGGTTATGTAATATTTTTGGTTGCTAACATGGTGGTGAGTTTAGGACATGGATGTTTGTCCTCAACTTGAATGGTTCATGATTTGGATGTTGACAAGCTATTTTTATAGAGCGACAAAGGTTGTTGTTTGATGTTTCTAATGAACAGTACAAATACAATTGTGACTTATGAGGTAGAGCTATTTAGGTTGATGATGTTTCTAGATCGTGTCCTATTCATGTTGTTGGATCACATGGGGTTGTATCATCTTAAAATGGAAGCACTTCCATGATAAGAGTGTTTATCCCTTCGATTAAGTGGTATAGGGTCATGTCAAGCACCTTGATTAGGTCTTTGCATGGATCTAGTTGTTTCCCCCTTGTTCTGCTACTCTCTCCCTATTTCCAGCCTCTTTCTAATAGACTTTCTCTGAGAAATTGGCCGAGACTTTTACTTTCTGGGTCAAGGATGACCTAAAGGGTCAAGTACGACCTAGACACTAACCTAGGTCAAGGTCAACCTCAACTCTGACCTAGATTAGGGTCAACCTCATCCCTGACCCTAGGTCCAAATTTTAGTTTCCAGAAATTTCGAGATGTCGGGCTTCGAAAAGTTTTATTTTCTCGCTTCCGAGTCGGTTGTTTCAGGTTTCGAAATGGTAAACTCTTAAATTTCATTTCATCTAGGTCCATTTCTAAGGGTTAAGGTTAAATGGGATTTAACTCTCCAATGTCGATCTTCTCTAAGAGTTTGTGCCCTAGATCACTATAAAAGGAAGCCTTCCTCTCTCATTTTCTCCATCAAGTTTTGTGAGAACATCCACAATCAAGCAATTGTATCCACTTTTCATGATCAAGATATCAAGCTCTCAAGTGCAAGTAAGCAAGAAGGAGAAGGAAAGCAAGAAAGCATTCATTCATCTTCAAGCATTCAAGTGATCATCCATTCAAGCATTCATCAAGGAGATCCATTGTTAGCTATTGAAGGATTCAATCTCTTTGGAGCCCCCTTGAAGATTTCTCCATCCACATTCATCCAAGCTTCTCCCTATGCAAAGATACATTCAAGATTGGTGTTGAAGATCTAATTCTATTGATTTGAGACATCCTACATACATTTCCACATTCATTTGGAGCATCCCTACTTGTGGATTCAAGGATTCGAATCCTCCACAAGGACTTCAACATAAGCAAGGTGAATAGTTCCATTTACTTTGTTTATACATATTGCAATTTCAATTACATTTCAAGGTTGATTTCAAACTAGGGTTTGACCAAGGAAAACCCCCCATCCAAACAATAAAAACTATTTTTTTTGCAGATACAGGTATAGGACAATGATTGAAGTTCAGATCTGGATACCTTTTTCGATGAACTTCCGAGGTCCGTGAATAGAATTTTTGTCAGAGTTGTTTCAGGTCAGGGACGCCCTTTAGTGGGGGGTAAGATTGTACCCTGCTATCTAGGTCAAAGTCAACCTGACCTCAGAAGGACAAAAATTTTTTGGGTTTTCTCTGTCTTGGCATTTCCAGTCCGGAGCAAGAAACAGAATTTCCCGAAACTGTGCACAGACATCAGAAATCAGCATTTTCCAGATTTTTCCTATTTTGAGGTTAGTATCTACCTTCTATTCATTTAAGATTTCAAGTACATGCTTTCTATAGTAGATTATAGGATTTCCTCTTTTCTTCATGTTCTCCATTATTTGATTCATTTGTGCATTGATCACTTCTTTGTGATTAATCCATTTGGATCTTTCCTTTTGGGAATTTGGATTAAGGATAGGTCCTATATTCCCCCTTTCATATCATATTATCTTATCTACCACTATTCAACCCTATTCACATATCCAATACCATTCATTTTGGTGATCCTTTCTATTCACTTCCATCCATACCCATATTTACATCTATTCATTTTGGTGAACCTGACATACTTACCCTCTTTTCTTTTATGGAATTAGATGCCCTATTGTGTTTTGTGGTGTTATATTTCCCTTTATATTATCTTGTTGGTGTTAGATTTGACTTTTATGTTAAATCTTGCATGCTAATTAGATTACTTGCATCTATATTTCAAAAATACAAAAAAATTACAAAATCTCTTTCAAAATACAAAAATATTTATGCTTTATGTTTTCTTAGTTTAGTTCATTTGCATTGCATTGGTTTATGATCTTTACTACTTCTAGTCCTACTTATAATATTCTAGTTAGAAGAAGTCATAGACTTATGGGTGCCTTTGATCCTGAGTCTTCCTCTCCTTTCCTTAGGATCCCAGATGATAATTTGATTCTTCATGATTCCAATCCTATTACGGAGGAAAAGTCTTCTCACTCATCTCATGATGAGGATGACACTTTAAGAGTTCCTCTTGAACAAGTCCAAAAAATTTCAATTGAACTTGATAAAATGGGTAATTGGCTTATTCAAGAAAACCATAATCAAGATTTTATTCAAGCTATTGATGCTCTTAAGAAAGTTCTTCATGATAGTGATCAAGGTGTTAACTTCTTGCGTGATATTACACATATCATCCATTCAAATGTTAAACCTTTAGCTCAAGAATCTCAAGATTTAGGATTGATTCCTTCGGTTACTAGTATAGAACCTTCTTCTATTCCTTTACCTAGTATTCCTACCTATATTCCTTCTTTCGTGACTGTGATAGTTCCCTCTATTCCTATGAGTGTTCCTCCTATGTCCCTTCCTACATCACAACCTTCTTACCATAATATTCCTTTTACTTATTCCAATCCTCTTCCAACTGTAGTTCCAAGTGTTCCTCTAGTTGTGTCTTCCATTCCTGCAGCTTCATACACTTTACCTAGTGTTTATAATGTTGTTATTCCTCCTATTTCTTCTAATGATTCAACAATCATCAATTTGGCTCAAACGGTGTCATCTTTACAACAACAACTTGCATCCTTAACTCAAAACAAGTTTATCATTCCTACATATGACATGGGAAGTCCTTTGTCTTGAGATATTATTCATACTCCTATTCCTCAGAAAGTTGATATGCCTCATCTTGAGAATTATAACAAAAAAGGAGACCCCATTCATCATGTTAAAATATTTTAAATCATTTGGAGTGATTATGCTCATGACCATAGGATTTTAGCCAGGCTGTTTGCTAGAACATTTCATGACAAGGCCTTACAATGGTATTGTTCCTTGCCTCCTTATTCTATTGGCTCATTTCCACAACTTGCCAATGCTTTTATTCAACAATTTCAAAACAACATTGGCCCACAAGTGTCTTTGACTGATTTGATGCATTGTAAACAAAGTGCTAAGGAAAAATTGACTGAATTTATTGATAGATTTAATCATTTACATGCTCAAATTTCCTATCATGTTCCTAATATTGATATTCAACGTATGTTTATTTCAAATTTACAAAAGGATATTAGAGATAAGATTATGCTTACTGAATTTACCTCTTTTCAACAACTTTGTGCAGTGCTTCATCCTTACAAATTACAAGTGAGTCAATTTGAGAGCACCACTCCAATGGCTCTTGTTCCAGTTGATAAAAGTGATGCTGCTCCTAATCCAAACAAATTTCAAAAATTCAATAACTATGTCAAGATAAACAAAAAAGCGAATTCATTTGCTGATCAAGTTGTTGTTGCATCTCACAATGCCACTTCTACATCCACTACTTTTTGATTAAATTGTACGTTTACTCCTCTTTCTGAATATTTACATTCTATTATGAATAGGTTGTTAACTGCTAATATGATTACTTTACCTCCTATTCGACCTCTTTTACCTACTATGACTACATCAAAATCTTTTGATCCTAAATCTTTTTGTCAATATCATCGTCAGAATGGTCATGATATTGAGAAATGTTATTCTTTAAAACATAAGGTTCAAGTGATGCAGGAGCATCCTGGGTGTAAGAGCAATCTTGCATCACCCAAAAATATTTTTAGTTTCTTTTCAATAAGGGTTATCTTGTGCAGAGCTGCTATTTTTGGAAAGTTATTATTTTTGGCAAGTTTTATGTCCGGGCTTAGAATGGTCTATTTTCTTCTCTAGAGGTTCATTTTGGTCATATCAACCTGCTAGTAAAGTTTCATAGCCAGATCAAGTCTAGTTTTAAAGATAGTGAAAATTTTCGGCATTGGCAGTTGGGTACAGAAACTTTGAAATTAGTTTTGACGCCCTGGATGAGGTCAAAACTTCAGCTGAATAAAGCTTGCTTAATCTAGGTTTTGTATAGCTCCTCGTGCCCTTTCCAAATTGGGGTCATAATAGTCAATCGGGTCAATTGGTGATGACTTATGGTCTCCGGAAGTCGGGCCACCTGAAATGGTGAAAAATAATTTTCCTTCAAAATTTCTGTTTGGGTTTCAAAATTTATTTTGAGCTGACTTTGATGTAGCAAATTGAAAAATAAAATAATTCTAAGTTTGGTCGGCCCTTAGGGCTAAATTTTTGGAACCTTCTCAAGCGGTGGAAATTGCCTATATAAGAAAGGTTTGTAGTGTTGTCCTAGGCAGTTCGGAGAAATTCTGGGTAGATCTGGGTAATAATTTGAGGCTTTGTCCTAAAGAATATTGTAAGGGGAATGCCCATGTGGCTTTGCATATCATAATTCTAAAAATTTGTAATTCCATGTTTGTGGAGATAATAAGAAACCCATTTTCTGTTCTTGCAAATTGTTGTTGTTCTCTGTTTCTGTTGTGTGTTTGCAGTATTAAGGGGAGCACCCTTCATCATCAAGACTTAATTGATTCTAATGCCTTATCTATTGATAATCTTGATGGTAGTGGGAACAAATCTGTCTCCCCTCTGAATCAAAACCTCCAAATTTATATGAATCCTTTACCTACACATGATACTAATACCATTGCTCAGCCATCTTCTATGGATATTGTTTATGATTCAAAGATGGATGATCTTAATCACATTATTAATCAAGTGGAGCATGGTGTTCAATCTATATCTCCACCTTAGCCTCAACCTCAGATTCAACCTCAAGTTCCATCTCAACCTCAACCAAAACCTAAATTGAAGACTCAACCTAAACCTCAACAACAACCTAAGAATAAAAGACCTCGGGAACTTTTGATTACCTTTGATGATTCTGAGACCATTAAAGCTCTTGATGGTCCCCTTTACATTTATGCTAGGATTTCTCAGATACCTACTCATGGTTGTCTTATTAATCCTACATCCTTAGTCAATGTTATTACTGAAGAAAATATTTTTATGAAAAAATTGCAACGTGATTATTATGATACATCTTATGTGTGGATTCAAACTTGTAATGGTTTTCTTTATCCATCATTTGGTTCTATTAACTTGCCAGTTGAACTTTGTGGTAAAATTATGAACACTTCCTTTGTTGTTGTTCCTACTTCTGATCAGTTTCAAGTTAGGCTTGGTTTTCCATGATTAAATTCCATGCACGTTGTTTCTTCACCTATCCATAAATATCTTAAATTTGTTCATAATGAAGAAGTGAAGATGATAAATCATAGTTTATATCAACCTTCTAGGCCTAGGGATTGTGCTACTCTTGATTTCTTTTGGCCTTCATTACCTAATTCATGTCATTCTCGACCTGATAATCTTTCCGCTCATATCAAGCCTATAAGCATCGTAAGATTCACAAATTAAGTGTACCTCTAATGGATCTTAATCGTGGCCTTTTGCCTACACCTTCTATACCTCCTTTATCCATGGCTTCTACATCTATTAATCAAGTTCCTACTGTTGATCACCCGACTACTGATAATCCTATTAATCCTTCTATAGAACCTGTGAAGGATCCTGTAATTTTTCCTCCTAGTTCTCAACATATTTCAATTAAATCAAAACATAATCGATCTGCTAATGAACATCGTAAGAAACATCGTGCTCAAGATAAAGCTCATAATTCTGTTCTTCAAAAATCTTTACCTTCTTTTGATAAGCCTTTGCATGATGTGTTAGAAGAAGTTGTTACTAATAATGATTTTAAAATGCAAGATTATGATGATCCTATTCGTATCTTAGAACCTATTTTGATTAATCTAGATGAAGAAGATACTCTTGATGATGTTAATGATGAATATGAAACTATTGACATTGATTTACCTAATATGCTTTCATCACAATTAACACTTACACCTAATATTGAACATTGTGATTCTCAAGAGGATCCTTGTTTGGAACTAGCTATCATTCCTACTATGTTGGATATAGTCCCTCTTGCGAGTTACCCACCTTCCCTAAATGATAAATAATGAGGAGGGGAGAGTAGGTGGCATGCTTGATCGGCTGGTCTTTTATGGTAGCTTTTTTGTGTGTTTTCCTATTGTACTGTGCTTCTCCCGTGATGTGTTTGCTAAATGTTGTTAGATTCTTTTATATGACCCTTGATGCTTTGTTGGTACAAGGTGATAAAGGAATCAAACTTGTTGTACAATTCCTCTATATGTCTCTCTATTCTTCTATATGTTGTCCTTGTGCTATTTTTTGTAAATGTTTCCTTGTGTAACAGCTTGGATCTGCGACTTGGTAGCACTGATTCTTTTTGGTCTCCAGGTCATGGTTAGAAAAGACTCTTCTTTTTATCTCTTATGTGATCTTTCCTCCTTTGTGATTGTAGTTCTACTTTCTTTGGGGAATGATGTCAATTCATTTACAATAATATCATATATGTATTATCTTATGATCATACTGACCCCACGGTAGGTAGATCCCTTCTGTGTTCTCTATATGTTTATGTGGTATTTCCCTTGATTTGTCTTCATCTGGGGGAATCTCATAGTGGAAACGTAATCAGTGGAGTTGTTTATGTTTTCGTTAAAGCCATTGGTCATGTTAAAGTGTTACCTATGACTTTAACATGGAGGCAAACGCTCTGCTCACCTATTGCACACATGCACTTTTCAATACACACATATATTATTTTTCAAGATACTTTTCTCCCTTTTTGGATTAGTGACTAATCCTTAAAGCATGGATTTATATTTCAGGATCTCTTGATCCCTCCAGTTTCAAATTTTTGATCCCTTAAGGTCAAAGGTGTCCTTAAGACTGGATCTCTTTTTCTTTTGGTTTTACTCTTATGGAATAGAATATTCCTGAGGGTGGATTCTTGATGGGTTGACTAGTGAGTAGCCACATTCACTAGGTGGTTCAATTCCATCTTTCTAGTTGTGTTGTTTCCTTGTGTGTTTCACAATGGGACATAAGTTCTCATTGGGTGAGGTAATCACACCCTCTCTCTCTCTCTAGAGATGTCTCTCTTATTGTGATCTTGGGGTTGACAAAGATTTGAGTCCCTGGGGGCTTGAGGATCTCTTTGTCCCTTTGATTTTAATAAGATTATCCTTTCATCTTCTTTACCAAGAGTTTGCATCGAGTCCATACTCTTGCTAAAGTGGGGGCTTAATGTATCATCTTAAAATGGAAGCACTTTCATGATAAGAGCATTTATCACTCCAAGTAAGTGGTTTGGGATCATGTCAAGTGCCTTGATTAGGTCTTTGCATAGATCTAGTTGTTTCCCCCCTGTTTTGCTTCTCTCTCCTTATTTCTAGCCTCTTTTTGATAGACTTTTTTTGAGAAACTGGAGACTTTGACTTTCTAGGTCAAGGATGACCTAGACCCTGACCTAGGTCAAGATTGACCTCAACTTTGACCTAGGGTAGGGTCAACCTCGTCCCTGACCCCAGGTCCAAATTTTAGTTTTTGAAAGTTTCAGGATGTCGGGCTTCGAAAAGTTTTATTTTCCTACTTCCGGGTTGGCTGTTTCGGGTTTCGAAATGGTAAACTCTTAAATTTCATTTAATCTAGGTCCATTTCTAGGGGTTAAGTTTAATTGAGATTTAATTCTCCAATTTCGGCCTTCTTTAGGAGTTTGTTCCCTAGATCACTATAAAAGGAAGCCTTCCTCTCTCATTTTCTCCATCAAGTTTTGTGAGAACATCCACAATCAAGCAATTGTATCCACTTTTCATGATCAAGATATCAAGCTCTCAAGTGCAAGTAAGCAAGAAGGAGAAGGAAAGCAAGAAAGCATTCATTCATCCTCAAGCATTCAAGCATTCAAGTGATCATCCATTCAAGTATTCATCAAGGAGATCCATTGTTAGCTATTGAAGGATTCAATCTCTTTGGAGCCCCCTTGGAGATTTCTCCATCCACATTCATCCAAGCTTCTTCCTATGAAAAGATACATTCAAGATTAGTGTTGAAGATCTAATGCCATTGATTTGATACATCCTACATACATTTCCACATTCATTTGGAGCATCCCTACTTGTGGATTCAAGGATTTGAATCCTCCACAAGGACTTCAACATAAGCAAGGTGAATAGTTCCATTTACTTTGTTTATACATATTGCAATTTCAATTAAATTTCAAGGTTGATTCCAAACTGGGGTTTGACCAAGGCAAACCCCCCATCCAAACAACAAAAACCATTTTTCTTGTAGATACAGGTATAGGACAGCGAATTGAAGTTCAGATCTGGATACCCTTTTCGGTGAACTTCTGAGATCCATGAACAGAATTTCCATCCGAGATGTTTCAAGTCAGGGATGACCTTTAGTAGGGGGTAAGATTGTGCCCTGGGGTAAGATTGTGCTTTGCTATCTGGGTCAAAGTTGACCTGACCTCAGAAGGACAAAATTTTTCTCGGTTTTCTCTGTCTCGGCATTTCTAGTCTAAAGCTGGTTGTAGAATTTCTTGAAACTATGCACAGACATCAGAAATCAGCATTTTCCATATTTTGACTATTTTGAGGTTAGTATTTGCCTTCTATTCATTTAAGATTTCAAGTACATACTTTCTATAGTAGATTATAGGATTTCCTCCTTTCTTCATGTTCTCCATTGTTTGATTCATTTGTGCATTGATCACTTCTTTGTGATTAATCCATTTGAATCTTTCCTTTTGGGAATTTGGATTAAGGATAGGTCCTATATTCCCCCTTTCATATCATATTATCTTATCTACCACTATTCAACCCTATTCACATATCCAATACCATTCATTTTGGTGATCCTTTCTATTCACTTCCATCCATACCCATATTTACATCTATTCAGGGGTTATGTGATCAGATTCAGTGATTTTTTTTGGCCTGTACATATTTTTCAGTTTTCTTGGACGACTTGGTGAGATAGCATGTTTCAAATATTTGTGGCAAGATTTATGGATCGTAGAATGTTCATGGATGGATATTTGGGTCCTACCTATGTCTTTTCCAACATGTCTTTGATCACATTATTGTCTACATTGTAATTGATTGAGGAGTTAAGGTTGATGTCGACCTTGTTCATGTTTCTAAGGCAATGGAAATATATATAAATATGTAGTCAATTGTAATTGCAATGAAAGTGAGTGGATGTATGCATGTGTATCTGAAGAGGTATGAGTTGAATCTAATAAGGGATTTGTTGCACTTCATCGAAGCTATATTGTCATATCAGAGATGTTATTTGTCATTTCATAATTCAGTGGATTGTAGTCCATTTTGGGGTTGTAGCCCTTGTTGTAATCTCAAGGTTTTTTCCCTTTGTTGTATTTGAGAAGTGATCTCTAGACAGTGAGCTTGAATGCATGTGCATTCCCCATTGTACCTTTAACATGGTTTTTGTGTTAGAACATTATCTTGTGGGTTTGATCCCCATCGTAGTTTTTACCTTAACCAGGTTTTCACACACAAATTTTTTTGTTATGTGTTCAAGTGATTTTTGGTTTAGTACTTTAATGTTTATCTTTCAGATCTAATTTTTATGATTAACTTATGGGTGAATTTTTGAAATTAATTGACAAAATTGATTTACCCCCTCTCAATTGTGTGTGTTGCCTTGTTTCTAACAATTGGTATCAGAGCTAGATCCTCTTTTTGAAGCTTGACTGCTTGAGGTGATCTGGGATGGAAGCCTTATTTGATGGAACTCATTATGCTATATGGAAGGGTAGAGTGACTAGACATTTGAGATGCACCAAAGAAGACTAAATTGGGAAGTTACAAAGAAAAATTATAAGCCTCATGCAGATCTATCTACTACTACTACTGATGAGAAGAAGGAATTTGAATGTAACGTGAGAGAAAAATAAGCATTATTGAGTGCCATATCAGATGCAAAATATACAAATGTCATAGAATTGGAGACTACACATGAGGTATGGATAAAATTACATACCTTACATGAAGGATATGCCTATGTGAAGAAAGAAAAGCTACACAGTTTGAAAGTAAATCTTGAAACCTTGAGGATGAGAGAAGATGAAAATATCAGTACCTATGTATAGAAAGTGACTGACCTTTTTTGTGGAATCAAATGTGTTGGTAGAATGCTATAGGAAGATGAATCTCAAATATACTGAGATCCTTTCCTCCTTATTATAACAAAAAAGTTGTTTGTATTGAAGAAATCCGGATAGTGACTAATGCGATAAGGGATACATTGGTTGGTAAGTTATCTTCTTTTCAAATGATAAGATTTGGTGATAATTTACCTAAAGTTGAAACTACATTTAAAGCTATTGTTTCTAAGGACAAGAAAAAATATGATTATGGTGAGAGTTCTTCAAGATCTTCTAAGTTTGGATCTAGATATGCTAAGGAATGGGAAGAAATTGAAGAAGAGGAGAAACAGATGGAAGAACTAGAAGCCCTAATTGCAAAAAGAGTGCCTAAATGAGTAGGTAAGTATGAAGGGAAGCTACCTTTGAAAAAAATTTCATGAAATAAGATTGGTCATTTTTCTTCTAGATGTCTTGAGAGAGTACCAAAGTATAAGACTAGGAAGTTTCATCCTAAGTATCATAAGAAATGTTATTTAGATACTGATGAAGGTGTAACTGTTGATGAATCTGAGAAGAGTGAAGATGAGATTGTGTTCATTTCTATTAGAAATTAAAATCCTAGTTTCTTAAATGAGGAAAAGGCCCTAGCTACACATGTTGAGATAAAAGATGAATGGGTAATAGATAGAGGTTGTTCACATCATATGATTGGAGATAAGAACAATTTTGTGAAATTGGAAAAGTGTGATGGTGGTGTTGTTAAATTTGGTGACAATACTCCTTGTCTCATTAGAGGAAGAGGTTCAATTACACTTAATGGTAAAAATAATACTGATTTTTTTTGTATATGGGGGTTTGACGCATAATCTTTTGAGCATTGGACGACTTGTTGATAAAGGTTATAACTTACAATTCAAGGATGGAAAGTGCATAATATTGGGAATCTCCAGAAATGAAATTACATTAGGCACCAAGACTATAAGTAATATTTTTCATTTGAACAGTACAAAGAATAGATGATTTATTGCTAAAATTGATGACAGTTGGTTGTGGCACAAAAGGTCTTGTCATGTAAACTTTGATAATATTGTGAAGATAAGTACTAAAAATGTTGTGAGATATTTTCCTTGATTGTTTAAGTCTACTAATGCGATGTGTAAGGAATTTTAGTTGGGTAAGCTAACTAAATCTAGTTTTAAAAGAAATACATATTCTTGAAGTGGATTGTTAGATTTGGTGCATACAAATTTATGTGGTCCTACTAGGACTAGGAGCTATTATGGAGATAAATATTTCATACTTTTCATTGATGATTATTCAAGGATGGTGTGGGTTACATTTTTTAACTGGAAATATGAAGCTTTTGATAAGTTCAAGATCTTTAGAGCTATGGTTGAGACTGAGACCGCTTTGAAGATGAAATGCCTAAGAACAGACAAAGGTGGAGAATTTTCTTCAGGATACTTTAATGCATACTGTGAGGACCATGGAATAAAGAAACAAATTTCATCTCTGCAGACCCCATAGCATAACAGAATTGTAGAGAAAAGGAACATATCTATCCTTGACACTATAAGGACCATGATGATAGAAGGAAATGTTTTGCAGATCTATTGGAGAGAAGCGGTGAGTACTATAGTCTATACATTAAACCGAGTTAAGATAAATCAAGTAACTAGTAAGACACTAGATATGAACTATGATATGGTCATGTCCCTATAGTGAAGTAATTTAGAATTTTTGGAAGAAAATGCTATATCAAGAGAGATGACTACTTAGGTAAGTTTTATCCTAGATGTGATGAAGGTATCTTTGTTGGTTGTTCTAAAATGAGAAAATCATATAAGTATTTTAACAATCAGTTTAGAAAGATAGTTGAAAGTGCTGAAGTGAAAGTTGATGAAAGTTATTAGAAACATGTCAAATCATGCAATGAAGAATCAGGATGAAGAAGAGGAAAGTCAGGTTGTGAAAACACTAAATTAGGATCATAATCAGAGTGGATTGGTAGAATAGGATGAGGAAGTTGCAAATGTGGAAGAAGTGTAAACATAAGAGTCTGCTACAAAACAAAATCTGAAGACTCCAAGGTATGTAAGGATGAATCATTTAGAAAATCAGGTTATTGGTGATAGGAATCAAGGTTTTTTTTACTAGAAATAGATATGTTAGAAATAGAGAATAAATTTGCTTGATCTCTAAAGTTGAACTTAAATATATTGATGAAGAATGCAAAAATGAAATTCGGGTTAAGGCAATGGAAGAAGAGTTAGAATAGATTGAAAAGAACAAGACATGGATTTTGGTTCCCAGACCTAAAGATAAGAATTTGATTGGAACTAAATGGTTATTTAGGAATAAATTGAATGAGTATGGTGAAGTGGTAAGGAATAAAGCCAGACTTATTTGCAAAGGATATTCGTAGATGGAAGGTATTGATTTTGAGGAGACCTTTCCTCCTGTTGCTAGAGTTGAAGTAGTCAAAAAATTTCGTGCATATGCTACTTATAAAGATTTCAAGGTATATCAGATGGATGTTAAGTCTGTATTTTTTAATAGAGAATTACAAGAGGAAGTCTATGTTGAGAATCTTGATGGTTTTCCTTTGATTAATCAAGGTGATATGGTTTTTTGATTGAAGGAAGAATTGTATGGGTTGAAGAAAGCACTGAGAGCCTGGTATGAAAGGTTAGACAAATATTTGTTGAGAGTTGGTTTTAGTAAAGGTAGTTCTGACAATAACTTATATTACAAAATTGATCATGGTAATATCTTGATTGTTGAAGCATTTTTTGATGATATCATTTTTGGTAGAAATGACAAGTTGAGAAAGGAATTTTCTGATGAGATACAAAAAGAATTTGAAATTTATATGATAGGTGACATGAAATTCTTTCTTGGATTAAAAATTACTCAATCTGAAAAAGGGATTTTCATATCATAGTCTAACTATGTCAGAGAATTGTTAAATAAATTTGGTATGAATGACTCTAAACTTGTTGGTTCACCTATAGTTACTGGTTACAAGTTTACAAAGAATGATGATTCACCTAATACTAATCAAACAAGGTACATATCAATGATTAGTGGACTGATGTACTTGACACATACTATACCTAATATAACAAGTGTTATTCGTATTGTTGCAAGATTTCAATTAGAACCAAAGGAATCACATGTTGTTGTTAAGAGGATATTCAAATATTTGAAAGGAATAGTTGACTATGGCATATGGTATGGAAAGGATGATGATTTTACACTAAGTTATTTTCCTAACACAAAGTGGGTAGGAAATGTGGATGATAGAAAGAATACAAGTAGAGGAGCATTTTTCTTGGCAAAAAGGTTAGTATCTTGGTCAGTAAAAAGAAAAGTTATATATCACAATCTACGACTGCGGTTGAGTATGTTGTTTTTTACTGCACACAAGTAGTTTAGATGAAGACATTGTTGAAGGATATCAGAGTGAAAATTGATGAGACTATTACTATTTACTACATGACAACTCAAGTGCTATCAATATTTCAAAGAATCATGTATTGCATTCTAAAACAAAACATATATCTATCAAGATTCATTTCTTGAAAGACAAAGTGAGTGTAAGGGAAGCCAGATTGGAATATGTGCCTACTAAAGAGAAGATTGCAAATATCTTCACGAAGCCCTTTCCAAAGGATAATTTTGAATATCTCCGAGGTAAAATTGGGGTGATGGCCCCTCCTGATTAGAGCTAGAGATGCATGGATTTTCATCATTCGAGTACTTTCACAAAGATTATCATTTACCTAGATTGGTGTTTTGGTGGCTGCTAATCAGGAGGAGTAGTTAGTCTTGTGAGTTATGTTTCTTTTGAGATGTTCATTTATTTTTGGCCTCTATGAATTAGTGCATATATGTTCCTTTTTCATTGATGTCAAAGGGGGAGAGATAGCCATGTGAAAAATAGGGTGGATCTTAGTGAGAGATATTGTTCTTTATTGAAGAATATTTTTAGGGAGAGATATATTATGGATATTGTTGGTAGTATCATTGATATGGTTTCTTTGTGCATTGATTTGGTTTTTCACATCATATGTTTCCATCAATGCCAAAGGGAGATATTGTTGGATATTTTAGAGATATATTGCATAATGTACTGAAATTGATGTTTTTCCATTAATGTTAACATATTCTCTTATTTTTTATAGCGTTCCTAGTTTGTTCAGTAAATTATTTGAATTGGTTTGGCTACTTTATTGAGTATCAGATGTTGCGCATTTGAAGATATGTTTTGGGTTTTTTTTACTTGATCTTTCTCAAGTATCAGAGGTTCACATTATTATTTGAGTGAGTTACAGGTGATCTATTAGAGAACTATTTTATGGTTGTTCATCAAGTGAAAGTGTTGCAATTGTTGGATCGGTTATGCAATATTTTTGGTTGCTAACCTGGTGGTGAGTTTAGGACACATGTGTGTCTCCTTAGCTTGAATGGTTTTTGATTTGGATGCTGGCAAGATATTTTTCTAGAGTGACAGAGGTTGTTGTTTGATGTTCCTAATAAGCAGTGCAGAGATAGTTGTGAATTATGAGGTAGAGTTGTTTATGTTGATGAAGTGGTATTTCATGTTTCTTGCTAATGTTTCTAGATCATTTCCTATTCATGTTGTTGGATCACATTGGATTATGTGATCAGATTCAATGATTTTTTTGTGACATGATATTTTTAGTGTTCTTTGCTAACTTGGTGAGATAGTATGTTGTGAAGATTTGGTGAGATTTATGGATCATAGCGTGATCATAGATGGAGATTTGGGTCCTAGCTATGTCTTTTCCTACATTCCTTGGATCACATTATTATTTTCATTATAATTGATTGAGGAATTAAGGTTGATGTCAACCTTTTTCATGTTTCTAAGGTGATGGAAATATATATAAAGATGTAATCAATTGTAATTACAATGAGAGTGAGGGGTTGTACACATGTGTATCTGAAGAGGTATGAGTGGCATCTAATAAGGGATTTGTTTCACTTCATCCTAGTTATTTTGGCATATCAGATATGTTATCAGTCAATTCATAATTCAGTGGATTTTTGTCCATAGTGGATTGTAGTACATTTTGGGGTTGTAGCCCTTGTTGTAATCTTAGGGTTGTTTCCCTCTATTGTATTTAAAAATTGATCCCTAGGAAGTGATCCTAAATGCATGTTCAATCCTCATTGTACCTTTAATAGGGTTTTTTTCCTAGTACATTATATTGTGGGTTTGATCCCCACCATGGTTTTTCCCTTAATTGGGTTTCCACGCAAAAAGTTTTGTGTTATGTGTTCATTTTCTTTGTGGTTTAGTACTTTAATGTTTATCTTTTAGATCTAAATTTTATGATTAAGTTGTGGGTGAAATTTTGGAATTAATTGACACAAATGATTCACCTCCCCCCCCTAGTTGTGTGTGTTGCCTTGTTTCTAACATAAGATTCTAAATAATAAGAGTTTGGTCCTTATTATCTTTTTCTACCATCTCATGTTGAGATGGTGAAATTTCCAAACTTGCCAAATATAAGGTGGAGATTTTTTGTTGGCAAGGTTGTTCAATTATTAGGCACAATTATGGCCAAAGGCACCATCACCACAATTATATTACAAAAAAAACCATTTAGAAGGTGGTGAATATTATGGTTAATTATGTGAATAACTACAAGATGTATTTTCCATATGATTCAAAGCCTCTGTATTAAGTCAAATGTTGGTGAGGAAGTGTAGTGGAATACAACTAACCCTACATGAGACATTTCCTAGTATCCAAAACATTATGGAAGTGTTCCCACTTTGTACATAATTTCTTTGTCTATGTTTTAATATAGAATATGACAATGAAGAATATTTTTAAGAATAAAAAATAGAAAATCATATTAATATTATTAAAATACATTATTTTTCTCACTTGCTAATAGAAATATTTTGGTGTAAAATGTTCACATGGAATAGATAGAAAATTTAAAGTTATTTATGAAGGTAAAAATATAATATCCCTTAATAAAACCACCTACCAAGTGAAAATTTAGAGTTTAAAAGAATAAAAGAAGGAAAGGATTCACTTCAAATAATACAAGCATGCATAAAAAAAGGGTGTAAATAATATTCTTAGTTTGATGACATGATGGATAAAGAGGGTTATATAAACACATGTTCCTAAGCCTATCATCAACTAAGAGAGTTTACTAGAAAAAGCACCAAAGAAAATCATATTTATTTAGCTTAACCATGACCTTCCAAATTCTAGTTATGCTTCATGACCATGTGACAACCACCTAATATTTTAGTGAGAACTTAGTATTTCAACTTGAATATATCACAAGAAAATCCAATGACAACCAACCAAGGTTTAAATTGACATAGAAAGGTGTCCAAAAACTATTTCCAATATTTTAAATAAGAAACATAGGTTCTTAGCCAATTATGTATATGTAGTCTATCAGAATTTACACATTAGAAATAAACTCAAATTATGTAGAATTTAGTTTAAACTAAGCCTATGAATACTGCAAAGATAGATCATACCTAAGAATGTGATTGGAAGTATTTTCTAAGGGCTAAAATATATCCCCAACTCTCGCTTAGTCTCAAAATTTTGATCTAAGGAAACTTAATAAAAAATATACTATGAATACCAATCATAAGAGATCACCAAAATAACACACATCAATTTTCAAAAGAATAGAGATAAGAGGCTTTCCAAGTCTTCCAAATCACACCTTTGGCTAAAAATATTCCCATAACTTTGATAGGTAGAAAGAAAAATGCATATGCACTATCAATTGGTAATTTCGAAGAAATCTTGATTAATACAATTCTTAAAAAATAACTTCAAGGATTTATTATCTTCCAAATATTTGATGATCATTTTGGTTTAAAGAATGTTATGTTGGACCAAATGTTAATAATTCTAAGAATAAAAAAATTCTTTGAGTTGAAAACATGGTTCATAAGGAACATTATGAAATCATTACAATAACCTTATAATTAAATCTTAGAAATCCTTGAGAATATTTAGTAAGCATCTATGAGGGGTATAATAGGATGAATAATAAAATGAGTATCCATAAGGATATTGAAGCTAACTTAGAATTTACTATCCAAGTAAAAGAATTTTTCACTCTTTAAAGAATATATCTTGTAGTTTAGAAGAACAAGTCTATAAATTAAGAGGAACAATAATAAATTTCAACCTTTTTTATGGTATATATTTTCCATTGAAACTATCTAGCCAATTAAGCTTGATAGAAGAGGAATACCTATTGTAGAATGTTTCTATAATTATTGCAAAACTCCATAGGTTACACATCATTCATTATTAGAAATATTAAAAAGGAATAATCAATAAAATTAGCTCCAACTATCTAGATTTAATAGGGAAACTAGGGGAACAATATCATTGACAAACCTTCTATAGGTATCACTAGATAAAAGATAGCTAAAACCCTTAGAAAAAAGAGAATAAAATAAATGGGCTAAGGGACATTCTTTCCTAATGGACTTATAGAGTTCAAAATTTATATCTATTGAGATACATATTGTTTATATTGATTAAAAAAGGATTTTGAGATATCTATATCCTTCTAGAAAAGAACAACCATTAGGTTAGTTAGACATTGTGAGTTTTTATTAGGTATATGACTATCAAAAAATATGAAAAAAAATATGAACAACCAAAAACATCAAAAAAATAACAATAGTAAAATGGAACAATAAATCATATAAATTATTTGTTATCAATAATCTTTTAAAGTCAACTACTAGCTTACCTCTTATTGGTCAAGGGAACTGACTTTGATTTACAATGGTGACGTCTAGGGGACATCATTGAGAGAAATGGTTTCACATTTTTGTCCCATGATCTTGGCATTAGTTCTTCTAGTTATGTATTCCAATTTATTCTTTATTTATTATTTCTAAAACTCACTCTACACAACATAAATAGTAGTTGTATAAATTTTCTTTATTTCCTTGATGGGGGTCACCACTTATGAAAAACTATTCTAAAATTTTTCCAAATTCTTTTACAAAATGAGCAGTTTCTTCTCTAGGTTCTCCCAATTTTGGAAGGTGGTAGAAAAAATTTCTACTTCATTCCCCATGTCTTCATCAATTAGTATTTTCTATTGGTTATTTACCTAATTAAATAGTTTCATCTCAATATAATAATTCTATTAGGTAGTATGATGTTAGTTCAATAACCATTGTTAGAATGATTTTAGAATAACTAAGAGGGGGGTGAATCAATTATCCTTAGGTCTAGATGTACCAATTCAACTTTCTAGCTCTTCAACAATCTTAGATCTAATCATCTTTTAACTCGGTCTCTATAGCATATACCAATAACATAAAACTTGCAGTCCAGTATCCTAAAGTAATTAACTTGCAGAATATAGAACTTTCAAAAACATTCACATCAAATAACATTCACACAAGTATAACACCAAGATTTATAGTGGAAACCCAATTTGCGAAAAACCACTTTTAACATGCTATTGATTTCACTCTTCTGAAGTGAGATCTGTGAGAAGCCAACCTGACTAAAGGTTTACAATATACATTATTAGGCGTGACCTGTTTAAAGGATTTAATCACCCTATTAAGAGTGGCATGGTTAGAGGGCTTAAGAACATTCCATCAGAATGTCACCTTGATTAAAGGATTTATACAATGACTATTAGGTCAACCTTGATTAAAGGATTTAGATTGATACAATGGTTAGAAAGTAACAATAGGTTATGATATGAAAAGTATACAACTCACTTTGAAAATACATATCCACTTCCCTCATATTCTGATTTACTGACTGACCTTCATTTTCATCTCCATCTTTGATTTTCTTAGAATTCTCTTCAAGGAATCACCACAACTCTGTTCAACTCTTCACAACTTCACCTTTAGCCTTCTTCTTAGACTCATCAGTCAATAACATCAACCTCTTCTCTATATTATAACCTCACAATTAGGTTATCCTTATACCTCCTTGATCAGGTAGATTAATCTTTTGCCACTTAATCTCTTATGTAGATCTTAGGTTTAGGTCAGATTCATCAAATCCTTCCATCATTATCTTCTCCTTCTTTTCCTTCTAGATACATCTTCAAACTTCTCTTTGAAATCATAAGAAAATGATTTACCATGCATTAAATGCTTCATACCATTCATTATTAATGTCAACATGTTTTACATATCCCAAGAATTTAACTATGTTAGATAGGATTCTCAATTCTTTCTCAAAATGTAAATTATTGACACTTGGTCAATATTGTGTTCATCTCCTTGGCCATTACTGTGTATCTCATTCATTGCTAACATTTTCCTTCTCAACAATTATCTGCCACTCGACAATTACTGATGTTTGGTCAACACTAGATTCTCTCAGCATATACCGGCGCTCGGTCGATACTAACATCACTCGGATTAAAATAGATTTATTCACTTTTTCTTGGTTAAGCCTACGTTTCTAGTCTTTCTACTTCACTTGGTGTTAAAGATAAACAACACATTATCTTGTCAATGTGCCAACTAATCAAGTACCCATTGAAGTATCGCATAACTCAACCTTTCATTAGGTCCTCTTTTTATCTCCTCTTTTCAAATCCTCTTCATTAATCAAAAGATATGGTACTCTCCTAGATAGAAACTGTCTTACCAGTTAAGGTTTGACATCAATGAAAATATAACAATTGTTTCAATTGTAGTTTCCAACAATCTCCCTCTTTGGCATTGATGGCAACACCACATGAACATAATATGATTTACCAAACAATCCAAAATCTTTGTGCAATAGATCTTCATTAATATCCTTAGCTTCATTCTGATTCACATCCAACACATCCAAGTACCAGCTCCTTCTTGGATAAATTTAGCTTTGTCTGTTCACTGAATCTCTTTCTTATTCCCATGTTGTATCTTTCTATTTGTATCTCTCCCTCTGAATCTCTCCCTCTTTGACAACAATGCCAAAGAAACTTGTATCTATCACTTACATCTTTACCATGTAGATAGATGTCTTCATGTTAGTTCTGTATGTTTTATACTCCCTCTGTCATCTTTCTTATGACTAATTTTCATCTCTTCTTTACATCTCACAACTCTAGGTAACTCCTAAAGTGTGACCTCTTCTACATCAATTTGTCAGATAATTTGATTAGCACATTTGATGCAGTGCTCCTATATGCTTCTAGGTAGCCTCAGTTAGGGGAATCACCCCCAATTTACCTCTAAGGTATTCATGAGCATCTTTAGGTAATGATTTTGTGAATATATCTGCTAATTGTTCCTTTGTATTCACATATTCCAATCCCGCTTCTTTGTCTTGAACCAACTCTCTCAAGTAATGATACTTGATAGAAATATGCTTAGTCTTAGTGTGCATAACAAGATTCTTTGATATGTTAATAGCACTTGTGTTATCATAGAAAATAACAATTGTCTTAGTGATTTCCTCCATACCTTTTAACAATTGCTTGATCCACACTAAATTTCAACAATTCACTACAGCTGCTACATACTCAGCTTCTGTTGTAGATTGAGAAATGCAGTTTTGTTTCTTGCTTGTCCAAGAGACTAATCTCTTTCCTAGAAAGAATGCACCACCACTTGTACTCTTTATGTCATCAACATTTCTAGCCCAATTTGTATCAGTGTAAACTTTCAGTTCAAACTTATCATTCTTCTTGTAATACAATCCATAGTCTGTTGTTCCTTTTAGATATCTCAATATCCTTTTCATTGCCATCATGTGACTCTCTTTAGGATTTGCAGAAAATCTTGCAACAATCCCAACTGCTAGGGAAATATTTGGTCTACTATGGACAATATATTGTAGCTTTCCAATCATAGATCTATACAAGGTTTGATTCACTTCATCTGTATCATCAGTTTTTATAACTTTTGTCTAGTAGCCATAGGTGTACTTAGTGGTCTAGAATCTTCCATACCAAAAATTTTCAATATCTCCTTAACATATTTAGATTGAGTAATATATATACCTTTCTTCATCTGATAGACTTGCGAACCAACAAAGAATTTGATCTCACCAAACATAGACAATTCAAATTCAGTTTGCATCTCATTTGAAAAGTTTTGACCTATGACATCTTGTCCTCCAAATATGATATCATCAACAAATATTTCAGCTAACAAAATCCCTTTACCTTTTTTATTCTTTATATACAAATTATTGTTGTCATTTGTCCTTACAAATCTAATCTTTATCAGATAGTTACACAGTCTCTCATACCATGCTCTTGGGACTTGTTTCAATCTATACAGTGCCTTGTGTAGCTTTCAAACCATATTCTTCTTGATTGGGTCAAAAAATCCTTCTGGATGTTTAATGTATACTTCTTCTTCCAATATACCATTTAGAAATGAAGATTTGACATCCATTTGATATACTTTGGATCCTTTACAAGAAACATATGCAAGTAGATTCCTCACTCCTTCGATTCTTACAAATGGGCAAATGTTTCCCCATAGTCAATGTCTTCCTCTTGTGCATACCCCTTACATACTAATCTTCTTTGTTTCTAGTGACTTCTCCATGTTCATTGTGCTTGTTCTTGAATACCCATTTTGTTCCAATTACATTCTTGTCTTTTGGTCTCAGCACTAGAGTCTAGGCTTTGTTCTTTTCTATCTGCTCTATTTCTTCTTTCATGGCTTCTATCCAGTCTTCATTATCTAAAGCATTCTTCATTGTTTTAGGATCAAAATCACATAGTAAGCATATATAATCTTTCAAATTTTTTCTTGCCATGACTCTAGATTCCTTATCTCCAATGATTTGTTTAGACTTATGATGTCTTCTCACATAATGTGCCAATGTAGGTTCAGATTTCCTTTCTCCTTTGTCTTGATCTTCAAGTTCATCTTGTAAATTCTCTACCTCTTCTTCTGATTGCTTGGAAAATCCTCCTGATGCTTGGCAATATCTTTATGATTCTTGGCAACATCATCCTAATGCTTGGAAGACTCATCCAGTTCCTTGGCATCTCATTTAGGTGCACTACTAGCCTCTCCTTCTTCCATATATACAAAAGATCTTTAATCTTTAGGCTCTTTCTTGCACTCAACTTCATTCTTTTTTGCATATTCATCAACTCTAACATTTGCACTTTCCACAATTTTGTTAGTGTTAGTATTCAAATACTTGTAAGCTTTTCTCTTAGTGGAATATCCTAGGAATATGCCTTCATCACTTTTAGCATCAATTTTTCCATTTCTATTATCTTTAAGTATATAGAATTTACTCCCAAAGACTCTAAAATATTTCACATTAGGTGCATATTAATGCCATAACTCAAAAGGTGTAGCATTTGTACCTTTCTTTATTTGTACTCGGTTCAAGATATAAATAGATGTACTTACAACCTCTCTCCAGTATTTTTGTGCAACGTAATTTTCAATCATCAGTGTTCTAACACAATCCATAATTGATCTATTTCTTCTTTCAGCTATACCATTTTGTGGAGGTGTCCTAGGTGTAGACATTTGTCTCTTTATTCCTCTATCATTGCAAAACATATTGAACTCATTTGATATAAACTCTCTTCCTCTGTCAGATCTCAAACATTTCAAGCTTTTACCAGTTTCTTTTTCAACATTTTCCAAATACCACTTAAACAACTAAAATGCATCAGATTTCTCTTTTAAAAACATTATAGTCATCATTCTAGAATAGTCATCAACAAACAGAATAAAATACTTATCATCACAATAACTTTGTACACCCATACATCCACAAAGGTCAATATGAAACAATTCCAAAATATTGTCAGAAGTATATGTCTTTCTCTTAAAACTAGACTGTCATTTTTCCCAATTGACACTGTTTACACATCACATTATCAGGTTTCTTCAATCTTGGAAAACCTCTAACTTTCTTCAACTTACTGATAGTTACCGAATTGTCAAAGTTCACATGACACAACCTCTTATTCCATAACCATACATCATCAAATTGTGCAAACAAAAATGTTTCTTTAGATATGTCTAGATAGAACAAGTTACCTCTTGTCTATTCTGCACTTCCAATTAGTTCACCAGTGGCATCAAATATTTTGTCCTTTCTATGATGAAATTCAACTTAGTAACTAGTAATGTTCAACTGTGCCCCACATTCATCAAATTCACTAGTTTCACTATCAATTTCCTCTTCAGCAATATAGAAAGATTTCTTACCTTTATTTTTGTATTCTCTGTACCTTTGGTGATCTTTTTCATTTCTCTTGTCTTTGTACTTATTTTCCCTTTTCTCATCTTTTTCAGTCCTATCAGGGCACCTTGCTGCAATATGGCCAACTTTGTTAAATGAAAAATAGATAATAGGAAGTTTACCTTTATATTTCCATTTTCCTCTCTTTAGCCTTCTAGCCATAAGTGCCTCAAGATCATCTAGATCATCATCAAAAGTGTCAATATCATTGTTGTTATTTCTATCACTTCTCTCACATCTTTATTTTCCCTTCTTAGGCTTATGAAGAACCATTTGAGACTTGAATGTAGATTCAATATTATGAAAAGTGAAATTATCACAATTAGACAACTCAAAAGTAGTAAGCTTTCCAACAAGACTTTCCAAAGTTAGGACATTACCAAGGTTGCATCTTGATTCTTGTATTGTAGAAACTCTAATAGCATAGATAGGAAGCAAGGTTCTCAATACTTTACTGATAATAGTCTCATCATCAATGTTTCCATTAGCTCCTCTAATAGCATTTACTACCTCCTTAATTCTACCACAATACTGAGAAATATTTTCACCTTCTTGCATAAAAAAAATTTTCATTTACTCAAACTTACCTCTTAAGCTTTTAGATTTGGCTCTTAGTACATTTGTGTCCCCTCCGTAGATAGCTGCTAGAGTGTCTCATATTTTATTTGCATTAGTATAGTCCTTGATATCCTAAAATTTAGGATAGCTTAGGGCAGATGCAATCTCCAACATTTCTTGATTGTGTTCTTATTTTTCTTTCATCTCCTCAATAGTCAAAGGTGCAACATGTATTACATAATCATTTTCCACATAGTATTTCTCTGAATCACCAATACCAGCTAGATGCAATTTCATCAAACTCTGCCATGTAGGGAAGTTCTCCTTGTTCAACTTTGGTACCTCCTTTTTGTAAATCTTGATCATTAGCTTCAAGTACCTTTAAAAATTTTCTCTACAAGAACCAACAACTCTGATACCAATTGTTGAATGATTTTAGAATAACTGAGAGGGGGGTGAATCAATTATCCTCAGGTCTAGATGTACCAATTTAACTTTCTAGCTCTTCAACAATCTTAGATCTAATCATCTTTTAACTCAGTCTCTATATCATATACCAATAACATAAAACTTGTAGTCCACTATCCTAAATTAATTAACTTGCAGAATATAGAACTTTCAAAAACATTCACATCAAGTAACATTCACACAAGTATAACACCAGGATTTATAGTGGAAACCCAATTTGGAAAAAACCACTTGTAACATGCTACTGATTTTCACTCTTCTGAAGTGAGCTCTATAAGAAGCCAACCCGGTTAAAGGTTTACAATACACACTGTTAGGTGTGACCTGGTTAAAGGATTTAATCACCTTGTTAATAGTGGCCTGGTTAGAGGGCTTAAGAACATTCCATCAGAATGTCACCTTGATTAAAGGATTTATACAATGACTATTAGGTCAACCTTGATTAAAGGATTTAGATTGATACATTGGTTAAAAAGTAACAATAGGTTATGATTTAAAAAATATAAAACTCACTTTGAAAATACAGATCCACTTTACTCATATGTTGATTTACTGACTGACCTTCATTTCCATCTCCATCTTTGATCTTCTTAGAATTCTCTTCAAGCAATCACCACAAATCTGTTCAGCTCTCCACAGCTTCACCTTTAGCCTTCTACTTAGACTCATCAGTCAATAAAATCAACCTCTTCTCTATATTGTAACCTCACAATCAGGTTATCCTTATACCTCCTTGATCAGGTAGATTTATCTTTCTCTACTTAATCTCTTCCATAGATCTTAGGTTTAGGTCAGATTCATCGAATCCTTCCATCATTATGTTCTCCTTCTTTTCCTTCTAGATACATCTTCAAACTTCTCTTTGAAATCATAAGAAAACAATTTGCCATGCATTAAATTCTTCATACCATTCATTAATAATGTCAACACATTTTACATATCCCAAGAATTCCACTATGTCAGTTGGGATTCTCAAATCTTTCTCAAAATGTAAATTACTGATACTCTGTCAATACTGTGTTCATCTCCTCTGTCATTACTATGTATCTCGGTCATCGGTAACACTTCCTTCTCGACAATTATCTGTCGCTCAGTAATTACTGATGTTTGGTCAACACTAGATTCACTCGACATATACTAGCGCTCGGTCAACACTAACATCACTTGGCTTAAACTAGATTGCTTCACTTTTGCTCGGTTAAGCCTATGTTTCCAGTCTTTCTACTTCACTTGGTGTTAAAGATAACAACACATTATCTTGTCAATGTGCCAACTGATCAAGTACCCATTAAAGTATCACATAACTCAACCTTTCCTTAGGTCTTCTTGTTATCTCCTCTTTTCAAATCCTCTTCATCAATCAAAATATATGGTACTCTCCTAGATAGAAACTATCTTACCATTTAAGGTTTGACATCAATGACAATATAACAATTTTTTCAATTGTAGTTTCCAATATTTCATCACATTATTATCATACTTGAGGTTTTCTTCTAGTTTCTCAGTATAGTCCTTAGGTTGCTACAATTGGGTCACTCCTTATATTGTAGCACATTAGATTAAATAGGAAAGGCCAATTAATTTTTTCCAACACAGAGGCCTTGAGATGAGGGGTAGAATGATCCTTCTAGAGCACATGCCTAAGATGTTTAGTCATGGAGAGCTTAGCACATCTTACTCAGTGAAATAAGTAAAAATAAACCTATTTAAGAAAATATATCTTTAATTGTATTTCACTATTATAGATCAAATTAAATACTTTAAAATTATAAAGAGTCCTACCTTAATCTTTAAGAAATCCCCCTCTTAAAAAAGATATAAAATTTTGGCGAATCTTTCATTTTCTTGAAAAAAAATTAATTTCTATTGGCAAATCTCTCAATTTTTTTGAAAAAAAAAGTATTCTTATTGGAGTTTTTTTTTTAATAACAATTTTTTTGTAGAAAATATTGGTGAATCTCAAACAATAAAAAGAAAATTAATTAATCACCATGGTGAATACTTCTATTTTAAAAAAATAGAATTTTTATTAGACTTAATGTGGAAATCTTTGATGGGTTTAAGTAATAGACTCTGTAATAATTACTTGATACCATTTATTTAAAATATAATCTAATAACCTCATTGTATTGTGTGAGAAAAATGTATTGATATTTTTAAATACCAATGGGACCCAAAATTTCTTCAAGACCATTGATTTATATTGAGATCAACAATCTGAAAGAAATTTTAGCTCCCATAAGCATTACAAACTAAATAGTAACATTTTACCTCATAGAATATAATTAGGGTCACTAGATTATACTTTAAGTCAGTAATGGCAACTAAAAGTTGGTGATAGATCCCTACTGTAACTAATAATCATGATATATTATTGGAGAATTAATTTAAATTTCTACAATAACTTATAAATTTATGGCAAATCAAATCTAATCATGTATCGAATATTGTATCAATGTTTTGAGTTCAAGTGTTTTATAAAATAAATTATTTTGTGATTTAAATATTTATAAATTAAAATTTTATAAAAATATGGCCATTTAGGTTGCACCTTAAATCTTGAATTATTAGCCAAATTTGGATTCTCAAATTTCCAAAATTAGCTAATTGGTGAATATTAGCCACTAAAAATTACTATGTTGGAAACACAATAAGAAACTAGGCTTTAAAAAAGGACATTGCAAGGGTCAAAATAAAAATGTGTACACCTAGGAGAAGAAAATGATATAAATTTGATTTTTTAAATGACTATAAGAATATTCTCAAAAAATTGAAGGATCTAGGAGGTGTCCTCTAATAGAGTGAGATTATAATTTGCAAGGGTTAGATATCATCTAAGGAGATTAGATTGTTCGATTTAAAAATTCTATGGACTTCATGAACAAATGGATCTTGATGTTTTCCTAGTTCTATAATGATATTCACTTAACTAATTAGAACCACACAAATAGAAATTTAAAACATGAATGAGTTGGTAAAAATACTTAGATAAATGCATAAGATGGGTAAACCAATAATAGTTGATCCCAAACTTGAGACATGATATTTTTCTATTTAGATGGAGGTGAGAAGAAAGAAGCTACTTCGTTCAAAGGTAAGTCAAAAATCACCTTCATTAGAAGGTGGATTGTAGTTCAAAGATCTAAAATATATATAAGAACTTTGAACAAAGGTGATTTCTTTATATGGAAAATAAAGGACTTTTGAATGAAGGTCCTTATATTTTTAGTTATGAAATTACTTTTCCTTGAAGATTTTTTATTTTTCATTTTCTTTTTATGTGAATATTATATACCTTTCAATGAAGGCCCTACAAGTGATCTTTCCACCTTAAGTCTCAATTTTTCTTTAAAAAATTATGTTTCTAACCTTAGGTTGGACTAGAAAATGGAGTGAATATTCATATATAATTTGCAAGATTATAGATAGTATTTGGACGTGTACTGTCGTGGTTTCAACACTATGTTGGTAAAGCATTCGCCAAGGTTCAAACCCTTATTGGGCCACTGTGCTCACGGGCATTGTACATTTGATGGGTCATTGAGATCACATGTTTAAACAAGTAAAGTGTGGGAATGAAGTCCCATATTTGTGGCCTTGTCAGTTTATAGGTTCGGGTCAAAAGAATTTCACATGGAGCTAGACGACATGTCATGTAAGTGCCACTAGTCATGTTAAAAAGTTTGTTAGGCATTTTTTTTTTTTTTAAATTGCAAGATTGTAGCACTTGAAATAATTTTCTGGTGCAATGAGTATAATTTTTAATATAATTTATTTGATTATTGTTTTTCTTCTAATTCTAGTTAACATAGGTTTTTCAACAATCATCAAGGTCTGTGTTCCATGGAAGAAAAATAATAAAATTGAAAAATATGTGTTGTAAACATTGATGTTCTTATTTTAACAAACAAAAAGTTAATTTGGACCCATGCATGAAAATGATTTTATTACAAAAGTAATTTACGCCTAAATTATAGTTAATCTCACTTCAAAAAGTTATAAAAGAAATTATACAACCAAAAAAATGGATATAAATTTGTGGACTAGATATTGGTATTATAATTTTTTACAAATATATAATTTTGTCCTTTCTACAAATGAAGTTATGTTTATATAAGTAACACCATGTCTTAAAAATATTGTTAACTATAAAAAATAAGTTAAGAAAAGTTAGATAAAAAAATAAAGAAATTATTTCTTTAAATATAAAAAATGCCTTTAAAATCTAAAGAAGAAATCTCAAAAATCCCTAGTTCATGCAGTAAGTTTATATTATTAATAATTTGGTTTCTATAGATGTCAAAATGTTGAATTTGGTTCAAAATGTTGATTTTAGTTTCATACTTTCGCCAAAAAGAATAACAAACTATCGTTGATTACCCAAATAAGTATAAACAAATCAAAGAAATTAATCTACCTACACTTGATGAAAATTAAAAGCATGTAAAACTAAAACTCTTAGAATAGAAGAGACCAATTTCTAGAGAATTGTGGTGGTCCTTGGAGAAATTATCTAACAAATGGGATGCTTAGTAAAGGGGCATTTAGTTTTGTAACATTTAATGGCTTGAAACTTTTTTAAAAATGAACTAACGATCTATCATTTAAACTTTTGATAGGTAAAACTTTTCCCCATTATACACAAAACACCCATACAACTAATACTTACAAAAAGAAAGTGTTAATGGTTAGTATACCTTATTGTTGGTGCGAATGAGGTGTTTGACGTAGTTAGTTCATCCTCTAGGTCATATTCATAGTAGTGACATAAATTTATTTAGGTTATACATATGATAGATGTCACTTTATATCTCAATTCATAAGATTAAGAAACATGTCATAATCTTATGAAATCTTATGTATCACCTTGGTCTATTATGTAGGAGCATCCAAGCTCACATGAGATCCTACATCACCAAATGAACAAACTTTTCATGTTCAATTTTTACTTCTTTTGGAAAAGGTTTGAGCTTCAAGAGCTTCTTGTGAAGTGTTTTAAGTATAAAAATCTCTATTTATGAAAACTTAGCTTTCATTTAAAAAATAAAATGCAACTAGGCTATTTATTGTGATTATATTGCACAATTTTAAGGCTTTAGGGGTTGAAGGGGTCTATTTGCATTATAGAGAAAACTTTTAGATTAAAATTAAATAAAATAAAATTTTAATCAATCTAGACACCTAGGGGAGTGTACATAAGGCAAGTGACCTTTGGCATTTCATTCTTGCCTTGATATTTCAATTTATAGAAGAAAAAACTTGTCATTTTGGGGGGAAACTAATTAACAACTCTTCAATTTCCAAATTTGTATGAATGGGGATAACTTGGGTTATAATTTTAATCATTTATTATGGGAATCCTTAGTATCAAGGCATTGTAATTGGTGCAACAACGTTGGAACCACATTTAGAAGCAATAACTATGTTTTATTTCACTCTTTTTTGAAGAATCCCATAGATCAATTTGATGAAAATGAAAAAGGTAGATTTAGATGCTAATTTTTGCTATATCACATGTCAAAAAATATATAAAATAAATATTTTAAGAAATTAGGAAGTATAAATAAATTGAGGCAATTATGTAGAAAGGTTTTGCAAGTTTTTATATAAGATTGTAGGAGAAAAGTGTAGGAAATCATTTTTCCAAGAGAAGAAGAATATAAGACAAGAATAATAAGGTGGTGGGTGTATATTAGGTGCTCAAGAAATCCATGAGAGATGTAGGTCAAAAAGAAAAATTATATTTTAAAAGAACAGTGAATCCAAGAATATGTGAAGACATGGATTTGAATATTTGTAGGTACGAGATTTCTAGAATCCTTGTAAAAGTTTTTAATTTCATTTCTATTTGAAATCCTCACAATATGTAATTTTTCTTGAGGGATTTTATTTTATGAAAGTATATTATTGGAGAAATTAAGACATTGTCTAATTAATTATCTAATTAGGTCCTTTATTAATTTATTCACTTGATTTAAACTTAGGTATTTTTCACTTTAATCAGCACATATTTTCTCATTCATTATGATGTGGGAACTTATCAAGCTCTCTTTTAATCTTTCTCTAGGGTTTGCATATAAGTTTTTTTTATAAGGATTCATTTAATTCACTTGTATCATTAAATATTTTGTACATCAATACCATTCTTAGGCTATTGAGAAAACCTATATTTCTTGATCTCTATTTGTCACAAGTGCTTCTTTTGTACATGATACATAGGTTTATGGGGTTGAAAAATAACTCCAATGCATATGAGATATGTTCAAAGTTTTCTTCCATGCATATATGTTAATTTGTTTTGGATCACATGGTAAGGCTACAAGATTTAATTGTAGTCTAATAAGACCCCTTGATCTTGTTAGTTTATTCACTTGAGTTAAACTTAGGTATTATTCACTTTTATTAGTTTGAGCTTTAATCAGTGCATGTTTTCTCATTCATTATGATATGGGAACTTATCAAGCTCTCTCTTAATCTTCCTCTAGGGTTTGCATATAGGTTTTTATTATACTTTTTATAAGGATTCATTTAATTCACTTGTATCATTAAATATTTTGTGCATCAAATACCATTCTTAGGCTATTGAGAAAACCTATATCGCTTGATCTCTATTTGTCACAAGTGCTTCTTCTGTACATGATACATAGGTTTATGGGGTTTAAAAATAACTCCAATGCATATCAGATATGTTCAAAGTTTTCTTCCATGCATATATGTTAATTTGTTTTGGATCACATGGTAAGGCTACAAGATTTAATTATAGTCTAATAAGACCACTTGATCTTGTTAGATATCTCTTATGCTTTAATTAAAGTTTATATATCTTGGGTGACTACAAGCTTTAGTAAAAAAATTCATGATTTAATGATAAATTATTCTACACCAACTCTATACACTTATTCATCCCCTTTTGGGTTATCATAAAAGACGCCACATGAAACACTCAACAAATGATCTATGAAGACCTAGGAAATACAAACAAGTGACTATAACATATAATTAAGGAAGCAAGAAAAAATGGAAGGGGTGAAGGTTAACCCTAAATGTGTGCACAAAAAAAGGAGTGGAATGGAAATAAAGAGTCAAATGGACAAGAATATTAGAATTGGGGAAAAACAATGGTAAAAGAATAAAATTGCAAGAGTTGGTGAAATTGGGAAAGAAAGTGGGGTTTTTAATATCTAGAAAAGGGGATAAAACAAATAGAAAACATCCAAATAAGAAAATAAAAGCAAGCCATAAGAGGGCTAAGACTAAAAACAAAGAAATCTCTAAAGAAAACAAAAAAAATAAAATTACCCTGATCTTAAAATGAATCCTTGATAACACTTGTGGAATAGAGTATTTGCACATAAAACCAAAAACATGCAAAGATCTTTGAATGAAAGGAAATATGATCAATACATAATTTTCTAGGAGGAATTATAGAAAATTAACATATAAATAGGCATATGACATTAGTAATGAGCTACTCATGAAGTTTGGTTACCAAAATTAACAAAATCAAGGGCACCCCAAGGGGTAGAAGTGGTAGGGGGATTTCCTCTATGGGGAATTCATGATATTTAATTCTAGAGAGCCCAAATATTTGAGGAAGGTAAAATATAGAAAGATAGGGTGATAGGAATTTAATTTTGTATCATTGTATCATTATGGAGCAATATATATAAATGAGAAAAAGTGAAAAGAATGCTCCAAAAAACTTATGAGAAGGCACACATCCTAAATTATAGGTAGGAAAGGATATACATGAATGAATAAGGACACACAAGGACTAATAAAGGGCTCAAAATACACGTTGAATGGAACACTCAAATGAGTGCAAAACATAGTAATAGAATATATAGGTATGATTTTTTTGTTATTGCAGGAATATGAACAATACTAAAAAGGAAATTGAATTGTTTACATTAAATTTGACCTAAAGCCAAGAAAAAAAATTAGGGGAAAATAAAATGTTAGTCTATTTTTTCTAAGGATTTATCAAAGTCATATTTAAAAAATCAAACTTTTTGAGAAGAGTGTTGTGAGCACCTTGTACCTTCCTATACAATAATGACATTATGTAGATTTGATTAGCTATGGATAAATATTGTTTCTTCAATTCTAACACCTATAATTTTAAAAAAAAAATCCAACATAAAGATCTAAAGCTTTAAAAGTATATTTTTAAACTTATTCATGATAATGAATAATTAATTAGTTATTGTGCATAATTTCTAAGTAAACTTTATTAACATCAAGATCGAATATGTCATACAAAGTTTAATGAAACTCACAAGTAAAACCATAAAGTCTAAAAACCTCATCACAAGTAATATAAGAGAAAAATTTATAAACTCCTTCAATACAAAAGAGATCATCACAAAACAACCTTTGAGCTTTATAAATCTTACAAGTAATCACCACATGACACTAAGAGAATACACTCTTGATGGCTTGTGATGAGAGTTGAGTAGTACATACAATATTTTTTTAGTTCCCTTCCCATACACTTTCTACATTTGTGATCTTTGAGATGGAGATCCTTGTATGACCAAATCTGGTTTTGGATGTTGTCATGATTATTTCATGTAATTCTATATGTAAATTGTATGTTGGAGGATATATGTTGCTTAACTATGTCATACCATGATGTGTTGATATCCTTTTGATGTTATGGATTATGCAGATGTATTAGTGCGTTGTTTTTTATTATCTAAGATGGATCTGGTGTATGCTTACCATGTTACTACACATAGGTTATTCTTTGGTGGCATTTTATGTTGTGTGACTATGATTGTATTCATTGGCTTGGATGATGCCACTACTATTGTAGATAGTAGATTTTATCTGTATTTTATTAGTGATCATTATTGCATAATAGTTTTGTGATGAAGTCTAATTGCATCAACATGCATAGATGATATCATTGTTTTATAGGTTTTTTGTTGACTTCATATGTACTATGATGTGGTAACTATGACTCAGTGTACAATAGTATTATGGATTCAATGAGTTGTGAACTATGTTATTTTCATGTTGCAATTACTCAAAATGTGGATCTATTGTATGTTGTTGATAATGATCAGCTTATGAGACTGCCAGTTAATAATTTCATTGGATATGGTGTGTTTGATGGTGATGGATGTTAGATGATGCTTAATATCATAGGGTAGATGAGGAAGTAATTATGATGTTAATTAAGGATTAATTTTATTTAATTTTAGATAATGATTATGATATATTGCATTATTCGATGATGATTGTGGATGCTGAACATTATAGCTTAGATGATGTTTTGGCTTTGGAACTAAAGGTGTTTGTATGCTAGATATGATTTGTTGTATTACCCTTTCTGCTATGCTTATGTATTTTGAGGTCATAATGTGACTTGTGCTTATGATATTATTGATGATGTCATTAGCTATAGATTTTATGGGATATGGTGTTGGAAACTGCAATTGAAGCAATTGTTGTATTGTCATTGATGTCAAACCTTAACTGATAAGACTGTTGCTACTTAGGAAAGTACTATATCTATTGTGCGAAGGGAAAGAAAGGATGGTAACAATAGCACCTAGGGAAAGGTTGAGTTATCTTGACACTACAAAGTGTACTTGACTATGTTGTACAATGATGGGACAATGTATTGTTTATCTTAGTAAGAATGAGGACTAAAAGGCTTAACCGAGAAAAAATGAAGAAATCATGTTTAAGCCGAGTTATGTTAGTGTCGACCGAGTTAGTGTATGTCGAGCAAAAATCTAGTGTCAACCGAGTATCAGTTAATTGTCGATGAAGACAGTATATGCCGAGGAAACATTTTTAGTAGTGACCGAGCATTTTACATGAAGACCGAGTGGATGATCACAGTATTGATCGAGCATCAGCATTTTTATATTTGAAGAGAATTCAAATTTGGAGCTTACATTGTTGAATTCTTGGATTATGTAAAACGTGTTGACTTTATTTATTGATTGTATGGAAGCATTTAATGCTTTGTAAAATGTTTTATTATAAAGCTTTATGAGATTTGAGATGATTCTAGAAGAGGAGATGAAGAACATGAAGCGGGTAGATTCAATGAATTTAACCTAACGCTAAGATCTACAAAGGAGATTAATCAACAAAAGATAAGCTAACCTAACAGAGAAAAGTATTAAGGGAACCTAAACATTAGGTATGAGAATGCATGGGTGAAGGAGATGCTGGAAGAACAGTAAGTTTTATTGACTATATAAGCGAAAAGGCTAAAGGAGGAGTGTGGTGATTGCTTGAAGAAAAGTTCCGAGCAGATCAGAGATGGAAATGGAAAAGTTTCAAAGTCAGTAAACCAACATTTATGTATGGAATTGGATCTGATATTTGCAAAGTGAGTTGTATGTTTTTCAGATCAATACTATTGCTACTTTCTAACCATTGTAATAGTCAAAATCATTTTAACAGAGGTTGACCTAACAGTCATATGTTAAATCCTTTGAACAAGGTTGCATTCTAATGGAGTGTATGTAAGTCCTGTAACAAGGCTCACTTTTAACAGGGTGATTGAAATCCTTTAACCGGGTCACACCTAATAGTGTGTATTGTAACCTTTGACAGGGTTGGCTTTTAACCGAGCTCACTTCAGAAGAGTGAAAATAATAGTAGCATGTTACAAAGTGGTTTTTCCCATATTGGGTTTCCACTATAAATCCTGGTGTCAATACTTGTGTGAATGTTTTGGTTTGAACATTTCTGTGTTTTACAAGTTAGTTACAGTTGGGTAGTGGACTGCAGTGTTATATGTTTCTATTATTGAATCAGTGATGACCGAGTTTTTTTTGGTTGCTTGATCTGATTTAAGGAAAAAATTTTGAAGTTATTTTATACATCAAGACCTGAGAACAACTGATTCACCCCCCCTCTTTATTGTTCTAAATCATATTAACAATTAGTATCAGAGTTGTGTTGCTTATTGGTGTCTAAAAAAAACAAGTTTAAAGGGACTTGAAGCAAATGATCAAGATGTATAAGAAGGAGGTACCGAAGCTAAACAAAGAAAACTTCCCTGCATGGCAAAGCTTGATGAAGCTAGATCTAGCTGGTATTGGTGATTCTGCAAAATACTACATTAAGCATGACTATGTCACACCTGTTGCACCTTTGACTGCCGAGGAAATGAGAGCTAAGCAAGAACATAATCAGGCAATGCTGGAAATTGCATCTACCCTAAGCTATCTGGAATTTGAGGATATTAAGGACTCTACAACTGCTAAAGATATGTGGGACACTCTTGCAAAGATCTATGGTGGTGATTTATATGTGCTGAAAGCCAAAGCCGAGAGTCTCAGAGGTAAGTTTGATGAAATGAGAATGAATGAAGATGAAAACATTGCACAATATTGTGGTAGAATAAAAGAAGTTGTGAATGCTATTAGAGGAGCAAATGGAACTATTGATGATGAGACCATAATTGGAAAAGTGCTAAGAACCCTGTGTTCTATATATGTTATTAAGATCTCAGCTATTTAGGAATCTAAATGTAACTCTGGAAATGTGCTTACTTTGGAAGGTTTGATTGGCAAACTGACTGCTTTTGAACTATCTAACTATGATAATTTCACTATTGGTAGTATTGGAAATGTTGAATCTACTTTTAAGTCACAGTTAGTTCTGAATAAGCCGAAGAAAGAAAAAGAAAGATGCACCAGTGAAAGTGAAAGTGAAAGTGAAAGTGACAGTGACACTACTGATGAAGACCTTGAAGATCTAGAAGCTCTTATGGCTAGAAGACTGAGAAGAGGAAAAGGAAAATATAAAGGTAAACTCCCTATTATATGTTTTGCATGTAATAAAGTCGGTCATATAGTTGCTAGATGTCCTGACAAGAAGGATAAAGATGAAGAAAGAAACAACAGACACAAAGACAGAAGAGATGACAAAGGCTACCGAAGGTACAAAGACTACAAAGGAAAAGGTAAGATATCTTGTTACATTGTTGAAGAAGAGACTGACACTAATAGTAATGATTTTGAAATTGAGCTAGTCTATGTTGCAATGAAAGATGAATCTGATGAGGATGAGAAAACTGCATTGATTTCCTATGTGAACAAGAATGACAAATGGATTATAGACAGTGGTTGTTCACATCACATGACTAGTGACAAAAGTAAGTTTGAGACCTTACATCATTATAAAGGTAAAAGTGTAACATTTGGTAATGATGCACCACGTCCTGTTAGAGGAAAAGGATTGATTAAATTGACTGATAAAATCTCTTGTGAAAATGCTTATTGGGTTGAAGGATTGAATTATAATTTGCTAAGTGTTTCTCAGCTCAACAGAACTGGCTACCGAGTGGAATTTCTTCACAAGAAAGCACAGATATTTGATGCTACTGGTGAACTGATTGGAAGTGGTGAGCAGACTAGAGGTAATTTGTTCTATCTTGACCTATCTGAAGAAATATGTATGATTGCACAACTTGATGACATTTGGTTATGGCATAAGAGGCTATGTCATGTTAAATTTGACAATCTGGTAGAGATAAGTAAGAAGAATAAAGTAAGAGGCCTACCTAGATTGAAGAAACCTGAGAATGTGATGTGCAAAGAATGCCAGTTAGGAAAAATGACTAAGTCAAGTTTCAAGAGCAAAACCTTTACTTCTAAACACATTTTAGATTTGGTTCATACTGATCTTTGTGGACCTATGGGTATACAAAGTTACTATGGAGCTAGATACTTTATCTTTTTTGTTGATGATCATACCAGGATGATGCATGTAATGTTTCTAAAAGAAAAATCTGATGCTTTTCAATTTTTTAAGTGGTATTTGGAAAAAGTTGAGAAGGAGACAGGTAGGAACCTGAAATGTCTTAGATCTAACCGAGGTGGAGAATTTACATCAAATGAATTCAATTTGTTTTGCAATGATAGAGGAATCAAAAGACAGATGTCTACGCCAAGGACACCTCCACAGAATGGTATAGCAGAAAGAAGGAACAGATCTATTTTGGACTGTGCAAGGATATTATTGATTGAAAAGAATGTGGCATAGAAATATTGGAAAGAAGCTATAAGTACAGTTGTTTACACTCTTAACCATGTACATATCAAGAAAGGTACAAATCTGACACCCTATGAATTATGGTATGGGCATGCACCAAGTGTTTAGAATCTTTGGAAGCAAGTGCTACTTATTGAAAGATAATAGGAATGGAAAGTTTGATGCCAAGAGTGATGAAGGCATATTCCTAGGCTACTCCACAAAAAGTAAAGCTTATAAGTGTTTGAACTCTAACACTAACAAAATTGTGGAAAGTGTGAATGTAAAAATTGATGACTATGTAGAAAGAAATGAAGTCGATAGCAAAAGAGAACCAGAAGATTATAGATCTTTTGTGTACATTGAGGAAATAGAAAAGGCAGGTAACAGACTTGCACCTGATGCCGAGTCTTAGGCAAAAAATGTCGAGCGTCAGGAAAATAGTGCCGAGAGAGAACAAGAACATGTCATGCTACAAGATAATGTTGTCAAGTATCAAGAAGAGGTTGTTGAGCATTCAGAGGCTGAATCTGACAATCTTGTTGAGGAACCTAATGAAACAAAGGAGAAAAATGTTGAACCTATTTTGGCAAAATATGTAAGAAGACATCACAAGTCTGAATAGATAATTGGAGATAAAGACACTGGAATTCAGACCAGAAGCAAAACCATGGATCCAACATGCTTACTATGTGTGTTTGAACCTAAGACAACTAAAGAGGCATTAGAAAATGAAGACTGGATACAAGCAATGAATGAAGAAATTGACCAAATTGAGAAGAATGAAACCTGGACTCTGGTGCCGAGACCTGTAGATAAGAATGTTATAGGAACAAAGTGGGTGTTTCAAAACAAGTTGAATGAAAAAGGTGAAATCACTAGGAACAAAGCTAGGCTGGTATGCAAAGGCTACGCACAAGAAGAAGGAATAGATTATGGGGAGACATTTTCCCCTGTAGCTAGATTGGAAGGAGTAAGAACTCTGCTTGCATATGCTGCTTATAAAGATTTCAAGGTATATCAAATGGATGTCAAGTCTGCATTTTTAAATGCTGTACTAGAAGAAGAAGTCTACATAGAACAGCTAGAAGGTTTTATTGATCCAAACAAAAGACACATGGTATGCAAACTGAACAAAGCATTGTATGGATTGAAACAAGCTCCCAAAGCATGGTATGAGAGGTTGCATAACTATCTGATGCAGATTGGATTTTCAAGAACAAATGACACAAGCAATCTGTACTTGAAGGATGAAAAAGGCAAAGGTATTCTATTGGCCAAAATTTTTGTTGATGACATTATTTTTGGTGGACAAGATGCATTGTGTAAAAGTTTTTCAAAAGAAATGCAAACTGAATTTGAAATGAGTATGTTTGGTGAGATCAAATTCTTTGTTGGTTTACAAGTATATCAAATGAAGAAAGGAATTTTCATTACACAGTCTAAGTATGTTAATGAAATACTAAAAACTTTTGGAATGGAAGATGCTAGCCCAGTGGGAACTCCTATGGTTACTGGACAAAAGTTATCTAAGAATGATGATGCTGTAGAAGTTAACCAGACTTTGTACAGATCCATGATTGGAAAATTGCAGTATGTTGTACATAGTAGACCAGATATTGCACTAGCTGTTGGGATTGTGGCAAGATTCTCTGCCAATCCTAAGGAAACACACATGATGGTGGTGAAAAGAATCATGAGATACTTGAAAGGAATTGCTGACTATGGGTTATATTACAAGAAGAATGACAAATTTGAACTTAGAGTATACACTAATGCTGATTGGACAAGAAATGTAGATGACAAAAAGAGCACTAGTGGTGGAGCTTTCTTTCTTGGACAGAGATTAGTCTCCTGGACAAGCAAGAAACAAAATTGCATTTCCCAATCTACTGCTAAAGCCAAGTATGTTGTTGCTGCAGTAAATTGTTCAAATTTAATATGGATAAAACAATTATCGATAGGCATGAAAGAAGAAATCACTGAACCTGTTGTTATTTTCTGTGACAACACAAGTTCCATCAATATTTCTAAGAATCCAGTGATGCACACTAAGACCAAGCATATAGCAATCAAGTATCACTATTTGAGGGAATTGGTACAAGACAAGGAAGTCCGAATGGAATATGTGAATACAAAAGAACAATTGGCAGACATATTCACTAAAGCTTTACCCAAAAAAGCTCATGAGTACTTGAGAAGTCAATTAGGGGTCCTTCCCCTAACTGAGGCTGCCTAGTCAAGCTAGGAGCACTGCATCAAATATGCTACAGCTAAAAAATTGACAAATTGATGCAGAAGATTGTCACACTTTAGGACTGTCCTAGAGCTATGAAGAAGAAGCAAAGACAACAAATCAATCATAAGCTAAGGATATTATAAATGTTCTTTGATGGACAGATAAGTTTTTGGATTGGTTGGTAATCCATGTGTTATTTAGGTGATATCATATGGTGTTGCCATCAATGCCAAAGAGGGAGATTGTTGGAAACTGCAATTGAAGCAATTGTTGTATTGTCATTGATGTCAAACCTTAACTGATAAGACTGTTGCTACTTAGGAAAGTACTATATCTATTGTGAGAAGGGAAAGAAAGGATGGTAACAATAGCACCTAGGGAAAGGTTGAGTTATCTTGATACTACAAAGTGTACTTGACTATGTTGTACAATGATGGGACAATGTATTGTTTATCTTAGTAAGATTGAGGACTAAAAGGCTTAACCGAGCAAAAATGAAGAAATCATGTTTAAGCTGAGTTATGTTAGTGTCGACCGAGTTAGTGTATGTCAAGCAAAAATTTAGTGTCGACCAAGTATCAGTTAATTGCCGACGAAGACAGTATATGCCGAGGAAACAGTTTTAGTAGTGACCGAGCATTTTACATGAAGACCGAGTGGATGATCACAGTATTGACCAAGCATCAGCATTTTTATATTTGAAGAGAATTCAGATTTGGAGCCAACATTGTTGAATTCTTGGATTATGTAAAACGTGTTGACATTATTTATTGATTGTATGGAAGCATTTAATGTTTTGTAAAATGTTTTATTGTAAATCTTTATGAGATTTGAGATGATTCTAGAAGAGGAGATGAAGAACATGAAGCGGGTAGATTCAATGAATCTGACCTAACCCTAAGATCTACGAAGGAGATTAAGCAGCAAAAGATAAGTTGACCTAACAAAGAAAAGTATTAAGGGAACCTAAACATTAGGTATGAGAATGCATGGGTGAAGGAGATGCTGGAAGAACAGTAAGTTTTATTGACTATATAAGCGAAAAGGCTGAAGGAGGAGTGTGGTGATTGCTTGAAGAAAAGTTTCGAGCAGATCAGAGATGGAAATGGAAAAGTTTCGAAGTTAGTAAACCAACATTTATGTATGGAATTGGATCTGATATTTGCAAAGTGAGTTGTATATTTTTCAGATCAATACTACTGCTACTTTCTAACCATTGTAACAGTCAAAATCATTTTAACAGAGGTTGACCTAACAGTCATATGTTAAATCCTTTGAACAAGGTTGCATTCTAATGGAGTGTATGTAAGTCCTGTAACAAGGCTCACTTTTAATAGGGTGATTGAAATCCTTTAACCGAGTCACACCTGACAGTGTGTATTGTAACCTTTGACAGGGTTGGCTTTTAACTGAGCTCACTTCAGAAGAGTGAAAATAATAGTAGCATGTTACAAAGTGGTTTTTCTCATATTGGGTTTCCACTATAAATCCCAATGTCAATACTTGTGTGAATGTTTTGGTTTGAACAATTTTGTGTTTTACAAGTTAGTTACATTTGGGTAGTGGACTGCAGTGTTATATGTTTCTATTATTGAATCAGTGATGACCGAGTTTGTTTTGGTTGCTTGATCTGATTTAAGGAAAAGTTTTTGAAGTTATTTTATACATCAGGACCTGAGAACAACTGATTCACCCCCCCTCTCTATTGTTCTAAATCATATTAACATATGGTACTAATGATGATGTTGATTATGGTAGATATGGTAATTAGATATGTTAATGCATATTTTATGTGATTGGTTAATGAACAATGTTGATTAACGCCCATTAACAATAGTAGCTAATGTGTAAATGATGTTTAATGATAATTAATGCTTTAATGATGACTAGTGATGTTATTGATTTAGGTTTAGATTTTTTATTGTGAGAAGGGGCAGTGTCGTAACATTCATAGAATGATTAGCCGCTAGAATTCCCTTTTATTGTTTGAGATTTCATGATATATGTGCTTCAACTATTTTACTAACTTGGGTAGGTACTGGACATTCACTCCACCTAGCTATATAGGTTTGAGTGTCCCTAAAACAAAATGTAACCCTAACAGTGGTTAAAATTGAGATAATCATGTGGCCAATCTTGTGTTTAGCCAATTGTCATTCTAATTCTAGGGCAACAATCACCTATGCCTATATACACTTGTCAGTTGTCATGGAAACATTTGACCATTCTTGTGTGGATGATTTTGATTGTGTTTCATGAAGCTATTTTGTGTCTTCAAGTTGTTGTTTTGTATGCATTGTATCCTTGTGTCATTTAGTGTTGTTAGCTAGTGATTTTATGTAATTATCATAACTGGTAAGTTTTATGGAAAAAAAAATTAAATTGAGTTGGTGGCATTTTATTTGGGGGGATTTTGTATTTAATAATTTATTAATGAGATGTTATAAAAATGTTATGGGTATGATTTTTATTGTTGATCTTAAGTTATTTAGAGTCTCATAAAAAGGGCAATTTTATTCATTTTGACAACTTTGTTTTATAAGTGTTTTTAAATTTTTCTCTCAAAAATTTCATGAGAAATAAAAATTTGTCTTAGGGGAAGAGATTTTGAAAGTGAAACTTTGTGGGTGATTGTTCTTTGGATTTTGTGGCTTGAATTCCTTATTTCCTCAATGTTTCATTATTTTTGGTGGAGAATTCTTCATGTGGCAAGTGTTTTTTGGTTTTCTTGATCTTTTGAAGGTGAGTTTGAATTTCTTCCTTTAATCTTGTTTGGATATCAATTTTAGTGGTTGAAAGTTTCCATGATGATCTAATTTATGAGTTCAATCAAATTTGCAAGTGCTTATGAAGAGAATTTGTGGAATTCATATTTTAATTTATGCATTTCATTGAAATTGAGGGTTTTGCTCTTCCTTTGTGGATAGAGATTTTATGCTTGAATATTTTGATGAATTAATTGTGTATTTGGTATGTGGGATGCATGAGAGAAAATAGGTTTTCTCCATTTTACGATATTTAAAATTTGAAAATTTGATGTTTTTGGCTTGGAATGTCATATATCTGAGTTTGGAGCTTAATAGTGCTCTCAATTGATGATTCATTTTGTGAATGTAATGATGGGGCTTTCGTGTTAGTATTTTCAACCACATGTATGCTCAAGATGCCTAGATCTAAAGGAAGAGGGTTGCATATGTTATGACAATCAAAATTCTTGTGATGGGTTTAGGGCCAACCATTGCTATAGTATTTGTGATAGAGTTACACCCCTAGATTGAGATCTTTTTGGGCTATGCATATGCATACATTCATACAATGGAACTTGTTCATTCATGTGAGAACACCTTGATCACTTTGCATGGTTTAGTTTGTTATGTTATTGTCAAGTGACATGTCAAAAATACAACATGCTTGATTGGTTGTTGGAAGACCTCATTGTGTGTCATGAGTATACCTTGAGTGGATGTTTAGATAATATTGGGAGTATCTCTCAATGGGTAGATTGGGGAACAAAGAGGCCAACATGGTAACCCATCGAAGGGTATTTAATCAATTTATAACATAATAAAATTAGTGGGGTTAAAATAATTAATTAAGAAAAGAATAAAAGTGGGGGCCTAGAGATACCAACCACAAAGTGCCTAAAGTTACCGGCCATATATTCCTCCTGCATGCCTTATAGGCTCTCATTATCCAAGGATGTATTGGAGAAGGCATGACATTACCAACACATCAAGATCCTTGTCTCTGTGAGAGGTTTCTTGGCACCACATGAGTCACGGTGCAGTGAGGTGATGGGTTATGTTCCCCACCCTAGCTATGTGATGACACTCCCAACTTTGCACTGTGCACCCACTCATATTGATCAATTGAGATAGTAATTATTATGATGTTATGACCCTAGATTGTTTATTGTATTTCCACCTTGTCCTTTATCGATGTGTACTCTTGATGTTTTTCTTAGCACTCTAGTTCTGTGTGGTCATTGCATTTGTGGATGTGCCATGATGGTGCGGATATGCTTATGTGATTACTCTTGTATGGAAGCCTTGTTTGTGTTGTATGGGCTACATGGTTATCTTTATGAGCAGGGTGGGGAGGGCCTAAGGGTTCCTCATGGTCAGGTGGCATGATCAATTACCATTGGGGACTGATGTACATGTAACAAGTGGTCCCAGATTATATTTCACTATCTTTGGGAGATTATGACACTTTGATGATGTCTTGTTCGTGCTTATATCTTGATTCTTTTCATTTATATTACTCTCCTCATACGTAATTGATCCCAATTATATGTCTTTGGTACTTCATGATGTGGGGCTTGACCTCTACTTGACCGAACCTATGTGTCAGAGTGTCATTTTTATCCAATTCCCAAGTCCTTGTTTCTATGCTAATTTTTTTTCTTTTTGCACATTTGACCATAGTTTTTTTGTATGTCCTAAACTTATGTGCATTTATACATTTCTATTGCACATATGTGCTCTGTTTTTGCACATATGCAATCTATATCTACACATTTAACTTATCAAAACCACACATTTATGACTATGAGATGTTCCATTGGGTCTGGGTGAAATATGGTTTGTGATTCGCATACCATCATCCTTGTGATCATTTTGGTATATTCATAGTCATTATTTAGTCTCATGTAACACATAATTCATTTGGATTCTAGACGTAGATTATGTAATGTCATGGAACCCTTGGGTGCAAAGCTGACTTTTAGTCATGATCGATTTTGTAATGGTCTTCGTTGTTATTTACTTGCTATGAAATGTATGTTGTGTGCTTGTCATTTCATCGTTTCTTATGATTATGCACTCATGTTATTAATGTTGTAAAAAAACAAAATCTTAGTGTATCTTTTACCCTTTTCTTCCAAAGGTTCTGTGGTGTGTTACACTTTTAATGTCACACAATAAATAAAATATTAATAAATTATGTGAGAAAAATTGATGCTTCTATTATGTTATACATTTTCACTAATTATTTTGAATAAAATAATAGTTCACTCATTCTCTATTTTAAGTCTTGCATATGAACTTACATTTAATTACCACAAGCTTTTTTTTTCGATTATAGGAATCGGGTATAGCAACCCCTATAAACTGTAGTGTGTTGGGTAAACTTTTTAACGTGATTGGTGACGTTGGCGCAACATGTCCTCTAGTACCACATAGACTAGGGGAAGATTGAACTTTGTGACCTTTTCCTTCATAACAAGAAGCTCTCACCAATCAAACAAGGCCCCCAACCCAATGACCACAAGCTTGATATATTTTTTTGATAGGATGAACTTAAACTTAATTTTTATGATAAAGTATCTAACTTACTTAACACTTACACCACCAATTAGATGTAATGGTTCATTCCATTCAATATTTAATATGTACATGTTAAAGCTTTAATATTTCCTCATAACTTATAGCTCAAACTAGAAAGGTGTGATTTTTAGCGAAAAACTCTAGAGAACTTTAGCGATCCTTTTAATGAGGAATAGGTCGGTGCCAAGACATATGTTTCCACCAAAGGTGTCTCTTATTTGAGATGCACCGACTTATTTAGAGGATCCATCCAATTTGTCCATCACCTTCCCTTTTTTATAATTGTTGCATTAATTTTGTTCCATACGAAACAAAAATCCCTAACAAAGTGGGAACCCAATTTAATATTTTGTGGAAGAATATTTAAGTCATGTTATGTGCACTTCCAAGGAGAATTGCATTAGATGGTTTTTAATTTTAATAATTAAATATATTAAATTTTGTGTTTACTTTTTTCTTTTTCATTTCATCTAGTATTATTTCCATAAAAGGGCCCATGCCTTTTCCTTTAACCTCTCCTATTTAATGTATTTTTTCCAACTTTTTAAAAAGTTGTTTTTTTAATTTAATTATTATATATAAATAGTTATTAATTTTATGTATTTTTTTTAATTTTTAAATAGCTATTATATAGAACATATAGTAAACTTACTAAATAAATAATAAATCATATGTTTAATTTTTATTTTATCTATATTATAATATATATGTAATTTTTACAATAATATTATTTAATCTTGTACAAATTATACATATAAATAATAATAACTTTTATCTAAATATGTATGTTTTGTAGTTGTTTTTTTATTTAATGAATTTTGAAAACGTATTATTGGCATATTTTTTAATTATATAATTTTAATATATTTTTACTTTACATTTATTTTATTTTATTTTATAGATGAAATTAAAATATAATTGAATTATACAACATAATATGACAATCCAACAGTATTATAAATAAAAATAACATATAAAATTAATATATGATATTATAATAATATTTTATATTAACAATTTTTTTATATTACATAAAAATAAATAATCATAATATAATTTTAATAATAAATTAGATTTATAACTAAATAATAAATATATCTAAATATTCAATATTTGATATATTTACTACTCTTACCTCACATTAAAATACTTTTCACTTATTACTATTTTTAGGCTTCTTTTTATTAGAAATGTCTTTCATCGTCAAAATGTGAAGATGAATTCTCAAGAAGTGGGCACTTTGAACTTAAAGTGGATATTTAATATAAATGAGTCTCATTATATGATTGACAAAGATGATATATCTAGTCTTTTTATATTGTTTAAATTTGAAGAATATACTTGTGTTTCTACTCATCATGATTTACATTATTAGAAATTACTAATATCAAAGAGAATAGTAAGAAAGATATGGTCATTGAAGTAGATCCAACTTACTCTCTTGAAGTGTCATGTGTCGTCCATTTCATATGGGAGAAGAATTCATCAATTTTCAAATTATGAATTTATTGAATAATCTCTCTCTCTCACACACACACACACAAACATAAAATGAGCCTATTGGTAATGGAGGTTGATCATATTTTTGTTTCAATCATGTTTGGATCATGTAAGTGGATGCATAATTGATTTAAAGCTATCACTTCTCTATGTAGACCTTTATTAGTACACACATCATTTGCTAACTGACCTACCAATTTACCTCATGCACTGTACAAATGTATGTAAAAAATAGACCAATTCTCCTTAACTGGCCTTCTATTTCTATTTGGTGTACCCATTGAACACTAAGGTGCAATTGCTAGTTTCTAACATACAATTACAAATATAAGTCCAAAAAACAAAGTCATTCAAGAATAAATAAGGTTATGTAATAAATAAATAAATTATTTTAAAAAATTGAAGCATTGGATAGAAGTCTATATGTAGAGGAATCGGGCATCATTTTGAAATCCTTAATTTCAACAATATAATTTATCCCATAGAAAATGGATTCATAGAAAGGAAATTTTGTTCATATGTTAATAGAACTAATTTCTAGACACGTTAATACCTTGTAACTTGAAATGTAAGATCATGAAAGAAGTTCAACAAGTAGGATGAAATATATAGAGGACATGAGGATATAATAATTTGGGTAATGAGGTGAAACAAGTGACATAAGATTAGTAATTTTAATTGAATATAAATTGAATAAGGATAGGATGCAAAAGGTCTAGCCAAGTTTAACAAAATTCTTGATGATATTCAAGATTGATTATTATAATTATAATTTGTATAAATTAACAAGCTCATGAGGCATAATTACTTCATACAAAATCATTTATCCTTCCAAAAAATATACATTTTTAGAATAATTAAAATCAATTGTTATAAAATTGAATGTTTTTCTTGGTTGGTAGTGTTAGTATAAATTATATTACATAGAGATATTGGATAGAATATTTCAAAAGAATTTTGAGTATCAATTTTAGGAATAAGAGAATTAAAGATTCTTATGTGAGTTTTATAATTTATGAGTATTTTTTTAAATTATCAACTAATCTTCATTTTTCTAACTAATTGTTCTATGAGCAAAAACATGTTTTCCTTATTGTCTATACACTCATGTACTTAACTAATAAGTTCCTATATCTTAATAACTTTTTGCTGAAACCCTTGTGGGTTTTGCTTCTAGTTTTCCATCTGTTGTTTTTGGGTCATCTTCTTTTGTTGGCTCTTTGGCTATAGGTTTGTTGTTTGCTTCTAGTTTTCCACTTATTGATAGTTCACCATTGATCACTGTTGTTGGTTCACCATCTTTTGGTTTGTTGCCTATTGATTTTTTTACCTAGAAATAGTATTATCCTTGTTGTCCTTGATTTTCCACCTTTATAGTTTGGTTCACTACTAATGGATGCTCTCATCCCCAATGTCTCTTTTTTATGCTAAAGAGGTTGGTTCTTCAGAGAGAGAGAGTTATGGTTGATTGAATCAATAATATTAAATCAAATGTTTGAAAATGAATCATTATTTTCCTATAAAATAATAAGTAAAATAACTGATATTAATTTAAAAATTTATCATTCTCCCTATAAAATCACCCAACTATAAGACTATGAAGCAAAAAATAAACAATTAAATAAAACATTGAGACCATCCATTGAAAGAGAGGACAACTACATCCATGTCAACATCCATAAGATATGAATTGATTTATATTTTTAAATGTTTCCTATTTCAAACTTAGTTGTGGAACACACTCCTTTTACTAGGGAATGTAATGAGATGATGGTACAAGTTAAATTTCAATAATCACAAAATCAGGCTAGTATGAAGTAGACAAGAAAAGATAAATTAAAATATGGTAGTGGGTAATCCTTTATCACCAAATATGGAAGAATTTAATCTAGTTAAACGTTGTAACATATTTAAATGAATGAAAAACTCCATAAAGTGTTATTTTGAAGTGTTTGGATAACAAACAAGATTGCCTTGTCAATTTCAAATAGATTGAGACTATGGTTAGTAAGAAAATAAGATACATAAAGGAGTAGTTAAAAATACTCCATATAATAGACCTTTCACTTCTTTAACTATAAAATCTAAAATATTCGGCTTGTCTTTTGTACACGACCACACGCTTGTTTGGTAGCAATTAATAAAAATATACGTTTTCATGCTACACTTTAGCCATAAGGTAGCTCTTAGAAAATCCCTAATGAAACAAATGGATTTTTAATATCTTTGTTGAAAGAAAAGGGTTTAAAAGGGAATTTATTAGTTTTCTATGGAAAAATATGATTATATAGATATTGGTATAAGTGAATTATAATATGATTGATGAGTATAAATAAAAATTAAAAGTTAATATTTGTATGAGGAGAGAGAATTAATATATTGATATTAATTACAATTTAAATCTTTTTTAAGTAGAGTTTAGGAGATCTAAATCTTAGTAAGTGGTATCAGAATTTTATTGTAATCTCAAAATTTCTTTAAGAACAATTGTATGTGTCTATTGCTTTAATATTATGAGTTAGGAAAATGTGTTTCAACTTCATATTTATATAGGGTTACTCTTTTAGTAAGTTTTTTTGTTTGAGAAAGAATTTTCCCATTCTTTCTCTAAAGGTTCAGATGACTAAATGAACATGCCTGTAAATTTGTATTGCAAGATCATGTCCAATTTTGAAGATATTAAAGTTTCCATTTTTTGAATTGCCGAAAAATTTTACAAAATCAAATTTGAAGGTTTAGTGGCTCCAAAATGAGCTAAAAATGTGGGTAAACGACTTAGTGATTTAAAAAGTGATAGAGCATGTCACAATCTTCCTAACACTTTAAATGATTCATCAATATGACACTTGGTTCGAAGGTTATGGCCTCCATAAGTTGGGCCTCTAGAAATAGGAAATGCAAAAATATGTTGAGCAGATAATTGAGTTTAAAAGGGCATTACATATGTTAATGTGTGTATTGACACATCATAGAGAATCTTAGATTGAAGATAAAATGGGCACATCTTTATGAGTTTATTTTAGCCCATGGATTTGTAATATTGTTTGACGGTTTCTTGTATTATATCTCCTATATATTAGGTGTGTGAGATGGAGGATGTGTGTAAGAGTTTTATAGTTATTCAGTTACCTTTAGATCTCTGGTTAGTGATACTCTTGAGATAAGCTTTCTCTACAAGTTTATTGTAATTTGTTTCCTATTTCTAAATAATATATTGGGCGTCTTTTGGATTGTGGGTTTTTTTCCCAAAAGGGTTTTCCTCATGTAAATCGTTGTGTTGTGGTATGTATGCTATTTTTGTTAACTTTTTGTAACTGTGATAAACATATGAGAAAATTTTTACAGTACCCTATCCTCAAGGTTAGTGTAGGAAGTTGTTTTGCTACTTAACTTCCTTACAAGTGGTATTAGAACCTAATTAATTTTGGCTTTAGTTGTCAATTGTTGTCTTTTTTAAATTAATCTAGATTTGAGTGGGAGATTCTGTAAAAGATACTTTGTGATCTTGTTTTAGGAATTTTCAAATGATTAGTTCATCAAGGAGAATAGAGGTGGAGAATTTTTTTGAAAATAATTTTGAAATGTGGAAGCTAAAGGAAGATCTACTAATAGATTGAGATTTGTGGGAAATTATTGATGAGGCCATCTTGAGACCTACATATCTAGATGAGGCTGCCAAATATGTTGTTATGGATCATAAAGCTCCAAGAGTCTAATCAGATTGTTCCTTATAGACTATGTTTTTATCAATGTCCATGAAGCGTCCTCTACAAAGAATTTATGGATGAAGCTTGGTGAGATGTATCAAGTGAAATATTTAGTGAATAGGATTTTCTTGATGACAAAACTATATTCATTGAGAATGTAGGAGGATGTAAAATTTACTAACCATCTAGAAGCATTCAATATGTTGGTGGCTCAATAGGCCTCGGTTAGTGTCAAGATGGATGACAAGGAGAAATGTCAAATCCCACTTTGTTCTTTACCTAATTTACAAGATTCTCTTGTTATGACATTGTCAGTAGTTATGTTATTTTGGGAATGGAAGATCTGATGGGTTCTTTTCTTTCTGAAGAGAATAGAAGGAAGGTGTCCATTAGTTCCAAGAAAACCCTAGTTGTTCATGGAAGGCCTAAGGAAAAATATAATAAGAATAAGAAGCATGATAAATTTAAATCTCTTGGAAAGTCCAAAGTTATTTGTTGGAATTGTGGGAAGCCTAGACACATCCATAAGGATGAAAAGATGAAAAGAAGAAGAAATTTTAGTATGATTCTAAGTCTAAGAAGGAAGATGGTGATGCATTCATTGCATCTTAGGCCACTCATGTATGTGATGATTTATGGTTAATTGAATCAACTACACCCTTTCATATTAACTCTAATAAAGATTGGATTTCTAAATATGAATAATTTGATGGAAGTAAGGTGTACTTGTGTAGTGATTCTTATTTAAATATTGTTTCTCATGGTAAAGTTAAAATTAGGTTTCTTGATAGTAGAATAAAAAAGATTAATAGTGTGTTGCATCTTCCTAGTCTAAGACAAAAATTGTTCTTTGTGAGAAAATTGATAGATTCAGGTTTGTGGGTGATCTTTTCTAATGCAAGATACAAAATGATCAAAGGCACTATGGTGACTGCCAAAGGTGTCATAATTATCATATTGTATAAGCTAGATGCATATAGTGTTGTGTGTAATATTACTTATGTGAAGACTAAAATTGTCAATACTTCATTAGAAAAGGTGAGGGTTTCACCTTTAGAATATGGTCATAGATTTTTAGGACCCAAGGGTGTTGTTTCTTCTAAATCAAAGTTACCTACAATAAAACTATGTTATGGAACTAGAGACTTGGCCAATTTGAGATAAGGGTCTAAGGACCTTGAAAAAAAACCTAGTTGAAGATTTGAATGATTGTAATCTTGACTTTGATTTTTGTAAGAATTATATTTATGAAAAAAAAACTATATTCAGTTCTACTCAATTTCTCATAAATCTTGTGGTATGTTGGATCTTATTCATTGTGATGTAGATGTTCCTTCCAGTAGAAAATATGTGTATTATGTTTCATTTATTGATGATTATAGTAGGACATGGGTATATTTTATAAAGAGTAAGTCTGATGTTTTGAATCGATTTAAGAAATTTAAAGCAATAGTTGAATTGAAAACTAGAAGGAAGATAAAATGTTTGAGAATTGATAATAGGGGATATTTTTTCTCTAATGATCTTTTGATAGATTCTATAAATATTGGGGCATTCGTAGGAAGAAGACGAATCCATATTATCCATAGCTAAATGAAATTGTAGAAAGGATAAACAGGACATTGATGGAGAAGGCTAGGAGTACATTGAGTGGTGTTTGTGTGTGTGAAAATTATACCTTCTGTAGACACAACACTCAGTAAAACATTAGAGGTTAGCTATAGTCAAAATCGTGCAAAATTGAAATCTAATCTAACCAAGCGATTTACTGCCTTCTAATAGGTGTGAGATTGATGTTCTAAGATTGTAATCGAGATCAGTGACCTAGACGACACCTAAATGAAGGATTTGAATGCAATTGATCTAGATATGAGATTGAATGCAATTAAGCTATTTTTTGGTATTTTCTATGCAATGAGAATGATTAATCTGATATGAAATCTATGCTAGATGAAATTGATATGCTATGAATGCTATTGAAAATTGATATGCAATGCTAATCTAACAATGATATGATATGAATGCAAAAATAAGATTGATCTCACAAAGATGTCGATTCGCAAGAGCTTTGATTCTTCAATCGTAATTCTCCAGCGTGATTGTGCAAAAATATGAGATGCTTGGATGCAAATTTGAGAGATGAATTATGAAGAGTTGAGCCTTGTTTTTATAGAAATCCAGAGCTTTGGAGGTGCATGGAAAAAGCCATAAATCACTCAAATAAACTCAACTTGATTTTTGAGTTATTTTTAAATAAAGGATAATTAACTCACAAAAACATGCAAAAGCTAAGTTTTAACTCAAAATATAGTTTAGCTTTAATTGATAATTGATAATTGTCTGCTTTTATGATTGTGCATGTTTTATTTATGAATTAATTTAATAATAAAGTGATTTATGCTCAACTTAACTGCTTTTTGAAATAAAATAATTAATTTATGGGTTAATTAACTATTTTACCAAACTTTTATTAAAAATTATATTATTAAATAATGACAACATGCTTTAATTAATTAAATAAGAATTTAATCAATTATTCATAGGAATTTTGATTTATTGTCAAAATTAAATAATATAATTAATAATAGATATAATTAAATTTAATTACATAATTAAGTGGCAAGATATTAAATCTAATTAATTAAATATGAAAATATTCAATTAATCAAACTTAGGATAAATGTGATTTATCGCCAAATAATCATTAAATTAAAGATAATTAAGATAATTTAGGAATATTGTTAGGAATATTCCTCAATGCAGAATTTAAGATAATTAATTAGGATTCGATGATGTGCAGATGTGCCTTAGATTAGGACTTCGATGTTGATTTCGTTCAATTTGTAGATGTAGGAGGTTAATGAACATATAGCCCATTTTTGGGGTATTACATTTTGCCCCTCTTTGAATTACTGTGCGAAGCGCAGTGGTTCAAAGATAGTTTGTGTTTGATAAGGATATGAAACTGATTCAAAAGATAAACCAATCTCAAGATAGAAACCGATTGAAAGATATTGAGATAGGAGGTCCTGAATGACCAAAGATAATGTTCACTATAATAGCAAATGAACCTATGATTGCGAAAAAGTGTCAAAACACCTGATTCCAAACCTTAAGATTGCAAAGAAGTGAGTGACCCGTTCTAGACTCGATTGTCTTAGCAGAACTAGTAGGTATCACATCCAAACCCTTCAGTTGCCGAAGAACCCAGGAAAGAACACTATGATCTGATGGTTGCAAAAATTGATACAGTTTACAAGATTAGGAGAATACCAAATTGATATGGATCGATGAATCTGATATGCCCCAAGTGATGATAGATTTGCCCCGAGCGATGAGGACTTTTGATGAATCAGCGACTAGACGTGATTATTGTCTTGATTACTGATGAAAGATATTAATAGACTTGATCAATAGAATTTGATTTACAGATTTTGAATGATGTGCAATACCATGCCCCCTTCGGGATTAAAATTGAAATCTGACAAGAAAAGTCAGCGTTATAGTTTAGAAGCATGTTAATTGATTTGAGAAGTGGTTATATACGTCCGAGAACACATTCTGCATCGTTTAGAGGTCCTGGAGACTAAGGTTGACTAGGTTTAACCATGAGTTGACCATGGTTGACCAAGTTGAAATTTTGATAGTTTGATGTTAGATAATCAGTTAAGTTGAATTCTGGATTTCTGTGAAGATTGAAGGTCGATTATGCAAGCAGTAGACCGTCCCTGTCCCAAAATTTTAAATCACAATTTTGACATAATAAACGATCTCAAATTTCAATTTTGATCCTGAAAATGGATTCAGAATGTTGAAATTAGCCAGGGGTGCAATTTTCATGGAAAACGGAGCACTTTTAAAAATTAGGTCAAAAACTATATAAGGTCGGAAGGGTCATTTTCAATTCATTTCAACCCTTTGACTTTAGAGATTCTGTGGACCCATCTGAGCGAGAAAAATGGTAGACCAGCGAGAACTCAAGGTACCTGTGAGTTCCCACCATTTTGAGCATAGCCGAAGACATGACAGACCTCGACAGTATGGACATCCGGTAGGTGGACCTCTATTCCCCTTTGAAAATGCATGTTTTTGATGATTTATTGCATTTTAAAAAAATTTCATATGCGTTTTAAGCTTTAGAATTTCGCTTGTGTAGAAGCTCGTACGAGTCCCAATCCAAACTCGTACGACATTTCATTTGAATTTGCATTGTCATTTCAACCACACCCAAGTGTCGTATGATAGGGACCCTTGTGTCGTACGACATTTCATCGGGTCCCTCGAAACTCGTACGAATCTGGGCGAAGTGTCATATGACTATTGATTATCGTTTGGTCTACTGTGGAATGTCGTATGACATTTGATGCCAGTCTGGAATGTCATTTGAAAAACAGAGTGTTAAAAACTCATTCTTATGTCAAAAATCTAACTTTTCTGATCCTTCTGCCTGATTGCGGACACTTTGCCCCACCTTATGAAACTTTAAAAACTGTGTCATTCTGATACTTTTGGCCTGATTTTGAATTGAATTTCTGATAAAACACCTTGTTTCTGTATGATTTAGGTCACATATCCCGATGTACATGTTCGCCATTCTTATCCGGCCACCCAAAGATTGTATGTCGCCTTGCCAAACCCTATGAGGGTTCATCTTGCTACATGTGGTTTTGAGCACTTGATACATTTACCCGAGATTAGGGTAAATCATGGCCTACTGACTGCGCTGATAGAGCGATACCATTCTGAGACACAAACCTTTCACCTGCTGACCGGAGAGATCACTGTTACACTAGAGGACGTGTATAGGATCCTTCGTATTCCATTTCATAGTCCTCGTCGGCTTGAGTATGTGAGCAGAGGATCTACTGGTCTGCATGCTTTCAGACGACTGTTCGGTGATGATACCCAGCTGACTGGGTCTATATCCTGGGAGACACTCGTGCAAAGATATGGGCAGACACATCGTCTAGAGTGTATCATTGCGGGGATGATTGGAGAGTTGATTATGCCTGGCCATCAGCAGAACAACTTTTTGATGGGATGGGCACCTATGGTAGCACTTTTGATGGCGACACCCACTGAGCTTGCTTGGGGTCAGTGTCTACTGGCTCACTTGTATTCTGAGATGCACGAGGTCGTGTATCAGGACTGCAAGACATTTTCTTCAGGAGCGTTGGTACTGCAGATATGGGCTTGGGAGCATATCCCAGTTTTGAGGCCAGTTTTTCAGATGCAGAGGCAGCCACAAGACCCTGTCATTTATGCTTATGCCGGCTATGTCACACAGGTTCGCATGGGACACACCGAATACTTCCGCTAGTGTTTAGATGATATGACCTTCATGATCTGGAGGCCATATTTACAGATAGAGGCCTGGCCTACTGCGAGAGAGCAATTTTCATTCTTTTTCCAGAGCAAGATACTGATAGGATGGACCTCCACCGTCTTGGAGAGATTTTTGATTACTAGAGTCTGGCGTCAGTATGGACGTATTCAGGATGTCCCTCAGGAGTATACTGCTTATGCCTGCATTGTGTGTGAGATAGGGCTCAGATGGACACCACGGCTCAGTTATGCTTTATGTGTTGATGAGTACAGTCATATCATTGGGAGAGACTGGGAGTATCACCCAGAGGTGGTGGATGCAGGGGTTACAGATGCATATGTGGCATGGCGTGCTAATCACCGGACTCACTAATTTTCTGATCCTACAGAGCTGATACCCTTCATGGAGGAGGCTATGGATGTTACAGGGGCTCCTATGAGAGCAGGACCGAGACCACAGGTGGTACACCCTACTCCTCCGAGACAAAGAGCCATGGCTCCCTCATAGAGAGCACCAGGACATGCGCGGCCTCCACGTCCTTCTACATCTATAGTGGGTACATCTTTTGGGACACAGAGACGGAGCAGAGGTGAGAGTGGTACACTGGGCGGAGTAGGATCTGCAGATGATGTTCTAGGAGCTGAGTAGTTTGTAGGTGGTACAGATGTGGATGACACATTTGATTTGGGTGCTGAGGTTAGACATCGTAAGGCACACAGGGTTAGCACTTCTTCATAGGCAGATCAGCCAGCACAACTAGCTCAGGACACAGATATGCCAGCAGTTGAGGCAAAGCCTGCAGTTCCTCTTACTTCAGTTGAGATTATCAGATGACTTAGAGTCTAGGTCCGGGACCTGAAGATAGAGAAGGCCGGATTAGAGGAGAGGCATCGAGAGGCAGATAGGCAGTGTACAGAGTAGCGCGTAGAGATGCAGAGATTACAGGTAGAGGTGATTCATCAGACTGCGCGGGCCTCATATTATGTTTCTGCTTACTATGCAGTAGTCCCTGCTGCACAGAGAGTGCCCACATATTCTCAGTACATGGCAGCATCAGAGGGAGCTAGGGCACCGAGAGTGGAGGCGATACCAAATGCACCACCTCCTCCTCCACCCGATGCAGAGGAGCATGCTGATAGTTGATTTCTCTTCTCATCTGTTACTTTCTCACTGATACATTATTGTGTCTGATAGCTCTACGGAGCTCATTCATTTGTACCCTATGCCAGTAGTGCACCCCTGACTATTTGAGATTTTTGATATATATATGGGATCGATATTTTTGGTTGTGACATCATGTGTACTTGTCATTTTTGTTATGTATGATGATATCATGTGATGTTAATGCTATGAGTAGTGTAGAATGTATGTATGGATCAATGCAATGCAATGATTTCTTTCATATGTATGAATGTTATGTAGATGGAATAATTATGGAAATATGTATGTTTATGCAATGGATGTAAATGTAATGCAATAAATGTTTATGATATGATTGGTAAGTGCAACGATATACATGATATGTTTTACAGGTTGATGAAGACAAGTACTCAGTCTTATGTCAAAAAGATGGTTAACCCAGGAGGATCATTGCTTGCGATTCTGTGAAGAGACCTTCGAGTTAGGTTCAGCTCTTGTTAGATTTGAAGATGTGATTTGAAGAATTGTTTAAGCATTGAAGTTATTTAGCCATTGTGAGATCATGCAAACATGCAAAATGCAAAGAGACATGCAAAATGAAATGCAACTTAAGACCTAGGACCTAGTCACTGATCATATGTCGATTTGTTATCATCATTGAACTTTTTGGTAACAGGATAAATCAATACAATGCTCACTAGCTATGAAACCATAGACATATGAATATCGATTTGTATGCGCAAGAATCAATACAACACCCACTGGTCAACAACCATGGATATATGAATATTGATTTTATTTTCAGAATGTCAGAGTAGATATAAGCACCAAGGCACAAATGTTAGGATGACCTGAATATCATGTCCATTTTGATATAGCAATTTGTATAAGCATCAAAACATAAACGTCGTGATGACCTGAATACTCCTTGCATTGCAAACACATCAAACAGTCAAGAGATCATTCTAAATCCAATGTGAATTACCCGTAGTGACCCTTTATCATTCACATCCTTAGGCAAGATCGCGTTCCACAGTAGGAGAAAGAACTTACTCAAAAAGACAATAGTTAGATCAAACTTCCTTGAATTTTCTGGGTATCAATGGTCGAGGTATGCATGGCCATCCAATTCGAGATAGAGGTTCTTATAGTCAGACACTATTTCAATCCAAAATTTCCAAAGTTGTTAGATTTTCACATACAAAAAGAAGACAAAGAAAAGATTATGCCCCCAGTCATCACTCTCTAAATCCTATAAAGGACATCATCGAAGAGCTCGAAGGGACACAATATGCAAAAATCTCAATGCGGATCAGTAAGCATACAAGGAGATAAAAGCATGAAGCACAGATTGTTTTCAGTTGAGGTTGGATGTTTGATTGCGTTGTTGTAGATGCAAAATCCTTTCTGGAGACAAGACTGACTGACTGACTCACATGAAGCTTCAAAGGACTCTGACTAGATATGATCCATCTAAGATACATGGGAGACCATAGGATATGACATTGATTTTCTCCCAAGTTTGAACATTGATAGGATACAGACGCTTGAGCTGATTGGTGTACAAACTGACTTTATTGAAAACTGGAAATGCAGAAACAAACCGGGAGATATGCACAAACTAAAGCAAGACTGAAAGCTAGGAAAGACCAAGATTGTACTGATAGATGGAGCAGTTGGAACAAGTGGCACCCGTTTGCCAGGTTTTCACCATCTTGGTAGAGATTCTATTTTTGCTACCAAGGCGCCTATTTCTAGGTTTTCACCAAGGCACTTTTTTCTTTTTCTCATTTTTTTGTATTTTTCTTTTTTTCAATTTTTTTGTACTTTTGATTTTTATTTTTATTTTTTGAATTTTTGATATTTTCCAATTTTTTTTTTGTGAATCATCAAGGTGCCTATTGCTAGGTTTTCACCAAGATGTTTATTTTTTCAGGACTTCTTCCGATTTTTAAGAGTTTTTTAGGACATTTACCAAGCACTGAATGCCTTAGGCGTAGAATTTCTTCAGATGGAGAATGTTGATTGGTTCTCAGAACTATTCTCCTTCAGTCATTGAGAGTTGATAGGCACTAGAGCCAAAAGTAGCAGTGATAACAAAGGGACCCAGCCAATTGGATTCAAACTTCCCCTTGCGTTCTCGATGTGATTGATTTTTAGGATTTTCTCTCAACACTAGATCACCAACCTGAAATTCTCTATGTCTGACTTTCTTGTTGTAGCCTCTAGACATTCTTTTCTGATACACTCTGAGATGATCATACGCTGCTTGCCTATGCTCATCTAGTAATTCAAGTTCTTGTAACCTAGACACTCTATAGTCTTCATCAGTGACAAGTCCATGCATTCTGATTCTGAGTGATGGGATTTCAACCTCAATAGGCAGTACCGCTGCAGACCCATAAACTAAAGTGAAAGGTGTAGCCCCTATAGGAGTTCTGATACTAGTTTTGTATGCTTAGAGAGCTGGATTGATCATGAGATGCCAGTCTTTTCCTATTTTATTCACTGTTCTGTGCAAGATTTTTAAGAGATTTTTGTTTGAATCTTTAGCTTGTCCATTCCCTTGAAAATAGTAGATAGATGACCAATGTTGAGTAATCTTGAATTTGGCACATAAGTCATCTAGGTCCTTGTTTTTGAATTGTCCCCCATTGTTTGTGATTATGGAATGAGGGATCCCATATCTGCAAATGATGTAGTTCAAGATGAACATAGAGATCTGTTTCCCCGTTGCTTGTGTTAGAGGAACTACTTCTACCTATTTTGTAAAATAATCTGTAGCTCTGATTATATGGGTATGTCCATTAGAAAAGTGCAGATGGATAGTGCCTATGAGATCAAATGCCCATTGTTGAAAAGGCCATTGTGTAGTAAAGGGAATTAGATCTCTCCCTGGAGCATGAATCAAGTTGCCATGTACTTGACACTATTGACAGTTTTTAGCAAATTTAATAGCCTCTTTCTCCATTTCAGGCCAATAGTACCCAGCCCTAATAAGTTTTCGAGCTAACGTTAAACCATTTGAGTGCGATCCACATATACCCGCATGGACTTCCTCTAATGCATGTTGAGACTCTTCCCGTTCTAAACATCTAAGCAGTGTACCATCTAGACCTCGTTTGTACAGATCATTACCAATGATGACATATCGGGATGCGGATCGGATAAGGTTTCATTTCTCAAAATGGTTAAAGGACTCAGGGATGATTTGGTCATGGAGATAGGAGAATAGATTTTTGTAGCGAGATGAGTCATAACCTACAACAGTGCAGATCATGCGGGTTTCAGGGGAGTCATATGCAAGATAGGATAGGGCTTCTACCAGGAACTCATAGCGTAGCTCATGTTCAGGCTGTTGTAAGAGAGTAGATAATGTCGCCATTGCATCGGCAGCCTTATTCTCCATTCTAGGTATTTGCTCAAATGTGATAGATATGAAATATTTCTTTAAATCATCTACCATTCTCTTGTAAGGAATGAGCTTTTCATCTTTGGTTTGGTACACATCATTGACTTGGTGGATAACCAATTGTGAGTCTCCATGGATGTGCATCTCTGTAACTCTCCACTGTATTGCCATTTTCATACCATTGAGAAGTGCTTCATATTCAGCAATATTGTTTGTGCAAGGAAACTTTAGTCTGAATGCTTTGGGTATCAAGTATCCTTGAGGAGTGATGAACAATATGCCTGCTCCAGATCCATTCTGTGTGTAGGAGCCATCAAAGAATAACCGACATGCTCTAGAAGAGAGGTGCATGATAGAGGAATCAGGAAATTCCATTTGCATGGGTGTATCATCAAACAGTGGTGCTTCAGCTAATTGATCAACAATGACTTGTCCTTTGATAGATTTTCTTTCAACATATTCAATGTCAAATTCACTCAAGAGCATGACCCATTTAGCTAGTCTACCTGTGAGGGCAGCTTTGCTTAGGAGATATTTCAGTGGATCAATTTTAGCTACCAAATGAGAGATATGAGCTAACATGTAGTGTCTCAGTTTTTGCGATGCAAAGATCACAGCTAGACATGCCTTCTCTATCATTGAGTAGTTCTTTTCATATGCCACCAATGTTCTGCTTATATAGTAGATGGCTCTTTCCTTTTTGTCTTCATCATGTTGCGCTAGCAATGCCCCCAGTGATGTATCTATTACAGAGACATATAATATTAATGGCTTCCCATGAATAGGAGGCATCAAGATAGGAGGATTTGAGAGATAATTCTTGATATGATCAAAATTCTTTGCGCAGTCTTCATTCCAGGCAAAGGTCACACCTTTATGTAATGTCTTTGTGAAAGGTTGTGATATGAATCTTCTGATGGATTGTACTCTCCCTTGCAAAGTCCTCATTTGACTGATATTTGTGGGTGGTTGCATCTCTATTATAGCCTTGACTTTAGCCGGATCAACTTCAATGCCTTTCTTGGAGACGATGTATCCTAGGAGCTTTCCAGAAGTGACTCCAAAAGCACACTTTTTAGGATTTAGTTGAAGAATAAATTTTTCCATTTTGTCGAGGATCATGCTCAAGTTTGTTAGATGTTCAGTTCTAATCATGGATTTTGCCAAGGTATCATCCACGTAATCATCCATTGTTCTATGCATCATATCATGAAAAATAGATGTCATTGCTCTTTGATATGTAGCTCCAGCATTTTTGAGTCCGAATGGCATAACATTCCAACAGAAGGTTCCCCACACACATGTGAAAACTATTTTCTCTTGATCTTCTGGAGCAATTTTGATTTGGTTGTACCCAGAAAAGCCATCCATTAAGGAATACATTTCATAGCCCGCAATCATGTCCACTATCATATCAATGTTAGGCAGTGGAAAATCATCCTTAGGGCATGCTCTGTTCACATCTTGAAAGTCCATGCACACTCTGATTGAATCATCTAGTTTTGAAATAGGTACAATGTTAGAGATCCATTCAGCATAGTCTATGACACGGATGAATCCAACTTTGAGGAGTTTTTCTAGCTCTGCTTTGACTAAGAGTGCCACATGAGGATGCATCTTTCTCAATTTCTGTTTGACTAGTTTTACCCTAGGAGCAATGGATAGATGGTGCATGATGAGATTGGGATCCAATCCTGGCATGTCTGAATATTTCCATGCAAAGTTGATCTTTTTTTCTGATAAAAATGTAGTGAATTTCTGTTTCTCTTCTTCTGATAAGGATTGTGCTACATGTACCAATTGTGGTTCCTCTGTTGTACACAAATTGATGGAATGAGTGGGCTCAATCAGAATTGGAGATCTATCCTGTAAATGACTCGGAAGGACATCAAATATCTCATCTGCAGGCACCTCAGAGAGGTTTTCACCTTTAGATACATCTTTTCTTTTTACTTTTGTAGGTTCTGAGACTGCCACAAACTGGTTTTCACCCTCAGAACTCATTTTCTTTTTCTTTTTACTCTTGTTTTTCTGACTAAGATATTTGATGTCCGACTCAGTCATGCTGACACTCAGTTCACTGATGGAAGTACTCATAGGCTCAACTACATTGAGGTAGCAAGCAAGGGCATAGTCATTCGGGAAGGTATAAATACCATGGTTTGGGTTTGTGGAAGTTTGGTCGATAAGATCAGGGCGTTGCAAGATAGTCAAAGCGGGAAAGGCTTGGGATATGGTGTTCACGGATATGGATATGTCATCATGGGTCCTAACCTGACGCTCAAGTTCAAAGGTGATATTACAGCTCAAAATGTTCAATTCGTGAATAGGCTCAACATCATCATGGGAGTCCTCTTCAGCCATAGGTGGATCAGACACGTTAATTTCATTGTTTCGCGCTAGACCTACGTTGGGTTGAGATACATATTGGTGAATAACATCAATATATTTCTCTGTGATAAGCTCATCTTCTTCTAGAATGGCTCCCCATTCATAGTCATTTAACTCAGCTTTTGATTTAGGATCTCTAGGAAATCTGAGAAAATGTGTGAAGTCAGGATGAATACCCCAAGAAGGATTACCCTCAGTCTCTGACTTGAATTCATATTCATGGGAATCAGTGTCAGAATAACTACTCTCTACTTCTGGATCAGTTTATCACCTTCGAGATTGGTTGGTTCTTGTGGTGCAACCATCTCTTATGCTACAGTAGGTTCTTGTGTTTCTACTACATTAATTCTTCTGATACGATCATCTTTATCATCAAGAAGATCTTTGATCTCTTTAGGCAATTTTTCATAGGGGATGAGTTCTGAACTATCTGAATCATCATCAGAGGGTTATGTTTCTTCTTTCTTAAGAAGGGGTTCTCCTGGTGCAATTTGTTCTATGACATGAGAACAACCACCTTTGAGATGATAGGGTTTCTTCTTAAAGCCTAAGCCACCAGTATCTTTGTTGGCTCTACCAGTATGTGGAATGGGTGTCACAAGACCCTTTCCTTTGATTCCTAGAGGTCCTTGACTGGAATATCGCATCTTGGCTATCAATTTGTTCCCTGGACCATATGAATTAGAAGGGATTGTAGGTGCTATAGATTCACTAGGTTGAACAATTTTAGATTCAGAATCCTCTTTGTATAGTCATGCCAACACAACTTCATCCTCTTCAAATTCTTGTTTGGATACTTGCTCCGCCACAAAATTTCTTTTGTATGCTTCCATAGGTTCCTTAGGTTCTGATTTAGACTGCTTCAAGGATTGTCCATATGACTTAGGTGAGATTGGGAGAGATGTCAGAGACAAGACTGGCTCTATAGTGTATTCTCCCATCCCATTTTCTTTGATATTGATCTCTTTAGCAATGTCTTCCATCTTGGATGTGGAAGCCACATTTTGTTGCTTGATGGAAGATTCTTTGTTATTGGGAACAAGCTTATCGGCACTTTCCTTCAATGTATTGCAAGTTGTACTCAGATCTGCTAGGATAGTAACTTCTACCCCTTCATAGGGAAATTTTAAGCATTATGGTACGTAAAAGGAATGGCTTGCATTTCATAGATCCAGGGTATCCCTAGAAGGATATTGTAAGCCAATGGTAGATCAAGCACCTGACATGAGGTATCTTTGATGACCGGACCCACTCGGATGGGTAAGACAATGGTGCCTTTAGAAGCTCTTTCTTGTTCATCATAGGCTTTTATGGTGATCTTCTTTCAAGCATCAATAGCCATCTCTGAGAATCCCAACTGTGTGATTAAGTTGTAAGAATAAATGTTGAGGCGTGCGCCCCCATCTATCAACACACGTTTGACTCGACAGTTCTGGATCAAGACTTCTATGTGCAAGGGCTGATTATGTGGGTGACTCAGGGAGTTGTCATCTTCTTCTGAAAAGGAGATATATTGCGGAGACGTTAGATGACCAACCATAGTCTGGAACCTGTCTAGATCTAGATCATTAGGAACATTAGAGCCGAGCAAAGCTTTGTCTAGGATATCTCTATGAGCTGGAGATATTCGAAGTAACTCAAACATAAAGATTTTGGCATTGGTATGCTGGAGTTGTTGGATGATGCTGTAAGATTTAGGTCTTGTATCCTTTGGATTGGAAGATTTCAAGGCAGCCTTCTGTTTAGAAGCAGATGTGAGATTGAAAGGTATCTTAGGGACATTAGATGAACTTGGTGTTTGTCCTTTTAGATGAGCCTGAGCTTGTGATCTGGTAACCGCATTAGCTGAGGAATGATTTCTATCTCTTCGTACAATCGTGATGACATTGCAGCTCTCAGAGAGACATGGTTCAACCATATTGATGACAGCATTGTTTCCAGGGTAGGCATAGTTGACTTTTGCCCCCATGTTAGGTTGAGAAGTGGAAACTCCCTTGCCATGTTGTGGAAACGGTTCTGTAAATGTTGTGTGATCATTATTGCTGGTAGGATTATCGATCGTGATGTCCCCTTGATCTATCAAATCTTGAATAGTATGCTTCAAGTGGAAGCATCCACTAGTTTTGTGGCCTTTAGTCTGATGGAAAGCACAGAATTCATTATCTTTCCACCAATATGGTTTTGGATCCGGATCAGGGTTTCAGATTGGTGGTAAAGAGATCATGTTATCAGCTATTAGGGTTCTCAGGGCAGATTCCAAAGATTCTCCCAGGGGAGTAAACTTTCATTTATTATCCCATTGTTTGAATGGCTTCTTTGGAGATGGTTCAGCAGATTTTTACTCTGAAGCTTCAATGGCTTTGGTGGCAAGGGTGAGATTGTAGGCTGGTGCCTTTGATGGGGTGCGGATAGTGTCAACAACACCATCAAAGACGATACCTTTGTTTCTATTCCAGCTCTTATTTTTATCTTTTGAGTTAGATCCAGATTCAGACTTGTCCTTTTGAAGTGTGATTTCTCCTTTCTTGACAAGTACTTTCTCAATCTTGATTGCATTATCCACCATTTTATCAAAAGATACATGATCTTACATTTGTAATGGATAGTTGAGCTCTGAAACAAGGTTATTGATAAAGATTTCAAGTTTCTCCATTTCGGGAATTTGTCTAGCATATAGAGAGAACTTCTTTCTCCACCTCTTGAGGAAAGTTAGGAATGATTCCCCTGGATATTGCTTGAGGTTACAGATATCGATCATGGTGACCGGATGTTGAATGTTGTAGAAATATTGTTGATAAAAAAATTTAATCAATTCCTCAAAAGTTTTGATCGTAGAAGGTAATCTCAAAAACCATTGAATGGATGCTCCTCCCAAGGATCTAGGAAAAAGATGCATCAGATAGGTTGGTTCATGCATGAATTCCATGGAGTGCATACAGAACTCTCTGACATGATCTTGAGGATCAGAGTGTATGTCATATTTGTCATACTTTGGGATCTCCACTCTTTTTGGGAATGGAGGCATATACAAGTCTTTGTCAAAAGGGAAAGGACAAAGGGCCTCCATGGAAAATTCCTTGGGTTCCTTCTCTTTCTTAATTTTATTCATTTTGACCTGCATAGCGTGTAGCTGGTTCATTATGGCTGTCATCGGAGTTTTTTCCTCATGCGTGATGATATTTTTGACATTGAAGTGAGGAGGAAGTTTAGCTCCTTCCTGGGCTAATTGCAAAAAGTATGCCTCTCTATCCACTTTCAAGAAATGCCTCATCATTCTCTTGAATTCATCATCATTCTGGCATCGATGGATTTTAGAGGGTGTAGGTTCTTGGTCTGCATTATGTTGAGAATGGTGTCCTTGGGATCCTCCTCCTAGAGAACCATGGTTTGTCCCTACTTGAGACATGGTAGGAGTTTTTGGGCTCCCTGGAACAAATTGAGGAGGAGTTTGTTGATTACCTCTGTGAGTTGATAGAGGAGGTATGTAACCAGTTTTCAATCAAAAGTTATCGAGACCGTCGTCTTCATAGATACTTGACTTGATGAGTTGTTCAAGATTTGGACCCGGGGTATTGGTCAAAAGTAAATTCTGAGATGTTTCTTTTGATTTCTTGTGTGAAGAAGCTCTGGTCTCCACCATTAACTTTGAATGAAATGGAAGAAAAGGACAAAGACAACTGAAGAACAATTTGATTCGAGAAAATCGGATGACGCAACCTTGTCAAGATTATGATAGTTTTGAAGATTTGATGAGATGTGGGTGAAGGAAACTATGCCCTAGATGTATGGGATAGATCGCCCAAAAGATAGCGAACATGAGTTCTCAACACTTAGTCTATTTTTGAAGATTGATTGATTGAAGATTGATAGTTATGACAAGGTTTTGACATGAGATAAAAAGGACTCAAATTGATCAAATAGAAGGCTAGATCAGATTCAAAAGATCAATCTTGAAAAATGGTAGAATGCTCAATAGCTACTGCTCTGTTCCTGACACAATGATATTTTTGACAGATTCTGGATCTAGGCTTGGAAACATAGGATATCTTGCAATTTGACAATTTCTGACAACTCTCTCAAATTTTCCCAAACGACACTCTGCAGACTCGTATGACACTGGGTAGTCTATGAAATGACAGTTGCTAAACTTGTACGACAGTTGGGTAGCAATGAAATGATAGTTCACAAAACTCGTACGACAGTTGCTAACAGGGTTTTGACTTTCTTGAATTTGCTGGTTTGAAAACTCGTACGACACTGGGTTCTCAATCATACGACAGACGGGCAATACTGAAATGACACTTAACCAAAACTTGTACGACTTTTGACTTCCTGAAATGATTTTTGACTCCAGAAAGAATTTTACGTCAAATTTTGCAAAACTTAAGGTTTTCATTTTTGAATTGTTTGCAAATTGTATTGTCCAGATTTTGAAGGTTATACCAGATTTGATCATTTTTAATAGCCAAGTAGATAAACAAGCGCGCAGAACAGCAAGCAAGAGATTCCAAGCATGTCTGAAAACAATGAACAAGGGCAAAAGCAACCTTGCGCATGAACAATCAAGTGACCAAATTGTGATAATCCCTAAAAGTACTAATTGTGTATGTTCTGAAAAGTTTTGCAATAACACACATATATCTGAAAATGAAAAATTGGCCTCTCTAGGGTTTTTAGTAATGGTTTGACTCTGCAACTTTTATGATTCAAAGGGGTGAACTCCAATCCCGGTGCACCAAGGTTTTGACACAGTCTGAGAACTTAATCTTCAAGAGCTGCTAGGGAGATCTAACAACCCAACAATGAACCATACCCGTGGAGATTTCTTCCACAAGGACATTTATATAACGGCTGTCACTACCATGGCAAAAATGGCTATTACCGCTTGAGGTTTCATCAATGTAGTTTTCCCTATGAAGGGATTGTCCGCTATGGTTAACCCTCTCTAAAGGTGACTCACAGATTTATACCATAAGGGGACTTGGCTCCAGATCCAAGGTTTTTGACACCTTTTCACTTTTAACCCAAACAAAGCAAGCAGATTAATTCGACACGCTAAGACAAAGTTTTGTTCCACCAAGGTCTGTGATATCAACTCCGTGTGATCTATCAACCTCTTCAGGGAGAGAATGTATCAATCAATAAGAGAAGATGCACTAACCAATTTTGATTCACCAAAGCTCGTGATATCAACCCCACGTGATCTATCAACCTCTCCGGAGAGAGAATGTGTCGATCAATAAGAGAAGACGCACTAACCAAGTTGAATGTGAAATGCACTAAGTATCCTCCCTACCTAGAAGGATTCTGTCGTCAAGAAAGATTTCGCTAGGAATCCAATCTCTCAAGAATCACGAATAGTGTTCATAGGGCCTAATTACTATGTGAGCACAGATATATTCCCGAAAGCAAATCTACCAAAAGCATCCAAAAAGTAGAAAGAGGAACACTTAACGCTTAAAGCAAATATGAGATGAGTCCACAAGGTGGAACACTTAACACCTCACACAAGCTGAAAATGAGTCCACAACTTAGAAAACAAGTGAGTTCCTAAAAGCACAAAAGGGTTGCCAAGTGGAACACTTAACGCTTCTATCCTGTTGACCCCTCCCCTTTATGGCACTAAGATTGCAACCACGGGGCGAAAATGAGGGGTCGGCGGATTAGCGAGTCCAATAACCCAAGATAGCAATCAAGATCAATCACAAGTATTCTAAGACTACTTAATGAATCCTTAAGGGATCACAACCTAGTATCAACTTATGCAAGTGTGTAGAAATAGATCAAAAGCATGAAAAGATGCACACAAGCTTGACACATGAGAGATTTATTTTAAGTCCAAATCGAAATGTTTTCAGAACAAGGAGAATACCTGGTGATCCTCGCAACGCGCTTAGTAGATTTTACCTAATTTTTAGCAATTCTTGCACTTTTCCCAATCAAAATCAGCAGAAATCAATCAGAAACAGTAAATTTCAATTGTTAGGGTTAGCTGCCAGTCAAAATTCAAAAATCAAATCTGACAAACTGTCTGCAAAAATGAAACGACAATTGAAATCTGATACCAAAACTTGTACGACAGTGGGTATGCTCCCAGACGACAGTCCAGAAACTCATACGACACTAGGTATGCTACCATAAGACACTTGAGCTCCCAAACGACAGTAAATATGTGATGAAATGATATTCAATAAATTCAACTGTCGTACGACAGTGGGTATGCTCCCAGACAACACTGGGTGTTTGCTGAAATGACAGTCTGCAAAACTCGTACGACTTTTGGTGTCAAATGAAATGACAGTCTTCAAAACTTGTACAACACTGGGTGTTTGATGAAATGACAATCTAAAAAACTCGTACGACACTGGGTGTCTGATGAAATGACAATCTGCAAAACTCGTACGACACTGGGTGTCTGATGAAATGAAAATCTGCAAAACTCGTACGACACTGTACGGACCGAAATTAAAAATCACACTGCATCGACAACTTTGATAGAAAAAGTGCCAAAAAAAAAAATTCTTTTTTGCAGGCAAAAAAGAAACAAAAAATAACGTCCTACTGAGAATACCACCAGAACAGGCAACAGCAAGGGAGTTTTGATAGAGAAATGATAAAAGATTGATAGAAATGAAGGGAAGCCCATTTCAGGGCCCCACGGTGGGTGCCAGAAATGTGTGTGTGAAAATTATACCTGATCTATAGACACAACACTCAGTAAAACATTAGAGGTTAGCTATAACCAAAATCGTGCAAAATTGAAATCTAATCTAACCAAGTGATTTATTGCCTTCTAATAGGTGCGAGATTGATGTTCTAAGATTGTAATCGAGATTAGTGACCTAGACGACACCTAAATGAAGGATTTGAATGCAATTGATCTAGATATGGGATTGAATGCAATTAAGCTATTTTTTGGTATTTTCTATGCAATGAGAATGATTAATCTGATATGAAATCTATGCTAGATGAAATTGATATGCTATGAATGCTATTGAAAATTGATATGCAATGCTAATCTAACAATGATATGATATGAATGCAAAAATAAGATTGATCTCACAAAGATATCGATTCGCAAGAGCTTTGATTCTTCATTCGCAATTCTCCAGCGTGATTGTGCAAAAATATGAGATGCTTGGATGCAAATTTTAGAGATGAATTATGAAGAGTTGAGCCTTGTTTTTATAGAAATCCAGGGCTTTGGAGGTGCATGGAAAAAGCCATAAATCACTCAAATAAACTCAACTTGATTTTTGAGTTATTTTTAAATAAAGGATAATTAACTCACAAAAACATTCAAAAGCTAAGTTTTAACTCAAAATACAGTTTAGCTTTAATTGATAATTGATAGTTGTCTGCTTTTATGATTGTGCATGTTTTATTTATGAATTAATTTAATAATAAAGTGATTTATGCTCAACTTAACTGCTTTTTGAAATAAAATAATTAATTTATGGGTTAATTAACTATTTTACCAAACTTTTATTAAAAATTATATTATTAAATAATGAAAACATGCTTTAATTAATTAAATAAGAATTTAATCAATTATTCATAGGAATTTTGATTTATTGTCAAAATTAAATAATATAATTAATAATAGATATAATTAAATTTAATTACATAATTAAGTGGCAAGATATTAAATCTAATTAATTAAATATGAAAATATTCAATTAATCAAACTTAGGATAAATGTGATTTATCACCAAATAATCATTAAATTAAAGATAATTAAGATAATTTAGGAATATTGTTAGGAATATTCCTCAATGCAGAATTTAAGATAATCAATTAGGATTCGATGATGTGCAGATGTGCCTTAGATTAGGACTTCGATGTTGATTTCGTTCAATTTGTAGATGTAGGAGGTTAATGAACATATAGCCCATTTTTGGGGTATTACAGTGTTGACCTAGAATAATGGTTTTGGGATGAAGCTATTGTAACATCTTACGACCTAATTAATAGGTCTCCTAAATAAGCTCTTATTGATAAAATATTTATGGAGGCATGGTCAGGTCATAATATTTCATTGAGATGTCTTAAAGTTTTTGGATGCAAGGCATATGCATATGTTCCAAAGGAGAAGCAAACAAGGTTGGAGAAAAAGGTTGTGAAATGTATCTTCATTAACTAGAGTCATGGTGTTAAAGTATACAAGATTTGGGACCCTATTGCACAAAAGGTAATACATAGAATAAGTGTTATTTTTAGAGAAACTAACCCTTCTTCTATTATATTTTAGCCTGAACATGCTAAAAAGGAAGTTGTGATTCAACTACCTACTACCTTCTAGGATTGAGAGATTTGAATCGATGTCCCTAGATAGACAAGAAGTTGAGGCAACCTCATCTAGATTTTAATCTTCAGAAGAGGAGGAATAAAATCCAGCTCAACTTGTTTGAAGGTCTAAAAGACACACACAACCACCTAAAAGGTATTGTCCTAATTATTAAAGATGTATTTTTACTTTGAATACTAGTATGGATGAATCTAGATCTATAGAAGACGCATTAGGTATGAATAATAATAAAAAATCTTTAAAAATGTTATGGTTGCAGAAATGGGAACTCTGAAAAATAATGATACATGAGATCTTTTTACCATTGTTTAAAGGACGCAAATATGATTGTTGCAAATGGGTTTTCAAGAAAAATATTGGTTCAAATTAAATAATTCAAAAGTATAAAGCATAGTTTATTGTGAAAGGCTACTCTGAAGTTGAGGGTGTTGATTAGTGTGAGATTCTCTTATGTTGCAAAAATGACATTCATTATATTTTTTCTTTCTATTGTTAATGCTTATGATTTAGAGGTTGAGAAAACAAATGTGAAAAATACTTTCCTTCATGGTGATTTGGAGGAGGATATTTACATGACATAGTTAGACCACTAAGTGGTAAAAGGTAAAAGTAAGTTAGTTTATAAATTGAAGAAATCTGTGTATGGCCTCAAGCAAAGTTTGAGAATTTGGTACCTCAAATTTGATACATATATCTTGAGTATGGGATTTGAGTGTTCTAAATTAGATCACTATATTTGTTATAAATCTAATCGTGGTCATTTCCAATACATTACATTATATGTTGATGATAGGTTATTCATTGTTAAAGGGAAATATATGATTGTAGGACTTAAGTCTCAACATGCTGCTAAATTTTGAATGAAAGATCTCAATGCAACTAAACACATTCTTGATATGGAAATTAGAAGGGATAGAGTGAATAGAAAGCTATGACTAGGAAAAAATAAGTTTGTGAACTCTTTTTTAAAAAAATTCAACAAGAAGTATTGTGACTATTATGTGTTCCTTTTACAATTGGAACAAATTTGTCTATTTCAGATTGGTCTACATCCCCATTAGAGATAGAAGACATGAGAAAAGTACCTTATGAGAGTGCAATTAGAAGTTTGATGTATTCTATGGTCTGTACTAGCCCAAAAATTGCCCAAGAAATAGGGATTCTTTCCCAATATGTGTCTAATCTTAGAAAATTTCATTGGGATATAGTTAAAAGAGTCTTAAGATATTTTAAGGGTACCTCAAAATATTATATTTTATCATGGTAATATGATAGGGAGGTTAAATTTCTCTTGATATATGTGGTTATGTTGATTCATATTGGGCAAGTGATATTAATAGGAGAAGATTCACTAGTACTTAAGTGGTTACATTATTTGGTGTTTCAATTAGTTGGATGAGTAAGCAATTAGTTATGGTTTCATTTTCCACTAATGGAGTTGAGTATATGACATCTAATCATGCTTATAAAGAAGCAATTTGGATTAAGAGATTTGTTCAGTTATTGGAATAAAGTAAGGATAAGTAATATTTCATTGTGACATTTAGTATATGATCTTCCTAGTGAATAACCCAACTTTCCATGTGAGGATCAATCACATTGATGTTCTGTATCATTTTGTTAGAGATATGGTAAAGTATGATAGGGTGAATTTGGTTAAGGTAAACACTTTAATGAATGTTAATAGTTCATTAACTAAGGTAGTGTGCATAGAGAAATTCAGATGGTGTTTGAAGTCTATGTTCCTCATGGCCTATAACAATTAAATAATGGTGTAGCTACCCCCTTTTCTCTTGCAAGCTATTCGATAATTGGGAGATTATTAGGAAAATATGTCTTAGCCTTTCATGTAAAGGCTTAATATTTTTAGTAAGTTTTATGGTTGAGCATGAATTTTCCCTATTCTTTCCCTAAATGTTTGGATGGGCTAGATAAGAATGTTGGTAAATTTTTGTAAGTAGAGATCATATCCAGCTTTGAAGATATTAAAGTTTCCATTTTTTTAAATTCTAAAAACAATTATGATTTCAATTTTGTTTGATTTAGAAGCTCTGAAATAGGTCAAGTTTTATGGTGCTTCAAATAGTTTATAAATTGGACACCCAATTTGAATTTTATGGTCTCTGAAAGTTGGGTGCCTTAAAATAGGAAATGTAAAAATGTGTTGAACACATAAATGAGTGATGCAAGAGCATCCTAAGATCGTTGGAAATCTTGCATCACCAAAAAAAAATCAATTTCTATTGCTCTTTTTTTGTTGTGGAATTAGATTTAGTTCGTGGGCATGTTCTTGGACCTTATTCTTGAGTTTCTGATAGATTGGCTCTTTTACCGACAAGTTATGGATTTCGATGTTATTGGTGCTTTAAAAGAAGTTTGCATTGTAACAACTATTTGGATTCACTAGAATGTCTCAAATCTTCTCCATGACTTATGGATCTAATTGGTGCTTTGTTTGATGAACCATTGCTTCATGTCAATCTAGAGGTGTTCTTCGATTTGGGTCCTATCCTATTTTGAATACGTTATGTTCTTCCTCCATCTAGAATTCAGATCTTTTCTAGCTAACATGATTCTTGTTTCGATAATTTCCATTTTGGGATGACCAGATCTTCTTGTCTTTTGGAGGGTATTTAATTTGATGTAACCATAATTCTAAAGCCCGAAGTAGTAGTCAATCAGTAGGTAGTAGTTAGTTTTTCTTGGTAAACTATCATCCAGTATGGGATCTAGATTTGTGGCGATAATCAAGTATGTGTGCCGAATCTTGTAAACTGACATGTTGTTGGTCAATTATACATATTTATGTTGATACAAGAAGGATTTGATTTTTTTTCATAATTCATGTGTTATTTCCACTATTTTTACTCTAGTTGCACAACCTAGACTATTCCTTTCGGGACCTTCTTCCATGACTGCATCAGATGGCATCAAAGTGAGGTTGATATTTTGGTGCTAGTAGATTTAAGCTCCTAAGCTTGCGAAAGACCTGTATTGTTTTGTTATGGTGTGGTGGAGTGTTGACCTGACCTACAATTGTAGAGGACTTAGCAAGGGGATTCCAGAGGAATTGTCTACTAGTTGGTGACTTTGAATGAGTTGTTGAATACATATAGAAGGTGAACAGATCACTAAATTGGAGGCAGGCTGCAAGTGTGTTCAATAGATCACCAAGTGAGAGACAATTGAATCCTTGTAATCAGATTGCATATGATGAGGTAGTTGCACCTGAGAATTGGGAAGATGTCTCCTAGAAGAATGAACCCTAGAAGGCTAGAACAAATGATGGAGGACTTTAATAATGAGATGAGGAATGAGATTCAAAATGTATTAGTTGGATTACTCATGAATCTTGAGACTAAGGAGGAATATGAGGAAGATGTTGAAGATCTTGAGATAGTGGATATTGAGGCACTGATAGAAGAAAAAATATTGTGGAGGGTGATGGTACAAGTAAGTAAAATTCATAAGATGGAAGTTTCTAATTTTTATGGTTCTTTGCATACTAAGTATTTGATAGACTGGATTGGTGAACTAGAAGATTACTTTGATCTTGAAGATATCTGAGATTCACAGAGGGTTAGGTTAGCATAGACTATGTTGAAGGGTAATATTGCCTTATGGTGGAAGGAATTGTAGAAAGATAGAGTGGATAATTGTGAAATGAAAATCACTGGATTGAGAGTAATGGTTGCTACATTAAAAGATAAATTCATACCATAGGATTATGAGATAGAATTATTCATGAAATTGTAGTTACTGAAGTAGGACATGAGTGTAAAGGAGTATACTGAAGAATTCTACAAGATGACAATCAGATCTAGACATAGAGATATATCTAAGGATAAGGTGGCTAGATATATTAATGGTTTGAGATTTAATATTCAAGATGAGTTGAGTATGTTGTGGATTTATACTATGGAGGATTCTTATTAGTATCCATTGAAGGAAGAAGATAAGTTGAAGAGGGAAAAAAGAGTAACACTAGAGGAAGGGAGAGGCAAGTGAGTAACAACAAGGAGAAGTAGATCCTTGAAAATGAACCAAAACTAAAGTGGAACAAAGAACCTGATCAAAGGGAATCTATAAAAGGAGACATCAACAAATAATTCAAAGGTACTTGTTTCAAATGTAGTGACAATGGACATAGGGATTTTGAATCTCCTAGGAAAGGCTTAGATAAAAAGAATATTGTGGTACATGAAGAGTGGGCTACCAATAACATGGCTGAACTTGAGAAGGGAGAATATCTTATTCTTAGAAGAATCATGTTTAGTAAGAAGTAAGATGAACCTATACAAAGGAGAAATATGTTTAGGACAATGTGAAAATCATAAGGAAAATATTGTAAGTTTATTATGGATGGTGGTAGTACTAATAATTTGGTATCAGAATAGATGGTATAGAAGCTTGGATTGAAGAGTCTTAGACATCCTTGTCCTTATCGAATAAGTTGGTTTCAAGATGATCATTTGATGGAAGTGAAATAATAGTGTTTGGTGAATTTCAACATTGGACCTCATAGAGATGAATTATTATGTGATGTGGTGTCTATGAGTGCTCGTCATGTTCTATTGGTAAGACCTTGGCAATATGATAAAGGAGATATTCATGATTGTAGAAGAATATTGGTCACAATAGAAAAGGATGGACAAAAGTTTATTTTGGTTCCCTTAAAGGAGGAAGTGGATAAAAGTGCAAGGAATCGAAGCATTATGAAGATTTTCTATTATGAGAATCAGAATGCAGTAATTAGTATGGGTCAGTAGAGGGATCTTATGGTTGGATCTAAGAATGAGAGGGTGTTGAATGATGACAGAGGTAAGGTAAAGAAAAGGATGGACAAAAGTTTATTTTGGTTCCCTTAAAGGAGGAAGTGGATAAAAGTGCAAGGAATATAAGCATTATGAACAATTGCTATTATGAGAATCAGAATGCAGTAATTGGTATGGGTCAGTAGAGGGATCTTATGGTTGGATCTTAGAATGAGAGGTTTTATTGGTGACAGAGGTAAGGTAAAACATCAAAATAATTTGGAGCAGAGGGAGTCTTGTAGCAGAAGTAAATCGGATGTACATAAGGCAATAGGTTGTAGTAAAAGTTCCTACTATCTTGCATGAATAAGATATAGAGTGAAGAGAAGAGTAAGCTAATGAAGATGATTGAAGGAAAAGAGGAGTTGTAGAGAAGGAATTTTTTAGATAAAGAGGATATAAGGGTCGAGAATGAGCATGGGATCTATGTCCTAAATCTTGTAAGATGTTCATAAGTTCCTCTTATGAAACATCTTCTTCCCACCAGGGGTGTCTAATGCAGGAACATCCTTGGATTGTTGGCAATCTTGCATCACCAAAAAAATTAGTTTCTCATTTTTTGTTTCTCTTGTTTTGTTGTGGAATTATATTTAGCTCATGGATGTGGTCTTGGACCTTGTTCTTGAGTTTTCAACAGATTGACTCTTTTACCAACAAGTTATGAATTTTTATGTTATTGGTTCTTCAAAAGAAGTTTGCATTGTAACGACTATTTGGATTCACTGGTATATCTTGGAGCTTTCCCATGACTTACAGATCTAATTAGCACCTTGTTTGATGAACCATTGCTTCATTTCAATATGGAGGTGTTCTTCTTTGATTTGGGTCTTGTCCTATATTGAATATGTTATGTTCTTCCTGCTTCAAGGATTGAGATCTTTTTTGGCCGACATGGTTCTTGTTTCAGTAATTGCCATTTTGGGCCAACTGGATATTCTTGTCTTTTGGAGGGTATTTAATTCAATGTAATCATCATTATGAAGGGGGTAGTAGTCATGCAATAGGAAGTAGTTAGTTTTAATTGGGAAACTATTATCCAATTTGGGATCTACATTTGTGTTGGTAATCAAGCCTACATACCAAATCTTGTAAACCGGCATGTTTCTTGTCAATTGTACATATTTCTTCATATATAAGAAGGATTTGATTCTATTTTATCTTCATAATTCGTGTGTTGTTTCCATTGTGTTTAATCTAGTTGCACAACTTGGACTATTCCTTCTAGTACCCTCTAGAGGTGACTGTGTCAATGAGCTATAAAAGGCAATTACATGAGTTGGTGTGTATATTGACACATCATATGACATCTTTGATTGGAGATAAAATGGGTACCACTTTATAAATAATTTTTATCTCATGGTTTTGTAATACGATTTGATGGTTTCTTGTATTATATATCCTATATATTAGGTGTAAGATGGAGGATGTATGTAATATTCTTATAGCTATTAAATTACCTTCAAATATTTGGTTAGTGATACTCTTTATAGAATCTTTCTCTATAAATATATTATAATATGTTATTGATTTCTCACTAATATATTGGACAACTTTTGGACTATGACATTTTTCTCCCAAAAGGGTTTTCCCCATGTAAATCATTGTGTTGTGGTACACATGTTATTTATTTTGTAGACACCTAAATTTTATTAACAATTTTAATTAAATGTAATCATCTTACTCGCATTATTGACTGAATAGTCATGCATTATTTAATTGATTCATGTTACCCTTCTATCTATATTAATGTAATTAATTAACTATAGTCCAATTAATCTAATGGAAACCCATAACCATTTAATTAATTAAATCCCCTTCCTCTATTAATTTAAATAAATACATTTATCCATTTAAATGAATTCATAAATCCCTTTCCTCCCACTTGGAATTAAAGAATTCTATTTAATCATTAAGAGCACATGGCTCCTAACTTTAACCCTCATCTAACCAAACCTCCAACCACCTGACCTTGAGTTATAACTAAACCCAATCTATTCACACATACTAAACCTTCTTAGTTATCTAATGACCCATATTTAGCTAATCCAACCCTCCACTCATTCTCTCTCCTCCCATCACATCCTCCTAATTCTCCCACTTGCCCTCTAATACAAGCCTAATTATCACCCACTAAACATTTGCACCATCATAATCCATGGATTAAGAAGTCATAACCCAACCCAAGTCAACCCTCATGTCACATCCTCACATCCCCCAACCTCCAAACCTCATGTCAACCTTAAATTCTCTTACATCCCTCTTACACACTCCATCCATCTCTTGCGCCTTTGTCCCCTCTCACATCTCCCAAAATGGTCACATTCTCCCATTCTTCCAAACCTATCTCCTTGTGACACTTGTCACAATGAGAGGCATTTAAGAAAGCAAAATCCATGTTCTCTCTCTCAAATGAATCTTTACCCTTCCTTAGGTTTTCATCTTAATCATCCATTTAACCCTCATCATGCCTATTAATTGAGTCGTCTTCTCCTTCATTTTCATCCACCAGTCATGCATTGTTATCATGCCAAATTACCTCCAAATCCATAAGCATAACAATATCATAATGTCAAAATCACTCCATAATTTGAAGCTTGAAAGAGTTTATTGAGCACACCTCCAAATCCTTGGACAAATCCAAAGATCAAGAGGGATTTTTGGGTGCTTTCCCTTTGGTTTGCATTCTCTATTTCAAGATTTTTTTTTGTCTTATCATAAGTGTTGTATTTAGCATGTTTTTTTTATGTTTAGTTTAACTTCATATTCCTATCAAAACATTTCATTGCATATATTTTGGCATGCCCGGTGGGACCCACTTCAAGGGTCATTTCTTTCTATCCTTTATCTATTTCTAGTCACAAAAGTAACCATGTAATAAGTTTTTTTGTTGTTTGAGGTGTTTGTGCAAGGTTTTCATGTTTTTACAAGTTTGAAGAAGGAAGAAGAAGAATTTGCACCATCATTACCATCATCAAAATCTATGTAGCATCAAAGAAATTATCTAGCAAGATTTCTTGCATAGTCGATGGGATCACTGCCTAAACTTGCAGGATCATGAACCCGCAGAAACCTCCTTTTCTGTATGTTCCCCTTCTTTTTTGTCCCACTCTAGTTTCAAACAGTCAGTGGGATTGCAAACTAAACCAGTGGCATCGTGTTCCCACAAAATTCCCCCTATGTCTTTTCCCCTTTTGTTCTCTATCTATTTTCTATTTCTGACAATCAGGGGGATCGTGATTTGATCTAGCAAGATCAATAGTTGACCCTGTGGGATCCCAAAAGTATTAATTTTTAATAATTTCTATCAGGGGCTCTTTGTGATTTATTCTATTTACTGACAAACCTGCAGGATCACCTCTACAACTCACAAGATCAATGTGTCATAGTTGTATTTTTGGTATTTGTGCAGGTCTGCGGGATCGCAGTTAAAAAATTTAATAACTAAATTTATTCACACTTGGTTTTGGTTTTTAAAAAGAACAATGTATGTCTCACATCATTTCATGTTTGGTTTTGGGCACTAAAATGCACAAAGGTTAAAAAGAACCCACAATCAAAACACTTATTTTTGGTGCATTAAAATCAATCTTGTAATCTTCACACTTCAAATTTGGGCTTAAAACAAATTAAAATAAACTCTTGAATGCTTCAAGGACAATAAAAACTTTGATTTAGGCTTAAAATAAACTCATATCATCTTGAATGCTAAGGGAATAAAACACTCCATTTGACAAAACAAAATTTTCCTTCTAAGAATTTACTTTTCCAAAAATGAACCATACATCCTAATCATGAGTTTAAATGATTTCCTAGATAAAAAAAACTTAGATAATTAAAACATCAATTTGGAAAGAATGCATTTTTGGTGTGTTTGAAAGGAGTGTTTCTCAACACTTCCTTAGAGCTCTTCTACTTCATTTGTAAATCCTTGTTAAATAACTGACATGAAAATGATTAGTTTGTATATGTATCCTCTCCCCTCTCCTTCGCAAAACTTGGGTGAAGAGAAATATCAAACTCAATTGGTTTTGTTTCTAGCTAGGCTTGTCTAGAGGGAGTACTTCCCCTTTAGAGAATGTCCTCAAACCAGTAATTCCTTGATTGGTACATAAACAAGGTGTTGAGAAAACTCTCACCTTACCCCCTCAAGCTCAGGTGATGTGTGTTGACGATAGTCCAAGGTAGGTGAATATCCCTACAATTTTGATATGTCAAATAGTCTCTTAAGTGAGTTATGCATGTACAAATTGATTGGGTGGATTCCACAGAAACACTAAAAGCCATTAACTAGCAGCCTACCCAATCTACCTCCAAAAGTTTGGTAATCTTTGTGCAAGGAGGATAGTAACCTCCCCAAGACACTCACCATATTGTTCCATCCTTGATCATTTGGAGTCGGCTAATATGACATTGTATGACCCATTGTGTATTGGTCAGCAGTGGTCATATTCTGATTAGATCTTGGGTGTGTTACCTAAGTCTGTGAGAAAAGGATTTCAGAGAGAAGCCAATTCCATAGGGTAGAATTTCTTGTGTTTTTCTGCAATGTTACAAACCTAGTGAAAACATCTATTGAACATACACAAATGAAGAGTTCTATAAACAAATCTTTCACCAAATCATTTCAACTTTGTCCAAATTTCTAGTCCAAAAATCATCCAAGCCTCCAAAATTCTTTCATCCCAGTTTCATAATCAAGCCCTTGCTATCATCCCACGTCATTTTATTCTAGTGTCATTACTATCATCTACCATCAAGTCCTCCTTTTCTCCCCATATCCTAGGCTAGCACAGTCATCTTGGTCATCCCTCGTCACCTTTCTATATTCTTCGGAGTTAGTCCTTCTTCCTATCATGATCTTAATCCAAATCCTCATTTGAGCTTATTATTCATCCTAATCTGAGCTTTATTTTTTCATCCATCTGCTACCCAACTCATCAGAAAGTCATCATATCACAATTCTATTATGATGAGTTTGGTCATCCCACCTTCTCTCTCACTTTATCCTATTCTAATGATGATGAGATTCTTGTTGATCATGATGAGTACATTGAAAACCTTACCAAGCTTGCTCCAAACATCATCTAAAACCCATTAATTCATCCAAATTACCCCATCATGCCTCCCTACATACCCATTGGTACTCCTTATCATACCTTTGACAAGGGAAATCCATTATTACATTCATCCATGTCTCCTTCCTATGTTGTACCCAAAAATCCCCCTCAGACATCATTCATGCCTCCATCTTCTCTCATAGTCATGTCTCAAACACCATCTTTCTACAATGACCCTTCCACCTACATCCCTAATCCAAATCCACTATCTCATTATCCTCCAAGTCCTCTGGTAAACCTTAGTTATCAAATTCATCACCCTAATCCCCCTACTCTTGTCAATCTAATTCCATCCACTCTATCCTACATATCTCCATCTTATCTCTAACCACCATCTTCCATTACCTCCTATGTCACCACAAATCCCCTTCCATAATCCACCTACATATCTCAATCCACTTAATATTTCATACCCTAATCTGTCACTCCTCCTTCATTTGGTTCAAAAGTCACCTCCATGCCTACTTAGGTGAACTATCTCACCATGCCATCTCCTACACCTATTTTTATACCATCATTCATCCAACCAAGTTCAAAATCCATTTATACACCACCATATGTGGACTATCTTAGCTTCCCACTATCTACACATGATAAATCTTCACCTCAACCTCCAACATGCAAGTCTCCAAGGAGTTTCACAAGGAAGCCAATAGAAAACCCCTCTCCTAAAGTTGTTGAGTCATGTCATCCCACTCCCTCACGTGAATCCACTAGTGTTGAGGCCCTTCCATCCCACACCCATCATTCTTCCATCTACCCCACTTATTGATCCTCTTCCATATCCTAACATAATCGATACCCTCATGTCCATTGAATCCATCTGATTCCCATCCCCATCCTCTCCTCCTAGAATTATCCAAACCCCATCCAGTGAACCTCATGTGTCTGCCCTCCTTCTCTCTATCACAATTACAGAACGTCCCATATTTCCATCCACTCCATTTGAAGAATCCATCCATACATCCCTTATCACACCATCCACACCAATCCAATCATGTCAAGGTCTTGTCCAAAAGCATGTTGAAATCACCATTGACCTGAACAAAGATTCTATCATTCTATCTCCTCCATCTCAAGTTTCTACCATCCTAATTCATCCATTACATGATCCATTGTTATCCCCCACTCCATCTCATAATTCATCGACATCCACTCCTCCAAATTAAGATCCTACCACTCTACCTACTCCATCTCAAGATCCATTACCATCCCCCAATCCTAGTCAATATCACATCATCCCCTCCCCTCCACTTCATTATCCTTTAACACCTCTAATCCAAACTATCCCACCACCATTACTCTATCCCCTTGGTTCACTTACATTTATCAATGGTGGCCTACTTGAAGCAGAAGAAATAAATTTCATATCTTTAACTACCACCACTACACCTAATAATGGACTTGCATCTTATTCCCCAAGTAAGAAGTATCCTAGCTTGGATTTAATGCTTAAGAAATATAATTATCAATCTAAACGCATATGCCTACATGAACAAGGTACCCTAGAGCACATCCATGTCAAATAACATCCATGATCGTATGGTCTTGGTTATACATCTAAAGAAATTTCATCTAGAAATGTTGGTACAACTAATGAAAAATCCAAGCATACTTTCAAAACCACCATTGCATTTTCCCATTGTTCCTCCAAAACATTTAATTCCATTCCCCCTCCTCCATCATTGCAAACTAGGAAAACCTACCACATCCCTCTTTCATCTTCCAAATCCATTCTAGGTCTTTATATCCCAAAATCTACTATCACATATCCTCCAAATACCAAATCCATTCTAGACCCTTACATCCCAAAATATCATCCCCCATCTTATCCTACTCAATCCTTCATCCACCAATCCCATATCCCTAACACCCACCATAAAAATTGCACCCCTTACATTCCTAGTTAGGATCAACAAAGGCACATTCCCACATCTCCTATCCACCAATCTCCCTCCATCTCATACAACTTCTCATGATCCTTCCAGTTATCCCCATAGCAATTTGGATGCCAACTCAAAAATGCATAAAGATAACTATCCACAAAAATCTAAATATTTTCATGTCCACTCAAAAAGACATGCTCAAGAAAAGAAAAAACCAATCCAAAAGTGCACTCTATCTCAAAGACCACAAAGACCGACCAAAGAGAAAGGAAAAACTATGTGGATCCCAAATAAAAAATACGTAATACATATAAAAGAAACATCCACAATGGCATCCTAAATTTCTAATTCAAGATCTAATCATTCCTCTCCTCCATCTCCTAAATCTATTTTGGGTCCTTATGCCCCAAAACTACCTATCATAACTCCTCCATCATATCTACAAGTACCATCCACTTCCCGTTCACTCCATCCACCCACCTCACAACATGTGCCAATGTTGGTCCTTACAACATCTCCCTATCACACTTGCTTTCCATCATTCCATCCAAACAATTCCTACCACCACATCCCTTATCCTACATTTATCCACCATCTCATCCATGCCTTTGCATAAGCCATCCATCCTAATAAGGTTGAACCAACATCTAGTGATCACTTCAAATGGTCTCTTATTACCTTGATAATGAACTTGATGTTTGAGTCCTCCATCCATCTTCTCCTTATCATTCCATCTATAAACTCCATCCAAAAAAGTCCAAAAAAGTAAAACAAAGTAAAAAAGGTTTAAAAAAATAAAAAATAAAAACATTTGTCCAATGGTGAAAACTGATGAACTACAACTGATTGAGAACATGATTGAAGAACTACAAGTGATTAGAGATCACCGAACACTAAAGTGTTATGTAAGATAATTGAATCAGTTTTATGTTGTCATTGATGTCAACTAGTTTTGACAGTACTTGTCATGGTGGTTGCAAATATCTATCACATCTCTAGAAGAGAAGAGAAAGGTGAAGAATCGAGATATCTACATTGAGGAAGATGGATATGACAGATGAGGATAAGGAATACTCTTGGTAACTTATTGATGGGTCTATGATTTCATATGGTTGACTTGATTATGTTACATTAATCTGCTATGAAGCTAGAAGAAAAATGTTAGAAAGTAGTGTGGTCGGTTATGTGAAATTACAATAAACTTTAGTTTGATATTATTATTTTTCTTGATTTTTGTATATGATAATCCTTATTCAGACCTGCTGTATATAATTCATCTCAAATACAAAAATATTTATCAATATATATATGTCTTTGCACATAGAAGGAGACGTGACTCATAAATGAGTCACGTCCCTTCAATACCGATGCCCTTTCATAACAAATTACCTTTACCGATAATCGAATATTAAAGACTGCACTTTACATATATTGTAACTACGATATATGTAAAGTGCAGTATCATATGTTTTTGTATTATATAAGCCACGGGTAACATACTGCACGATATACATATTGTAAGATATGTATACCGTGCAGTATGTTATATGAATTAACAATCATATAACATATTGCATACGATATCCGATATATATATATATAACAGTCGGTATGGTGGCCGATATGCATAACAGTCAATATGGCATCCGATATATACCATAGTTGGTACTTGGTATAGCAGTCGATATTAATTGGTATGTATTATCGTATCAATAATACATATTAACAATATGTATTATTGATATGATAATATCATATCACATCAATAGTGCAGATCGATATATATATAAGGCTTAGTTATATTATTAAATATATATATATATATATATATAAGTATATTGATAATATTAGATATACATAAATATGTAATATTATCAAGTATATATATATTAATATAGAATATTAATATAAAATTATCTAATCATAGCTATTCATTGTTAACACTCCCTCTTAGCTAGATAAGATAATTTTCACTTTATGTTAGCATCATATTTTCATTTGAAATGAGGAATCACCATTCATTGTGACACCTAGTTTCCATATCATAAAGATATGAGGAATCACCATGCATTGTGACACCTAGTTTCCATATCCTAAAGATATGAGGAATCAACAACTGATACCTATTTCCATATCACAACGATATGAGGAATCAACAACTGATACCTATTTCCATATCACAACGATATGAGGAATCAACAACTGATACCTATTTCCATATCACAATGATATGAGGAATCAACAACTGATACCTATTTCCATATCACAACGATATGAGGAATCAACAACTGATACCTATTTTGTATCACAGTAATAGTGATACAAGGATATATTAAATATAACATTATATCATATTTTATATAACCTCATTATGGTATGTGCACTAACAGATAATCTGTTTACCATAACAACACCACATTACAAGATCGTCATCTCGTAATCAAATACAAGTGTTCATTATCTAAGAAGTCGTCACCTCTAGAAATGTCCACAGGATGGATGAGCCCATAAAATAACATTTATATATTATATATAAAATCATATTACAATCATACCAAGAGTTTTCCTAAAGTGATCAACTTTCACCTTTGGAAGAGCTTTGGTGAGAATATCAGCAGTTTGATTTCCTGTACAAACATATTCCAACTGGAGTACCTTTCTTTCTGCCATATCACGAACATAGTGATAAGGAATCTCAATGTGCTTTGATCTATCATGAAATACAAGATTTACTGATAACTTGATACAACTTTGATTGTCACAGAAGATAGTAGTTGGTGGTAGAGTTTTACCAAATAGTCCACTGAGTAGTTTCCTAAGCCATACTGCTTCTTTAGCTGCCATTGAAGCTGCAATGTACTCTGCCTCTGTAGAGCTTTGAGCTACTGAAGATTGTTTTCTACTGATCCAAGACACCATAGCTGATCCCAAGCTAAAACAACATCCTGAGGTACTTTTACGATCAATCACACTTCCAGCCCAATCTGAATCAGTGAACCCATGAAGGTTTAATTCTGTCCTATCATACTTGAGTCCATAGTTTAATGTACCTTGGAGATATCTCAATACATGTGTAGCAGCAGTAAAGTGAATTTCTTTGGGATCACACATGAACTGACTTAATGTGTTTACTGAGAAACAAATGTCAGGTCTGGTATTCCCTAAGAACATTAGAGATCCTATTAATTGTCTGTATAAAGAGATATCTGCAGAAGGAGATTCTGATGTTGCTTCCTTTAGTTTATGAAAATTTATTTCCATGGGTGAAGACATGGGTCTACAATTCAACATGCCAAATCTCTTCAAGATATCAAGGGTATATTTGCCTTGATTCAAAATAATACAGTCTGATTTCTGCCAAACTTCTAGACCAAGAAAGTAGTGTAGAAGACCTAAGTCCTTCATATCAAATTCTTTGGCTAAGTCTTTCTTACATTGTTGAATCAAATAGTCTTCCCCTGTAATCAGTAAATCATCAACATATAATATGATTATCAACATATCACCTTTGTTTACCTTGAAGTATAGATTTGGATCAGCATCATTTTTGGAAAATCCTAACTTTGTTAGATAGCTGTCTATTCTAGCATACCAAGCTCTGGGGGCTTGTTTAAGTCCATATAATGCTTTCTTCAACTTACATACATGTGTTTTAGGATCATGAATCTCAAATCCTTCAGGTTGTTCTAAGTATACCTCTTCTTCAATACTTCCATTTAAGAAGGCTGTTTTAACATCCATTTGATGAACTTTCCAACCTTTGGCAGCTGCAATGGCTAGAACTGTTCTAATAGATGTGTAACGTGTAACAGGAGCAAATGTTTCTTCATAGTCAATCCCTTCCTTTTGAGAGAAGCCTCTTGCTACAAATCTTGCTTTGTACTTTTCAATGCTACCATCAGCTGCATGTTTGATTTTGAATAACCATTTAGATGATACCACAGATTTTGATTTTGGTCTTGGTACAATATCCCACACATCATTCTTTATGATAGATTGATATTCTTCTATCATTGCATCCTTCCATACTTGTTGTTGAATTGCATCAGATACATTTGTAGGTTCTAAGTTAGAGAGTTCACTCATGAGTGCTGCATAGCTGGATAATATGGAAGGCCTTTTTCTTTCTCTGACTGTTCCTGGAGGAGCACCAAGAGTCTTTCCTTCTTCTATGAGTTTAGTGGCCCAAAGTGGTCTCTTCTTAGGATTTTCTAGTGTGGATAGATTTTCATCATTTTCTTCTTCCTCAGAGTCCTCCTTTTGAGTTTCCTGTGAAGTGTTTTCTTTTGATGGAACAAAAGTCTCTTGCTCTTGTGAATTTATACTTTTAGAGCAAGCTGTATCTTCCTCAAATATTACATCTCTACTTAATTCAACAAGGTTCTGCCCAGGTATATAAATACGATATGCTTTTGAGGTTTCACTATATCCTACAAAGATACCTTTCTTCCCAGACGGTTCTAACTTTGTTCTCTTTTCCTTAGGAACATAAATGTAGACTGGACATCCAAATATTCGAAGATTACTTATATCAGGCTTTGTCCCTGTGAATGCTTCTTCAGGAGTTTTATTTTCAATGTGTGAGTGTGGACATCTATTTTGTATGTATACGGCTGTATTTGATGCTTCTGCCCAAAGAGAGGTATCAAGGTTTTGATCAAGAAGCATTGCTTTGGTGGCCTCAATAATAGTTCTATTCTTTCTTTCAGCTACCCCATTTTGTTGTGGATTATAAGGTACGGTGTACTCCCTCTTAATCCCAGCCTCTTTACAAAATTGTTTGAATATTTCAGATGTGTATTCTTTTCCATTGTCTGTTCTCAAAATTTTAATTTTCTTTCCAGATAGATTTTCAGTAATAGATTTGAAGTCTTTAAACTTACTTAGTACTCCCTCAGATTCTTTGTACTTAAGGAAGTAAATCCAGGTCTTTCGTGAGAAGTCATCAACAAAGATTATATAGTATTTGCAGCCTCCTATTGAAGAAACAGACATGGGTCCACATAAATCTGAATGTATCAATTCTAAAACCTCATTAGTTCTGCTTACACTAATTTGAAATGTTCCTTTTGTGTTTTTGCCTAGTGCACACCCTTTACATGCACCAGAATGATATTGTTTAAGTTTTGGTAATCCATTAACCAAATTTTCCATAGAAGATAAAGTTTTATAATTTAAATGTCCTAATCTTCTATGCCATACTTCATTTAAATTTGAAATGTCATTTACTAAGACTTGATTTATATTAGTATTTAATTCATATAAGCACCCTTGTCTTCTTCCTATGGTATTAGCTTGTTTGAAGGTTAAACCTTTAGGCCATGCTTTTACTTTGCCATCCATGAAAGTTACTCTATACCCATTATCTTCAAGTGCCGATATGGATAAAAGGTTTCTCTTGATTCCTGGGACAAATAGGACTCCTATGAGTTGAATTGAGATACCGGTCTTTAGTTTGATTGTGCATGTCCCAATGCCTCTTACTGGATAAGAGGAGTCATCTCCAATGGTTACCTCTTCATCCGATTCTTCTGACATGGTTTCTAGTAGTTCTTTGAACCCTGTAATGTGACATGAGGAACCACTATCAATAACCCAAATGTTCTTGTTTGGAACTTGATTTGAGAGTGCAGAGTAGAGTACAAATTGCTCCTTCTTGATTTCTTCATTGGGCTTCTTCTTGGATTTGGTAAAAGAGGCTTGATGATTCTTGTAAGGACAATTTGTTACAACATGTCCGGGTTTGTCACACCTAAAGCATTTAACATGAGATAGGTCTCTTTTGGGATACTCCGTATTGAATTTCTTCTTCTTGTGAGTATTTACATTTAGTGCATGATTTTCTTCATCATTGATCTTTTTCTTTAATCCTCTTTTATCTAACCTTGATTCTTCTTGAAGACAATCTGTTCTTAATCGATCAAATTTTGGAAACTTGGATCTAGCACTTATACCAGCAACAAAGGTTTCCCAAGATTCAGGTAGTCCATCTAGAGCAATTAAGGCTAGTTCCTTTCCATCAATTTCATGGCCTAGTAGTGAAAGTTGATCTCTTAATGCTGATACCCTTAGAAAGTATGCATTTATTTTCTCATTCTTATTCATACTAATCTGGTTCATTTCTCTTTTCAAAGCTAGTTTCTTGCTAGCATTATTTATTTCATATGTTTTCTCCAATGCCTTGTACATCTCATATGCCTTATCATATTTGGATAGGATTGGTACAATATGATCTCTGACCCCATCGATAATTATCTTCATGGCTTTGTCGTTCCCTTCATTCCAATTTGATAGATCGGGTTCCGCTTCTGGCTTAACCTTGTCTGGTTTAATAAAAGTTTCAACTTTATTCTCTTTTAGCAGCATTATGATTCTTATCTTCCATGATTGGAAGTTATCAGCCCCTGCAAGTCTGTCCTCAAATCTGATCATGTTTGCCATTTTATAATATCTTAAGTTTATTAAATTTCTTTAAATTTCAGAACCTTAGCTCTGATACCATGTGAAATTACAATAAACTTTAGTTTGATATTATTATTTTTCTTGATTTTTGTATATGATAATCCTTATTCAGACCTGCTGTATATAATTCATCTCAAATACAAAAATATTTATCAATATATATATGTCTTTGCACATAGAAGGAGACGTGACTCATAAATGAGTCACGTCCCTTCAATACCGATGCCCTTTCATAACAAATTACCTTTACCGATAATCGAATATTAAAGACTGCACTTTACATATATTGTAACTACGATATATGTAAAGCGCAGTATCGTATGTTTTTGTATTATATAAGCCACGGGTAACATACTGCACGATATACATATTGTAAGATATGTATACCGTGCAGTATGTTATATGAATTAACAATCATATAACATATTGCATACGATATCCGATATATATATATATATATAACAGTCGGTATGGTGGCCGATATGCATAACAGTCAATATGGCATCCGATATATATCATAGTCGGTACTTGGTATAGCAGTCGATATTAATTGGTATGTATTATCGTATCAATAATACATATTAACAATATGTATTATTGATATGATAATATCATATCACATCAATAGTGCAGATCGATATATATATAAGGCTTAGTTATATTATTAAATATATATATATATATAAGTATATTGATAATATTAGATATACATAAATATGTAATATTATCAAGTATATATATATTAATATAGCATATTAATATAAAATTATCTAATCATAGCTATTCATTGTTAACAATGAAGCATTCCAGTATACACCAAGCAGTGTAGTGTATACCGAGCGTAGTATAAACTTCACCGACGCATTTCTTTGTTAACTGAGTATAGACAAAAGAACTAAATGATGAGTTTAGCCGACAAAATTTGATGAGCTGGAAAGTACCTCATGATCGGAGTGGAAAGATAAAGTTTGTTATAAGATCAACTGCTAGAAAAATTCAAGGAAGATCTAAAGGATGGAATTGAAACACATCTGTCGAGGAAGGTTTAAGCGGAAAAATCAATGAAGATGATTAAGCAGCAAAATCTATTGGATGAGAAGAAAATGGTTTACTTGTCTATTTAAGAGACTAGGGTTTCACAATGAAACTTATGCCGGGGAAAGATAACTACAGAGATATCGCATGAACAAGCTTCATGCATGCCTGATCAAACTGGTTAAAGGAGAACCAAACTGCAGAGTTAATCGAGCGTCAGAGAGTTTTTACTGAGGGACAGTAAGTTATTGAATATTGATGAATTGAATAGATATATTGATCAGAGGATTTTATGAGGTTAAGAATAGATCTGAACATCTGTAAATCAAGTTGTATTGTATTAAGATCACCTACTGTTATAGTTTAACCATTTTAATTAGATAAATCTCTTAACCGAGTAGACTTGAAAGTCTTGTAATGTCATTCATAGAATGTACATTTGTTATCCTGTCAACCCCATAGTGAATGCTAGTTGGATGATAATGGTTAGTGTTAAATCCTCTAACAAGGTCACACCTTACAGTGTGTTTTGTAACCTTTAACGGGGTTGGCTCTTCACTGAGCTCACTTCAGAAGAGTGAACAATTTTGAGTTACCGGTCCCAGGTGGTTTTTCCCTTTGCAAGGTTTCCATGTTAAATTTCTTGTGTTATGTGTTTATTGTGGTGATTGTTTGATTGTCATAATTTACATATTGCATATCTAATTTGGTCATTAATCACTATGAACAATTAACTGGTAATCGGTAAAATGCACAGATAGTTTAGTATTATTGTTTACCGAGTTGCAGATTAAGCTGTATTTGTTTAGAAGTTTTACATTTTGTATTTGGGACTGTGGATAGCTGATTCACCCCCCTCTCATTTATTCTAACAATTGGTATCAGAGCGTTGGTTACTTGGAATAGAGTTTTAAGGACTTCAGCAAAAAGATCACAAAATGTATAAGAGGGAAGTGCCAAAGCTGAACAAGGATAATTTCACAATATGGCAAAGCCGAATGAAACTACATATATCTAGAATTGGGAATTATGCCCTCACTGTATTGGAGAATGGCTACTTAGCACTGCCTACAAGACCTTTGACTCTTGACCAGTGAAGAGATAGACATGAGAATAATGTTAGCATGATGGAGATTGATACTGCTCTTACAGATGCCAAATTTGAAGATGTCAAGGATTGTGCTACCTCAAAGGACATGTGAGATAAACTTACTCTAGTTTATAGTGTTGATACAAATGTCAGAAGAGCCAGAGCTGAAAGTTGAAGAGAAAGATTTGATGATATAAAAATGAAAGAAGGAGAGAACATAGTGCAGTACACAAACCGAATAAAGGAAGTAGTTAATACTATTAGAGGATCTGGTGGTGTCATTTCTGAAGAAACAGTGGTAAGCAAAATTTTGAGAACCCTATTGCTTGTTTATGCTATTAGAATATCTGCAATACATGAAATGAGATATGCACCTGGTAGTACTCTCACTCTTGATAGTCTAATCGGTAAGCTTACAACTTTTGAACTTGATAACTTTGATAATAGTGTTGTACCGTCTATTGAGTCTGCTTTCATGACTTCTCTGAAGATTGGTAAATCTAGTAGTAGAAGCAATAATGATGATAATGACAGTAATAGTGATGATGAGCTTGATGAGCTTGAAGCTCTTATGGCCAAGAGGTTACCTAAAGGAAAAGGTAGATATAGAGGTAAATTACCTTTATCATATTTTAACTGCAAAGAAATTGGTCATATTGTTGCTAGATGTCCAAATAGGAAAGAAGATGATAGAAACAAGGATCAATCTGGTGAAGCAAGCTATGGGAGAAGAAAAAATGGGAGTTACCGACACTACAACAGAAACAACTGGGACAACAATGATAAAGGCAACAAGGTATGTTACATTGCTTAAGAGAATGATACCGAGACCGACACAGATGATGATGTGGAAGTAGTGTTTGTTGTAATGAAGGATGATTCTGAGGAAGAAGAAAGGTATGTAGAGACAACACTTATCTCTAAGGTTAATAAAAATGATACATGGATCATTGATAGTGGATGTACCCATCACATGACTAGTGATGAAGAAAAATTTGATCATCTTGAGCAATATAATGGAGGATCTGTAAAAATGGGCAATGATACACCTTGTATGGTTAGAGGAAAGGGATCCTTACTGATTAATGATAAGATTAAATGTGATAATGCTTATTGGGTAGAAGGACTAAATTATAATTTGCTAAGTGTGGCACAACTTAACAATTCAGGCCAGCATGTAGCTTTTGAGAGGAAGACAGTGAAGATATTTGATGAAAGAGGAAAACTTGTTGGAACAGGAGCACAAACAAAAGGTAACTTGTTTTATCTTGATAATGATAAGTCTTATTGTTTAATGATGAAAGATGAGGATGCATGGCTATGGCATAAAAGGTTATGCCATGTAAACTTTGACAACATGATCAAAATCAGTAGAAAGAAAAGGGTTAGAGATCTGCCTAGCCTAACAAAGCTAGATCATGTAATGTGTCATCAATGTCAGAAAGGTAAGATGACAAGATCTAATTTTAAGAGCAAAGATTACTCAACAAAGAAAATTTTGGAGCTAGTTCACACCAACCTATGTGCTCCCATGAGAACACAGAGTTATTATGGGGATAGATACTTCATTTTGTCTATTGATGATTATACTAGATTGATGATTGTGATGTTCTTAAAAGAAAAATCAGAAGCATTTAAGATGTTTAAATGGTATAAACCAAAAGTACAGAAAGAAACTGGTAAAGAACTGAAATGCTTAAGATCTAACAGAGGTGGTGAATTTATTTTTGATGAATTTACTAACTATTGTAATGAACATGGTATTAAAAGACAAGTTTCTGCACTGAGAACACCTCAACAGAATGGCATTGCTAAAAGAAGGAATAGATCAATTGTTGATTGTGCAAGGACACTCATGATAGAGAAAAATGTAGCTCAGACATACTGGAGAGAAGCAGTTAGCACAGTTGTTTATGTGCTAAACCAAGTACAACTAAAGAAGGACACCAACAAAACACCCTATGAGTTATGGTTTGGTCACAAACCCACTGTAAGTTATTTTAGAGTTTTTGGAAGTAAATGCTTTATTCTAAAAGATGAAAGAAATGGAAAGTTTGACTCAAAAGGTGATGAAGGGATATCTCTTGCATATTCCACTAAAATCAAAGCATATAAGTGTCTAAACAGAGTTACTAATAAAATTATTGAAAGTACTAATGTCAGGGTTGATAAGTTTGATGATAAGAATGCAGAAGAAAGCAAAAGGAACCAGAAGATTACACTAGATTCACTTACATTGAACATCCAGAGTACCAACCGAAGCCGTAGACTGTGTCAATCGGGCATCAGGAAAACAACGTCGAGGAATAGGAAAGGAACACCAACGACCAGGAAGAGGCTATCGAGCAATAAATTGAACCTGAACAGGATGAACAACAAAGAAGAGATCAGGTACTAGCAATATTTTTCAGGAGACATCATCCTGAGAACCAAATCATTGGCGACAAGAAAGCTGGTATGCAAACGAGAAGTAAGTCAAGATAAGGTACATGCTTAGTTTGTGAATATCAATTGAAAAATGTTAAAGTTGCATTGGAGAATCAAGAGTGGATAAATGCAATGAATGAAGAGATTGAACAGATAGAGAAAAATAAGACATGGACCTTAGTACCTAGACCTAAGGATAAGAATATTATCGGTACTAAGTGGATCTTTAGAAACAAGATGAATGAAAATGGAGAGGTTACAAGGAATAAAGCCAGACTAGTTTGCAAGGGATATGCACAGGAGGAAGGAATTGATTGTGGTGAGACCTTTGCACTTGTTGCTAGACTAGAAGGAGTTCGAATGTTACTAGCCTATGCAGCACAAGAAATTTAAAGTTTATCAAATGGACGTTAAGTCTGCATTTCTAAATGGGATACTTGAAGAAGAAGTCTACATAGAACAACTAGAAGGGTTTGTAGATCAAGACAAAAAAAGACATGGTATGTAGATTACATAAAGCTTTATATGGTTTAAAGTAAGCACCGAGAGCCTGGTATGAAAGGTTGCATACTTATTTGTTAAGTATTGGATTTGTTAGAACTAGTGAGAAAAACAATATGTATATGAAAGGAGAATCAGATGATACTATCATGTTTGCTGAAATATTTGTGGATGATATTATCTTTGGAGGACAAGATCACATATCTAAATCATTTATTGATGATATGAGAAAAGAATTAAAAATGTCTATGTTTGGAGAGATTAAGTTCTTTCTAGGACTACAGGTTATTGAACAGAATGATGGGATATTCATCACACAATCCAAGTATATCAAAGAAGTACTAAGAACATTTGGCATGGAAGATGCTAAACTAGTTGGAACACCAATGGTCATAGGCTGCAAATTGACTAAAGAGGATGAAACTACAAAGGTAAACCAGACACTGTACTGATCTATGATGGGTAAATTAATGTATGTAGTACATAGTAGACCAGATATTGCACATGTTGTGGGGATTGTTGCAAGATTTGCTACAAATCCTAGGGAGTCACACATGGTTGCTACAAAGAGAATCTTAAGATACATGAAGAAAATAAAGGACTATGAATTATGGTATCCTAAGGATGGAAAATTTGAACTAAGAGTCTACACCGACGTTGATTGGGCTGGAAATCAGGATGATAGAAAAAGCACAACCGGAGGAGCATTTTTCTTTGGTGAAAGACTTGTTACCTGGACAAGTAAGAAGTAGTCTTGTATTTCCCAGTCTACAATCGAAGCAGAGTATGTTGTTACTGCTACAAACTATTCAAATATTGCATATATCAAGAAAGTGTTGGAAGGAATGAATGAGGTAATCACTGAGCTGGTGATTATATATTATGATAACACTGGTGCTATAAACATTTCAAAGAATCCAATGATGCATTAAAAAACAAAGCACATATCTATCAAGTATCACTACATAAGAGAACAAGTACAGGAGAAGCAAGTGAAGCTAGAATTTTCTACATCTAAAGAGAAACTTGCAGACATATTTACCAAGCCTCTACCGAAAGATACATTTGAATACTTGAGGACTAGACTTGGGGTCCATCCCCTGTCTACCGATCACTAATGTGATTTGGAGGTTGCATCAGCCTAATCTTATTAGAAGATCATTCATGTTGATGCAGGATAGTTCACACTTTGGGTTTTTTCTAAGGTTGTGAAAGATTTGAGAAACCAGTGGCATAATCAGTATACAGAGATACAGTAAATGAACAGGATAATAGAGAGCTACATAGCTACTACAGAGCTGTATGTTTATGTGTTTCTTTGGCATTATTGTCAAAGGGATAGATAAACAATATGATAACCGAGGAGATTACTAGAACATCTATCTAAGGGAGAGACAATCTGAGAAAGTTAGGGAGAGTGTTGAAGATCAATTGCTGAGAACAGAAGAAGAAATCTAAGAGCTGCAAAGATCATATCTGCACAAGATAGTCTGCATTTGCAATGTTGTTATGTAACATAGTGATTAAACATATTAAGCTAAGGAGAGCTTATACCAAGCTACATCACTTGTTTATAGAGTTTTAGAATACATTTTTGGTATGTGTATGGTATACTTCATATTGCTTGAGTTGGCATCAATGCCAAAGGGAGAGATTGATGAACTACAACTGATTGAGAACATGATTGAAGAACTACAAGCGATTAGAGATCACCGAGCACTGAAGTGTTATGTAAGATAATTGAATCAATTTTATGTTGTCATTGATGTCAACTAGTTTTGAAAGTACTTATCATGGTAGTTACAAATATCTAACACATCTGTAGAAGAGAAGAGAAAGATGAAGAACTGAGATATCTACATTGAGGAAGATGGATCTGACAGATGAGGATAAGGAATACTCTTGGTAACTTATTGATGGGTCTATGAATTCATATGGTTGACTTGATTATGCTACATTAATTCATTATTAAGATAGAAGCAAAATGTTACAAAGCAGTGTGGTCGGTTAATGAAGTATTCCAGTATACACCGAGCAATGTAGTGTATACCGAGAATAGTATAAACCAAGCTTGTGTTCACTGACACATTTCTTTGTTAACCGAGTATGGACAAAAGAACTAAATGATGATTTTAGCTGACAGAAGTTGATGAGCTGGAAAGTACCTCGTGATTGGAGTGGAAAGATAAAGTTTGTTATAAGATCAACGGCTAGAAAATTTCAAGGAAGATCTAAAGGATGGAATTGAAACACATCTGCCGAGGAAGGTTTAAGCGGCAAAATCAATGAAGATGATTAAGCGGAAAAATATGATGGATGAGAAGAAAATGGTTTACTTGTCTATTTAAGAGACTAGGGTTTCAAAATGAAACTTATGCCGAAGGAAGATAATTGTAGAGATATCGCATGAACAAGCTTCATGCATGCCTGATCAAACTGGTTAAAGGAGAACCAAACTGTAGAGTTAACTGAGCGTCAAAGATTTTTTACCGAGGGACAGTAAGTTACGGAATGTTGATGAATTAAATAGATATATTAACCAAAGGATTTTATGAGCTTAAGAATAGATCTGAACATCTGCAAATCAAGTTGTATTGTATTCAGATCACCTCTTGTTATAGTTTAACCATTGTAATCAGATAAATCTCTTAACCAAGTAGACTTGAAAGTCTTTTAATGTCATTCATAGAATGTACATTTGTTATCCTATCAACCCCATAGTTAATTTTGGTTGGACGATAATGGTTAGTGTTAAATCTTCTAACAAGGTCACACCTTATAGTGTGTTTTGTCACCTTTAATAGGGTTGGCTCTTCACCGAGGTCACTTCAGAAGAGTGAATAATTTTGGGTTACCGGTCCCAGGTGGTTTTTCCCTTTGCAGGGTTTCCACGTTAAATCTCTTGTGTTATGTATTTATTGTGGTGATTGTTTGATTGTCATACTTTACGTATTGCATATATGATTTGGTCAGTAATCACTATGAACAATTAACTGGTAATCAGTAAAATGCATAGACAATTTAGTATTATTGTTTACCAAGTTGCAGATTAAGCTGAATTTGTTTAGAAGTTTTACATTTTGTATTTGGGACTGTGGATAATGGATTCATCCCCTCTTAGTTATTCTAACAAAAACTTGGCAAACAACCACCTTGGACAAGTACCATGATGAAAACCTAGCAAGAAGGCATCATGCGTAATCCCTCCATCCAATTCCTCTCTACAATTAGGGGCAATTTATTCTAGAACATCTTATCCATCACCTCCTCCATCCCATTTTCCTCTCATACCTATCACCTTTTCCATCCTCCTTGGGATCTTGATAACAAAATAAAGGCCACCATGTATACATGCTTTTGGGAACCTTTTTGACATCTATTTCCCCATCACAATTTTCACCCACCTATTCTTCCTTCCATATATTCCCTCCACCTACCTCTGTCAACCTAATCCTCCCATCATGTTACCCTCTATCTCTCTACATATCCACCCATTATCCTATCTTCCATGTACCTTTCTCATCTTATTTTTGTCGTATCTTCCATCCTATCACACCCTTCCTAATACCTCCTCATGTATCAACTATCCTAAGAGGGGGAATCTTATTCCTTGGAGACCCTATCACATCCATGTTTCCATTTCCCCATCCTTGTTTTAGTTCCATCTCCTCATCCCCAATCATTTCATCTCCTAATCCCTATCTTCCTCCATTCCTTCACCCAATTCCTTCCATCCATCACTCCTTTTCTATTAATACTTCCATCTCAAATCCCTCCATTATCTCATCCATCATTTCATCACCTTGTAATTCCCTTGTCATTGGTATCTAGCTCTCGGATACCCCCCATGCAATCCAATGCCATCCATTCATATCCCAATACTCCTAGAAATTGTTCATCACATGCAAATCATATCCATCTCCTCCAACTATCCAAAATCAGACATCAATCAACCCATCCAATCACGTCCATAGTCTTGTTCCCAGCCTTGATCACAATCTCATCATCATCATTGGGATGCATCCTTTCTATTCCTTGTGTTTTTTAAGGATATATCATTCCCAAATCACCAACACTCTATCCATCATGCATATATTTACATCATCATATTCATCCCCAATCCCCCATATATCTTGTAACTAGTGTCTTGTACATAGCATCAGTTGTGTTTCCACCTAGGCTCATTTGTTCATATGTGTCTTTAGGTACCATCCTTTGTGTTAGCCAGTCCTTGTGTCATCATTAAATTTTTCCCTATCTAGCTTGTGCTTCAGAAATCATCCCTAGGTCCCTTAGAGGTTCGAGTGTCTTGCCTATCTTTTGTCATAGGAATCCTAGTCTATCAATCCATCATCGGTCTTCGTAGGGTGTATCCTTCCTTATATCACACCAATCAATTCAGTCATCATCCATCATCCTCCCTATGGAAAAATGTTTTGTGATCTATACTTTTTATTTCTCTGGTACTTTTGGATCTTTGTTTATCTTTTATCTTGGGCTTCCTTGGTCCACCTCCTCATGGTCTCCATGATCCTTTATTTCATGGTGCATTGTGAATGGTGGAACTTGGGGCAAGGTCTTGATCTTTTCTATTTGAGATTCAATCATATATGACCCTTGCATATTAAAACATGTGATCCCTTGAGGTCACATGGTGTACTTGGGAAATATCACTTGTTTGTGGGTTACCCAACATCATTTCCACCTTGAAGATTTTGAGACTCATGTGTGAAGTTGGGGAAATCCTTTCCTATTTGTTGCATCAGTCCCATACAATGTCTAAGATAGGGCCTTGAGTTCCTAGTAACCTTGGTAGTTCTTGGATATTGCTAAATCAAATAAGTGCTCATTACATGACATCTCCTATTTGGGAGGTTCCAACTCAAGCTTCTTATCTCTCTATCCACTTATCATTCACTCATCCTGCATGCATCCTCTCATCCATTTTGAGAGTACCCCCATGTTCTCTTCAACCCACCTATCCTCTCAAGGGGCATCCTCATCCTCATCTCCTATCAATCCTTTCTCCTAGTTACTCTTCTAACTGATTGGGGCACCTTTTTCCAATTCAACCATTTTATTTCTAGCTCTATGTTTTACTTTTGTTTGAAATGATTCTACTATGTAACACCATTTCAAAGAGGGGAAAAATGTAGAAACTTAAATTTGATTAACAATTTTAATTAAATTTAATCATCTTACTCACATTATTGATTGAATAGTCATATATTGTTTAATTGATTAATGTTACCCTTCTAGCTTATTAATATAATTAATTAGGTATATTTTAATTAATCTAATGGAAACCTACAACCATTTAATTAATTAAATCCCCTTCCTCTATTAATTTAAATAAATACATTTATCCATTTAAATTAATTCATAAATTCCTTTCCTCCCACTTGGAATTAAATAATCCTATTTAATCATTAAGAACACATGGCTCCTAACTTTAACCCTCATCTGACCAAACCTCCAACCACCTAACCTTGAGTTACGACTACACCCAACCCATTCACACATACTAAACCTTCTTAATTAGATAATGAACCATAATAAGCTAATCCAACCCTCCACTCATTCTATCTCCGCCTATCACATCCTTCTAATTGTTCCACTTGCCCTATAATCCAAGCCTAATCACCCACTTAACATTTGTACAATCATAATCCATGGATTAAGAAATCCCAACCCAACCCAAGTCAAGCCTCATGTCACATCCTCACATCCCCTAACCTCCAAACCTCATGTCAACCTTAAATTCTCTTACATCCCTCTTACACACTCCACCCATCTCTTACACCTTTGTCCCCTCTCACATCTCCCAAAATGGTCGCATTCACCCATTCTTCCAAACTTCTCTCCTTGTGACACTTGTCACAATGAGAGGGATTTGAGAAAACACAATCCATGTACTCTCTCTCAGATGAGTCTTCACCTTTCCTTAGGTTTGCATCTTGACCGTCCATTCAACCCTCCTCATGCCTATAAATTGAGCCCTCTTCTCCTTCATTTTCATCCACCATTCATGAATTGTTATCATTCCAAATTGCCTCCAAATCTATAAGCATAACAACATGATAATGTTAAAATCACTCCATACTTTGAATCTTGAACAAGTTTATTGAGCACACATCCAAATCCTTGGACAAATCCAAAGATCAAGAGGACTTTTTGGGTTCTTTCCCTTTAGTTCGCATTCTCTATTTCAACCTTTCTTTTTTTCTTATCATAAGTGTTATATTTGGCTTCTTTTTCTCTCTCTCAAATGAATCTTCACCCTTCCTTGGGTTTGCATCTTGACTGTCCATTCAACCCTCTTCATGCGTACAAATTGAGCCCTCTTATCCTTCATTTTTATCCACCATTCATGCATTGTTATCATGCCAAATTGCCTCCAAATCCATAAGCATAACAACATCATAATTATGTCAAAATCGCTCCATACTTTGAACCTTGAACAAGTTTATTGAGCACTATAGACACCTAAAAATTGTCAAGTTGATCCAAGTAAGCAATCAAGACAAAATCAAGGAATTAATTGAAATCAAAGCCAAAAAGGATTAATTAAATCAAATAAATAATTTAATTATGCAATTCATATTAATCAAAGTCAATTGTATAGTTGAATTACCAAATCCAACCCATTCAAGGGGTACACATGGCTAAATAAATTAAATTAAATCAATTAATTAACTCCTAATATTTCTCACCTACCACATGGGAGAGAATTACCTCAACCAATAGGAATTGAGAATTGAGCTCACATGGATCAAAGCCACATTGAATCTCAATCACTCACTTGGAGAATGCATCTTGACCACTCATTTTGTCTCATTGTCCCAAGCTTTGAGGACAAAATATTTAAATTGTCTCAATATTTGAAACCATAGAATTAACCCAAACTCAACCATGATTAAATTGACTCCACCCCCTATGCTTAGAGAAATCTATAAATAGAAGACAAAAATTAGGAGAAAAGGATCCCAAGAGCATTTTAGAATTGCAGCATTACTATACTAAAATTAATTTAGAAAGCATAATTTAGCATAATTGAGCAAAATAGGCATAATTCATCATCATTTAGAATAATATTCTCATTTTAGAGTTGTCTCTAATGGATGCTTGCTGAGAGAAAATCCATTAGCATCTTTAAATAGGGATCCATGAGATGTTTCTTGTTTTAAGCTTTCAATTGATCATGTTTTAAAGGTTAAATTAGCTCAATTTGAATTGATTCTTAGAAAACTAATCTCATGAGGGTATTTCTAATACACAAAATGGTGCCCACCATGGGGAATATTGCCTCTACTAACCAAATTTCAAGTTTATTTTCTAAATTTGCATAAATTTGTGTTTGAAATCTCTGTTAGATAGGTGAAATAGTGTGTACCAGACTTGGAGTAGCGCGTACAAAGAAAAGTATGATGCCTTTGCACAGTGAAATGACGAGTGCACGATGAAGTTCAATGCCTTTACATAGCCTTTAAGGGCACACAAACAACTTCTATCTTCTCTCTTACTTTCTTTTAGCACGCACACCCTGATTTCATAGCGTTTAAATGCCCTATATCAACACGTACACTTGATTTTCATGTTTAAATGTTGCTTTATGGTATTTATTATCAGCATTTAAATAATTGAGTAACACATGTAATCTTTTAAATAGCGCTTATAATTCATTATATAGCACATATGTTGTCCAGAATAGCGCTTACAATATTTTTTGTAGCGCATACTACTAGTTTTATCAAATTTAATTTCTGACAGAAAATGATGAATTATCTGTATTTTCTGATGACAGAGCATAAAAGAGTCTGGAAACCAGAAGCTAGGGTCAACAGTGAAGACAAGCAAATAAAGAAAATATTGAAAAGGGAGAAAACACTTCACCTTAACAACTTCTTGGAGGATTCCAAGTATGAAGGTGAAGCTTATGAAAGATATTTGCAAATAATTGAAGCTTATAAATTGAAATTTATTTCTCTCAATTGGATTTTTGTACCTTAAGATTGTTCAATTTTAATCATTTTAAAGAAAGGACTAAAAGTTCAATTTTCTTGAATTTCTTCACTTTGTTTGGAATTTTGTGTTGGACTAACAATCTTGAGAAGAAGATGTTATGGAGCTGGAACAATCGCCACTAATATGTGAGTATCAAAATGCATAAATGAAATAAAAAATTCCCCTAGCCTTTGCTAGCTTTGAAAAAGATATGCCTAAAGCCTTAAGCATTTGTTTAAATTGTGGCAATTTGATTTGAATCTAGCTAATTAGAAGACCTATTATTGTCTGTTGGACTTGATAGTAGGCCTATGCTCTTCACTTCTTTTAGTGAATCAAAATGTCAAACCTGTCAAATATTTCAATTAAAAGAAAGGTTAGGGAAATGAACAAACACTAAATTTAAGCCTATTATTTGTGGAAAATAGAATTAGGTGATTATGCTCTTCACCTTTTAGGTGAATCAAAAAGTTAGAAGTGTTCAATTCCCATTAGATTAAAATAGGCTTGGTAATTGAACAATGTTAATTGTGTTTGGAAGTAGAAAGTAGTATGGATATGCTCTTCACCTTTGGTGAATCAAATTATCAAACCTACTCTTTCATTTCATTTCATTTTCTTTCATGAACATGCTAGAGATTTAGTGGGCTCGCCTCTCGAGAACATGCCTTAACGAGGCCGGTGAGAGAGATAGCCCAAAGTGAGATATAATTTCTTTTTCTGCAATAATCCACCCCACTATAAAATAAAATGCATTCATCCTTAATGGGGTGAGTGACAAAGGAATATCAAGAATCAAACCTCCTCGAGTAGTCCTTCAGGATTGCGCAAAACTCTAACATATTAGTGGTGGGAGGCCCCTATAATGGGGGATGAAACTTGATGTTCTTTTGAATGGAATCCATACTAGCTCCTTGTTAATTAGCAAGCCTACCTTAATAGAGTCATGTTTACAAGCCAAAATTGACTATAGGTAGATTTCTTGAAGTGATTTCTTGTCAAAGACCTGTGAAAATGTTCTCAAATATTCAAACATTTTGTGTTTGGAGGTCATTTAAAAGATGTTTTTTTTATTGCTACATTTAAAAATACATATTACAAGGAAGAAACATCCATTAAAAATCAATTTATGTTTTAAAATATTCCAAAATAACAATCACCAAGAGAGAGGAATTTCACTTGAATCAACCCTTGTTAATGCCAGTTTTCACTAGATCACATCGATTGAAAATATCTCTTCAAGAAGATGACACTTGCATTAGTCAATCATTTCCATACAAAGACTTCATATTCCAAGCCCCATTTGAAGAACCACAAGAACAAGAAGAAAGACTTCCCAACCTATTCGAAAAAAGAGTTAATCCAATAGAAATAAATAATGATTTCTATGAGTTTACTCAAGGAAGAAACAATGAAAACTGAGATGAAAACCAACAAAGAAACCAAGGGAAAGAAGAAACAACCGAAGAAAAATCCAAAGGGCAGCCCAAGATCCCAAATTCCTTGAAGTAATGGAAAAAAATTTGGAAAGGGATAAAGAGAGATATTTCCTCAACTTAGCTCAAGCAGAGTTAAGCTTCCTCATGATTACAATACATCGACCTTAAAGAAGGATGAGGAAGAAGATAATCCATTAGGATTCGTGAATAAAAAACTTAAGTTGTTCAAAGCTCAAATTGATAATATGAAAAAGGCAGCTGAACCAAAATCATTTTCGATAGAAACCTTGTGTCCTTTTCTTTTTGACAAAAATTTGGTTATGGTGCCTTTCCCTCCTAATGTGGTCTTTCCAAGATACAAAAAGTACATGGGAAAATTTGACCCACAAGACCACTTGGGAGATTTTTGTGCTTTAAGTATTGAGTTCATGCACTACACTACCTACCTAATGTGATTATTCCCGAGAAGCCTTGGAGGACAAGCCATGGAGTGTTTTCAAAATTGAACCGAGGAACAAAGAATTTTGAGGAATTGGCCTCCAAGTTCATGACTCATTACTCTTATAACATTGAGCACAAAATCACCATGCTAAATCTATGTGAAACAAAGCAAAAAGATGGTGAACCTTTTTTATGCTTTCTCCAAATATGGAGAACGGTTTTTGCAAGATATCCAAGGAACACACCTGAAAAGGAGAAAATGGAAATTTTCATGAACAACTTGAACATGGAAATGAAATATAGATTACAACTTCAATGTCCCCCAACATTTTAAAATATCATCGAAAATGAGATTAATATTGAAGAGGTGTTAGTAAAGAGAGGAGAAATCAAACTCTTCAAAGAAAATAAAGGTTATATTAACACCAACAATAATTTTAATAATAATAATAGGGGTACTAACAACAACAATGATAAATCAATATTTTGGTTGAAAAACACTCAAAAATATTGTAAATGATGGGGTTGTAGAAGCTAACAACCTAAAATCCACCCCTTTTAACTTATCAAGTGGGTCCAATCAAATGAATAATGTTAAGTAAACACCTAAGACGCCTTTCAATAACAATAATAACTCTTTCAATAACCAAAGTGTGAATAAACCAAGGCCTTTCTTTAATCCAACCCAAAGGAGAAATTTCATGTTCTTGGGAGAACCATTGGAAAATGCCTTCAAGACCCTTTTTGCCAACAAAATCATCATCTTACCAGCATCTTGGTGGAACAACGCCCGTAATTGTGAATACCATCAAAATAAAGGGCATAAGACCAAAAAATGTATGAAACTCAAACATTTGGTCCAATATTTGATAGATGATGGCATGATTAAAGTTGAGGGTCCTCAAAACAATGAAGATCATACGACATTTAAGACTCCTTTATTGAATCATGAGAAAGGCGAAACCTCAAATTCGAATCAAAACAACAAAAGAGGGAATGATAAAGTTAATTTTTCCCACACATATGACACAACTATGAATTTCTTGTTGAGGTATGAAAATACCATCAATGTCATGGTGGTGAAAGAAAAGAAACAAGAAGAAACCTCTAATGTTGTGACTAGGGGGAAAGCACCCAAAATCAACTTGCAAGGAGATACCCCTAGAATTTTTCTACCAAGTCAAGCATCCACATCATCAAAGTAATACAACCTTGTGGATCAACTCCAAAGGACTCCTGCACAAATTTCAATCTTGGAGTTGTTAAAACTTTCACCCACCCACAAGGAAATCTAGGAGAAGGCTCTTGTTGAAACCAATGTTCCACTAAATCTGGATCTCGATAAATTTCAGATTATGGTAGGACACCTTATTGCACCTCATTTCCTATACATTTCTGAGAAAGACGATATGTCTTTAAACCATCCCAAAAATCTCCCATCACACATCAAATTTTTGATACATAAACATCATGTCAAAAGGGTCCTCGTTGATGGAGGATTTGGTCTAAACATTTGCACTTTGAATCTTGTCAAAGCCCTAGTGTAATCTAAAGAAGCTATTGACCCTAAAAGAAAGATAATTATAAAGGCTAATGATGATGAAGAAAGGTCCTCCAAAGGGATAATAGTGCTTCCTATCCAATTTGGCCCTATTCAAAAGGAAACTATTTTCTAAGTACTTGATTTGAAACTGACCTATAACATTTTATTGGGAAGACCATGGATACATGAGATGCAAGCAGTACCCTCAATGTACCATCAATGCTTAAAATTTCCATACATGGGTCAATAAATTATGGTGAGTGGAGATTTAAATCCATTTCAATATTGTAATAATATCAAACCCATAAATGATTCATTGGTTCCTCACAATACCAAAGGCACTACATCAAGGAAAATAGAACAAGGTCAAATTTCAAAGGACCTTTCTTTAGCAAAAGGAAAAGAGAAGATGGAGGAAGAAGACACTCATGTTAGAGAAAATCAAAATCCTACTAACTTTTCTACTTCAACTAAGGGAAAAGAGAAAGTCTCTAATCCTCCTCAAAAATATAACATCCATTTTGTAAGAGCTTTCTTCATCCATGGAAGAAGATGATAACAAAATTCTAAAATGGCTCTATAAGAAAGAAGATGATTCAAACACTAATGAAAAAAGAATCCAGAATATTAGCATTCCCACACATCAATATGGAAAAGGTTTTGAAATCATGCAAAAAATGGGCTATAAAGGAAGAGGTCCTTGGGGAAAGAGAAATAAAGGGTTGGTTGAACCCATAGAAATGGCTTGGAGGGTTAGCAAGCAAAATTCAAGATGAGGATAACTTGAACAAGGATATACTCAAAATAACCATCCCAAATTTTATGAAAAAATCTTGCAATTGAACTCCCAAAGTGATGAAGACTCTAATGAATGAGAATGGGATTCTTTATCTAGTTAATCTTGTAAATATAAAGAGGTGTATGTTATCCATGCTTATTATCCTATGTCTAACCAAGGTAAAAGACAAGAGTTGAATCAAGGATCAAGTTCAAACCAAGCTTCGAATTTTAACCAAGAAAGTCAAGAGAATACTACAAATAAAGAAGCATAAGAATCTCAATGGGTAGGAGAACCCTATGTACCCTCATGGTTACCAACAATGGAATAATATAGCAATAGGTTTAACCCACGAGATTTTTATCCACAAGAAACCCAAGAGGATTCTAGTGAGGGGAATTTCGATCCAAGTTCTATGGAACACTTAGAAAAAGTGCATGTCATAGACTTGATTAATACAATGTATGAACCATCTATTGAATTCATGTCCCTAAACCATGTTGAATTGAACCTAGCCAATAACACATTATCTCTTATATACCTGGAACTCATTGAATGGGATTGCATGGAACTAAACGACATTCCCACTTTCCCAAATGACAATTCTTTGGCCTTGTACCTAAATGCAGTTGAACCTTCTTCTACCAACAAATTGTATCAAAGTGAAATGAGGAGGGAAAGTATCCAATCTCTTAGTCAAGAAATAAAAGAAAAAAATGAAAAAAAATGGAAAAATGAGAGACTCTAATGGTGAAAACCACAAGGTGGGAGTATTAGACCAAAAATAGAAAGAAATAAAAGTCATACATCTTGTAGCTTCATTATCAAAAGAAGAGGGAAGAATTTGTGAAGTTTTTCAAAGAAAGGAAAATAAACTTTTCTTGGTCCTATGATGATATGCTGAGATTGGACCCAAATTTGATTATGCATCATTTTAATATCAAACTAGGAATCAAGCCGGTCAAACAAAAGTTGAGGAAAATGCACCCACACATTGCACTTCTTGTCAAAGTGGAATTGGAAAAGTTATTAAAAGTGGGTTTCATTAGAGATGTTGACTATGTCGAATGGATATCCAATATTGTACCTATTTCAAAACTAGATAAATCAATTAGAATTCGCACAGATTTCTAAGATCTCAATCTAGAAAGTCCAAAGGATGATTTTCCTTTACCAAATATAGACACAATAGTGGATCTAACAGCGGGTCACTCAATTTTATCTCTTATGGATGGATTTAGTGGGTACAATCAAATAAAAATTGTACCTGAAGACCAAGACAAAACAACTTTTACATGTTCTTGGGGGAGGTTTTGTTGGAATGTTATGCCCTTTGGTCTTAAGAACGCAAGAGTGACCTACCAAAGAGCCATGACCACTATATTCCATGATATGATGTATAAGTTTTTAAAGGATTATGTGGATGATATAATTGAAAAATCTCACTCAAGGAAAGAACATTTACCAATCTTAGAGAAAATATTCACAAGGCTTGAACAATTCAAGGTGAGACTAAATCCAAAAAAGTGTGCCTTTGGGGTACAATCCAGAAAATTATTAGGGTATATAGTTTTGGCAAAAGGAATAGAGGTAGACCCCACAAAATTCAAAGAAATAATGGAGATGGGGGCACCTAGAAACATGAGTCAAATGAGATCTCTCTAAGGAAGACTCCAATCTATAAGAAGGTTCATTTCACAACTAGCAGAAAAATGTCACTCTTTTACTCAACTCTGTCATAAGGACATTGTTTTCAAGAGGGATGAAAAATGTGAAGAAGCTTTCACACTCCTCAAAAAGTACCTCATGAATCCTCCAATATTGATGCCACCAATAAGATGAAAGCCTTTCATATTGTACATTATAGCAACATAACATTCTTTAGGCACTCTCTTGGCTCAAGAAGATGAGAATGGAAAAGAAAAGGTGATCTACTACTGTGAGGTCCTACCCCGACCCATCTTAGCTCAGCTGACATTTTCACACTTGGACTATCTAGATGATATACTATTTTGAGATATTAGACTTATTTTTATTATGACTTCATATCATTGGACATTATGCGAGGATTTTGACATGATTATATGGATGATGATGTTAGATGAATCTTTATATGCTTATGTTAGATTTATCGTAATGTTATGATATAGAAGGATAATTGAATTTTGAATTCTTCATTTTGATTTATGTTATTGTATGGAATAGGAATTGAAATGGTTAAGATGTTGATTTCCTAATGAATTAGTTCTGCATTTGAGTTAGGGTTACTTGTGAAAGTTGAAACTGAACTTACATATGATGCATATGGAAATAGATTACAATGTTGTTTATGTATATGTTGAAATCATGAAATGCAGTTTATTAGTGTATACATGATTTAATGATAGCATAGATCCTTCTTTTCTTTATATATGATTGTATATGTGGTGATTTCATGAGATACTAATAATCTGATCGAGTGTGCAAGATTATGACCATGGTTTAAAATGTGGGGAAACAAGGATGGATAAATGTGAAAACAGTAAAAGACCAAGGTTAACTATACGAAGAGATTGACCTCATTTTTATGTGTTTTAATTCGTATATGTGATGTATGAGTGTATGTTAATTTGTAAGTTTATATATGTGCATAATTGGATGTAATAATATGTGTTAAATATAATTGTGATTATCCATTTGGCATGCCATGTGTGAATTTAAATGGAGTGATGTGTTCCTTATATTGTGTAACTTGAAACTTGTTTGTATGTGTTGGCATGCCTAAGTGGAATGGTTAGACTTAACACTACCCTTAGGTCACTTTGTGAGTTCCTAGGTGTGGTTGCTTGATTAGGAAACCAAGACTTGACTCACATCATTTCCATTTTCGTGAGTTAACTTCTCATGAGTTTTAGGGAGGTTAAAATGAGCCCTATGGAGTGGTTAAGGTGAGTTTTAGCTATCCCAATGTATGTACATAGGTTTGGGGATCAACTTTTGCCTATTTAAACACCCAAAGCTTCCAAATGACCTCTTAAAGAGAGCCTTCTTTTGGAGTGACGAAATTGGGTATGGATTCAAGACTATCCCTTCTCCCCATTTCTTGGTTATCCTCACATTCCCTAGTTAGGGACAAGTGGTAAGGAAACACTATCCTAGGAAATTACTCCTCATTGGGATGGGGTAGAGATAGGAAGAATGTTTTTCCTATTAGCAAAATGGGAGGAAAAAGTAGAACACTTCTTGCACTTGGTTTTGGAGAATTCATCTGGGTAGAGGCTACTAGCTTAGAGAGGATTAGGAGAGAGGATTTGGAAGTGAAGAAGAAAGGCTTGGGAAGGATTATAGCTCTTCATCAAGTTCATCTTGCCATTTCTTCTTGGAGGAAGGTTAGTGCATCTACCATGAAAGACTGACATATGTAATTGTTATGGTTTTGTAAATTCATGTTGTATGTGTTGTGTTGATTTCAAGTTTTGTTTCAAGAAGTTTTCTTTGGTTTTCCTTATGTGTGTTTTGGGAGTGCAAGACTATACTCACCTTTGGGAGGGTTGAGATTCTTGAGGGTGAAGGGGTTAGTTGGTGATTTTCCATTTGTGCAGAGCCCTTCCTCTTGGAGGAAGGGGATAGAAGCATGGATGTATGGGCATCCCTGTTGCCTACTTTTGTTCTACTCTTTGGGGGCCATAAGGGAAGTGATTGTGTTATATGAAGTGAGTAAGTTGGTTATGAAGATGAGCCTTGTGAAGGCAATGTTATATAAAAACAAAATTGTTCTTGTTTAAGTAAGGCTTTCTCCAATGGGTTAATTTCAACCTTCACCCATTTTTGGATCTAATGAGATCCTTTGTGCAAAACATGGGATTTGGGAGTTCTTTTGTGTTGTTTTTGTTTTAAGTGTATGTGTATGAGTTTTTTTGTCACCCATCCTACCTCGTTTCCCCTAGCTCAGGGGTGGCCTTATAAAGGCCTAGGCTGGGAGGTGAGCCTCCATGGTCATGTTGAAATTTTCTTGAATTTGCAGGTTTTAGCTTGGATGCACGATGAAGATAATGTCAATTGAGTTATTTGGTTCATGGTTTATTCTGGTTTAAAATTCCTTAGAAAAGGAAAGATTTGAGTTAGAAAATGTTATCATTGTAACAACTCTATGTAGAGTTTTGTTTCCTTGTAATATAATTCTGTAATGTGACTCTTGAAATAAAGAGAGGGATGATGTATTACTTTAGTCTAGAGGATTATTCAAAATTAAATTTGATTATTTATGTAGAAGAAAAATGAAATTTTGTATGTTTATAATTACCAATATTTTGACTTGAATTTATGTTATAAAAAGAAGTAATTTATCTCTTAATGATTTGATGAAATAAGTTGTAATACCTTCAGCTAATAGTATGGACAGAAATTTAATTTTGATTATTTTTGTAAAAAAAAAGATATCTTGCTTTATTAAGATATTTGGTGTAGATATATTATTAATGCAAAAAAAAGAATTTTATTAGTAGTGTGATTTTCCTTTTTCTGTTATAAACCAGAAAACATTCTCCTTATTATAAAAAAAAAATAGAGGAAACAAGTGAATTTTGTAAACTGGTTATTTAAACTTTCTTTCTTTAAAATGTTCAAAGAAATAATTGGGTATTCATTTATTTAATAATATATATACATTTTAAAGTATATATTTAAACATAAACTTTAAGATAAATAAGTTTAATTAATTTATATATAATTCCATTAGATAAATATATACATATGTATAAATATAAATATATATAAACATATAACTATATATATATATATATATATATATATATATATATATATATATATATATATAATAAATTAACGTTTTCATTTAAACAGTTTTTATTTTTTTATTTTTTTAAAAGGCTTTAAATTTTTTTGGGGGGCGTTGTTTTCACAGCCACCCCCGCACTACCATAGGGTTGTGCACGCGGAAGGGCAATGGCCCTGTGCCATTGTCCCCACTCAGGGGGTGGTGGGCAGGGAAGCCCTGCACACTACTGGTGGTGCGGAGGGTTTAAAGCCCACACACCACCAATGGGGTGTGGAAGGGCTCATGCCTCCGCTACCCCCCTTTTTTGAGGGCGGTCGAACTACGCGCACGCAGCCGACAGTCTGCCCCCTTTCAAATTTTTTTTTTTTTTTTAAACTTCTATTTTAACATTTATTTGTTTTCTTCAATAAACAAAAATGTAAAACTTCATAAAAAATCTACCCAATGGGTAGTCATTAAAATATAAACGAAGGATATTTTCGCCAGATACTTGTTGTATAAAAAAAATAGAAAAGTAAATAAATGACAAATCTATTTATCTTATAGATAAAAATATATATATAAACTTGAAGTAGAGTAGTATTCTCTAGCTTCATACAGTGGAAAGCCTGCGTAAATAAAGAAGATAAACTAAAGCAATAAAATAATAATTTGACAGTAAATCATATATCCAGTTAACTAGATGCAGTACTCATAGATCTTAAAACACAAAAAAAAAAGGAATCCTAGCTAATTTTCTTACCCCTAATGTGATTTCTTTGAAAGAGGGTTTTTGTTGAAACCCCTAATCCATTAGGGTTGGTTGCAAACCCCTCTTAGATTCGGTTACACATATACACACAAGTGTATATGTGTATATATACACACCCTAGGTGTGTATATGCACACATGTACACGTGTATACAAAAAATACTTCATTTACCATCACCCATGCCTCTAGCTCAACCTGCACGCACAAAAATGAAGAAATTAGGGTTTCGAATGAGTTTTATATTTTGACCTAACCCTAAATTCGAATTAGGGTTAGGGTTGGCCACTTAGGCCTTTTTTAATTTTATAGTCTAAATCATGTTTCACTAAGTTAATTAATGCTTGATGACTATGAAGGCACTTTAATTTAAAATTTGATTTAGTTAATGCATGAATATTTTTATTTAGATTTTAGGAAATGGATAGCTTTTAAGTTGTGAGTGGGAGATTAATATTTTATTTTTTTTTAAATAGAGTTTGAGATTTTAAACATAACTAAAATCTCTAGTGAAATATTTATTATTTTAATATTAGGTGTCATTTTGAATTATTTAGATAAGTGTTATGTTGAATTAATATTAAATTGTTCTTGAATCTTTTTTGATTTATTAATGAAATTGATTATCTTCAATTTTAAATTTATTGATAAATCTAATCTAATTTTATTTTTATTTTTTTGTTTCATTATGGAGGGTAATTATATTATATATATATTTATTTGGTATTATTTTAATATTTTTAAATGATTAACCCTAGGGGGAGGTTTTATTATAATCCTATGTTGGAGACTTCGTTAGCCATAGGGTTAAATTATTATTAAGATTTTGTTAAGGTTATTTTAACCTTTTTAATTATCTAATAAGCTTGATGACGTTATAATTTAAATTAAAATATAATATTTAAAATAATAAAATATTAAGACATTAATATTTGAAAGGGGGCAATTATTAAGGTAACCCTAGGTAATGCATAGAGTTATTAATATAACCCTATTTTATAATAATTATTAAGTAAAGTTCACCCTTTTATTTTAATTCCCGATAATTAACGTTTGGATGAAACCATTAGGGATTTTTAGAAGCCTAGTTAGGTTTTAGAGATAACTAACACAGACATCATTTAAGGGATGTTGGCAAGCTAGCGTTTGTCATGATACCCCTTAGGTGTTAACCTGCGTTGGGTTTCACATTATGTTCTAGTTAAACGTTACTTGTGTGTTATCCTAGTAGACTTTTGTGCCTTTAGAAAACAAAAAATTGTTGGTGTGTTTTGCCTTAGTTTTTTTGGGCATTACAACTACAAAAGCAAGACCTTGGTGAATTATGAGTTAAACTATAGTTTCATAGAAAGAGCATGTTTGGTGGTATTTTTTGCTTCCCTAAAACTACGACATTATATGCTATCTCACAAAATCAAACTCATAGCAAAGATTGATTCCTCGAAATATCTATTAAGAAAAACATCCTTAAAAGGAAGGTTGGACAAATGGGTCATGGTACTAAGTGAATTTGATATAGAACATATGGACAGAAAGGTAATAAAAGGCCAAGTCATAGTAGATCAACTAGCAGAGGCACCTTTAAAAGATGAATACCCTATTCAAGTGGAATTTCCATATGTAGAAATTATCAACATTAAAGCAAAAACATGGGAACTTTACTTTGATGGTTCTTATACCCAACATGGCTCAAGAGAAGGCATATTATTGATTACACATAAAGGATCCACAATTCCAAAATCAGATAAGCTACTATTTCCATACACCAATAATATAGTTGAATATGAAGCACTTTTTATTGGCTTTTAGAATGGAAAGTGACAAAATTGTAAATATATGGAGATTCACAACTAGTCATAAACCAAATTAATGATGAGTACCAGACAAAAGATGACAAGTTAATACCCTATAAGAAGATGATAGATGATCTAAAGAAGTACTTTTTTATCACATTTGAACAAGTACCTAGAGAAAAGAATAAAGAAATAGATGCCATGGCGACATTGGCTTCACTCTTACAGATGCCAGACCAAAGCGCAAGATATGAATTCTTGGTAGAAGAAATGGAACAACCTGCATTTGACCCATCCAATGCCCACATCATTTTCCTATTAGTGGGACATGAGTCTCACTAGTATAGATCCATCTATACTTATTTGAAAGACCAAACCCTACCCTTGGACCAAACCCAAAACTAGAAAAGAAACTTCATAAGACAAGCCTCTCATTACACCCTTGTATCTAACACATTGTATCGCAAGAGTCTCAATAGAATGATTTTAAGGTGTCTAGAGAAGGAGGAATTTAAACTATCTTTGCAAGAAATCCACGAAGGAAAATGTGGGTCACATTCAAATGGGTTAAACTTAGCTAAGAAACTTCTAAGGATGGGATATTATTGGCCCTCCATGGAGAAAGATGCATTCCATTTTGCAAAGATATGTAATAAATGCCAATATCATTGAAACTTAATTCATGTACCATCTCAGGAACTACATCTTATTACTACTCCTTGGCCCTTTTATCAATAGGGGTTGGATCTAATCGAGATGATTTACCCACCTTCATCCAACAGTCATAAGTTTATAATAACTGCAACAAAATATTTTACCAAATGGGTCAAAGTTGTGCCTTTGTCTACCGCAACGGGAAAACAAATCTCAATGTTCATTTTAAACCATATAATTTATAGATATGGCATCTCTCAATCCATCATAACAGACAATGCTAAGAACTTTAAGAAAAAAATACCTAAAAGAGTTGTTTGAAAAGTTGTGTATGATCCATCATTCATCTTCAATCTATTATCCACAAGGGAATGGACAAGCAGAAGCCACTAAAAAGAATATCCTAAAAATATTGAAAAGGATAATGGATAATTAAGGGAGAGATTGGCACATCCAAATAAATCCAACTCTATGGGCATATCAAACAAGTGTGAGAACGCCAATGGTACACCTTTTTCTTTAGTATATGGAGCCGAAGTAGTGCTAACACTAGAAGTAGAGATTCCATCTTTACGAGTCTCATTACATGGGATATTAATGGAGGAGGATTATAGGATTACAAGACTTCATAAGTTATAGTTACTTGATGAGCGACAACAACAAGCCTTTGATCATCTTAGAGTGTACTAAAAAAAGAATGTCAAGAAACTACAACAAACACATTAAGCCAAGGGAATTTCAAATAGGTGACTTGGTATTGAGAGAAAATCCTAAGAATCGGGCGGAAAGAGAGAAAAAAGGAAAATGGGAAGCAAATTGGTTAGGACCTTTTTTCATTACTTCTTCCCTTGGAACAGTTACATAAAAGCTAGCTAACTTTGATGGAGAGGAACTACAAGAAGCCATTAATAGCATACACTTGAAGAGGTTCTATACCTAAAATAGATGAAAGAGTATAAGTGGAAAGAGTATCAAAATATCATATGAGAGAGAATACCATTTATTTTGTATAGTCAAAAGTGACCCTTAAAAAATTCAAAAAAATAATGGAAAATGATTTTGAGAAAAGAAGAAAAAAAGCAGAAAAGCAAAAAAGTCCAAAAATAGCAAAAAGAGTTCTTGAAGAAAGAAAAAATAGTGAAAAAGTGAGCATGAAGAAATCCAAAAATATTCAAATATGGATCCTGAAAAAATTGTTGTCTTGGTGAAAACCTAACAAATAGGCGCCTTGGCAGCAAAAAAAAGCATATAAAAGAGAAAAAGAGCAATTAATTCAATTGGTGAAAACTTGGTAAATAGGCACCATTGAAAGTCAAGTCAAGTCTCATTCTGCATTTCCTAGCCATCCTTGTATATATTGCATTCAGCAGCATTTGTAAATATTGCATAATAAATCCCAAAGTTGCATTTGTAAATGCCCAAGGTTTTCGTCATAAATTTGAAAATTGTCCAAGTCCAACATCACAATGGAATCAAATTGGGGGTAATCTATTCTAAATCAGAGAGATTCATCAAACAGCCACCAATTGAAACAAATCAATGCATCCAACCACAAGCATAACACTTAGACATTCGATTTGAATCCTAATCCAAATTTTGATCTCACAATGAACAACTTTGATCCTCAAATTTCACAATGACCTTACTATTTTATCAGGATTAAAAAGAACAAGCAAGTATGAAATGGATGAAATTCTACTTGAAATATGGATTTAAAAAACAATGGCAATTTTTCTAAGTGTTTACCTAATTGGTGAAATCATGTTTTTTATTAGAAGATTGATGAAGTCTTGGACTAGATAAGCGATGATAAAAGCATGATATTTTCTTTATTTCTGCATGACTGTTCTAAGATTAAGGTTTTAAGATATGTATCATCTATATAATGACATGATCATCAAAGAATCATCGAGGACATGTACATATGGTGAAATTGAAATCTCTGTCTATTTACACAATAGGATACCTTGGTCATTTTGATCTTTACTATCATAATGCCAAAATCCACTTGCAACATTGAATCTGACGAAAGCAGTATTCATACTATCATGGTTGAAAATATAACCAATGAAAATTGTACCAATTTTAGGCATGTAACTCCAAAGGAAAGAGGTATTCATTCATCATGGTTGAACAAGTGAGGATTGTACCAATTTTGGTTTCAAAAAGCTCGATGATGAAAATAAGCATCCTTATCTTGAATAGAGACGACTAGATGCATCCATGATATATTAAGTGCATATTACCTTGCATGTGGGTCCTTTTCTCAAAATTTGTCATGAAAGATAAAAGGGGTGGAGTTACGAATGAAAATTGAAATATTCTTCATTACTTTACGTGATCAAATGTGTTGGATACCCAAAATCAAATTTTCATCTTAGTTAAATTTGCATGGTATATAGATTGGATAAGGTTAAGTGCATTTATTAGACCCATTAATCATAAAACTACATCCATTAGGTTATTCATTAATCATAAAATGTTATGTAAGTGCATTAAGTTCATTATCCACTAGATCAAGCATTAATCATTAAATTAGATTGCATTAGGTTAAATACATTATCCATTATTCATTAGATCCATTAAAACCAATTGCATTCATCATTCATTACTCATTAAAATAAAATAATTAATCATTAAATGAGATTGCATCATAAGATAAAGATAAGATGAGATAAATTTATTAATATCCAACAAGAGACCACAAGGGTGGGACTAAAGAGTGTACAAAATAAAAGACCGCCAATAGCAATAGCACCAAGCAGTGCCAAGGAAACAAAGCAAACAGGGAAAACAAGAGATACAAGAAGAAGCAAGGAGCACAAGAGTGAGGCAAGGACTAAGGGTCCTTCCTCAGTAAAAATAAGCCAAACATTAAGTTCATTATCCACTAGATCAAGCATTAATCATTAAATTAGATTGCATTAGATTAAATACATTATCCATTATTCATTAGATCTATTAAAATAGATTGCATTCATCATTCATTATTCATTAAAATAAAAGAATTAATCAATAAATGAGATTGCATCATAAGATAAAGATAAGATAAGATAACTTTATTAATGTCCAACAAGAGACCACAAGGGTCTATGGGACTAAAGAGTGTACAAAATAAAAGACTGCCAACAGCAATAGCACCAAGCAGTGCCAAGGAAAGAAAGCAAATAGGGAAAACAAGAGATACAAGAAGAAGCAAGGAGCACAAGAGCGAGGCAAGGAATAAGGGTCTTCCTTTATGCTATGCTTCTTTTTATCGAGGAAGGACTAAAGGTCCTTCCTCGATAAAAAGAAGGATAGCATAAATCATTAATTAAGTATTTAGATAGAGCATAAATCATTATTCATTAAATTACATTAAATCATTAAATCATTATACATATAGTATTAAAACTGCATTTAGATTCATTATACATTAAATCATATTAAAGTCACTATTAAAGCATCATCCATTGCATTAAATATCCATGAAAGTCACCATTAAAACATGTCATTCAATTTACATCCATCTATTATATGTCATAAATAATACATCATTCTATAAAGAAAGTAAAGTAGAAGCATCCATATCATTTTGCATCAAAAAAGCATAAAAATGAGCATATAGGTAAAACCATATAGAAATGCATGTCATCGTAAAAATCAAATTCCAACACATAATGACATCAAGTAAAGTGTAATCAAAAGTCCATCAAATAATCAAATGTCCATCAGAGTGCATCAAAATACATCAAAACAAAATCTCGATCAAAAGATACATGATATATCAAAAGTGTGCACATCAAGGAATCAACTAGCACCACCTGCACCTGTATCGGTACCATCTATACTAGGACCATTTGTATCTGTGTCAGGACCCCTACTAGAACTAGGCTATGAACTATTATGAGCCATAGCATCCATGAATGTCTGCATCATAGTACTCAACTGGGTCATCTACTATCTCATCTAAGATACATTAACCTTTAAAGATTTAACATCCCAAACCAAATTATCAGAGCCTGTGAACCCGGAGTTGTCTGTATTGGTGGAATAAGAGGCACTAGTGGACCTGGTATAGGGGCAACTGGTGGAGTAGGCCCAACTCTGAAAACCCAAGGTCTATGATGACCCCAACCAAAAACTCTAATCTAACGCAAGGCTCTCAAAGGTCCTCCTCTCATTCGTACCCTATCACCTCTCATCCATACACCACCTTTAGGAGGCATAGGGACAACAATGAGTACAATATCCCACCCACCCCATCTGGCTCTCCCATCTCTCCTCCCTCATCTTCCACCTCTCTTGCCACCATCGTCATTGATATCATCATCAGAGTGATCATCAATATCTAGTATTGGCTCGGTTAGATCTATAAATCTCAGAAATGGGTTGACTGAACCATTGAGCGTAATAATCAGTCATACCAGCATCCACAATATGCTCTTTCATATCGTAGGCTAAATTAGAAAGGCCTAGGAGCCCATAACGTGCAACATGGTAGTCAATCTAAGGACCCCATAAGGATTTCCCCACCTGTACTTTGTGTATATAATGCCAAACCATGTGGCCTATCCTATATCTGACCAAACTGATGGAGTACCATGTGAAAAAAAATCACTCAATGACCAGAGGGGTATGACTTATCATCCATCGAGGCATGCACATAAATGGTAACTCGGTAGCATCCTCTCTCCATGGATCACAACCAAGATATGGATACTAGCTAACCTAATCAAGGTCATCAAGTATACATCGCCAATAATCAACCTTTCCCAGATGAGACTGGACAAAAATACCCTCATAAATATATGCAAATGGCCACCTTGAATCTCTGTCATGTACTGCAACTGATTGAGTGATCGATATATGCTCCCAAGTCCACAACTATAATAAAATTTCTCCAGCAGATAAGGCAACAGTGTGTCTATATACACCATGATGCAACTCATGATAGAGTTGTGCCAGAACACAAGAACCCCAATCAAAACAACGAGGTTGTGCTATCATATCCTCGAAGTGATGCAGGAGCATCCTAGATTGTCTTGCTATCCTTCTCATTTTGTTCATTCTGCCAATAAATACCGAGTTGTAGTCATTGTCGAATTGTAGTCTTTGTCGAGCTTTCCTGTGTGTCAAGTTGTCCAGTGTTGGTTGAGTGCTCCTGTATGTGCCAAGTTGTCCAATGTTGGCCGAGCATTCCTTCCTGTGCTAAGTGAACCTATTATTTGCTGATACTTGGTTCTTCTTTGACCGAGTTTTTTTGTGTTTGGTTCCTAGTTCGAGTTGACTTATGTATTTAATTCAGATTGTGAATTTAATGCTAGGATATTATCTTGGGATGTGTGCAGACTGTTTTGTGCTCGACCTTCTATTATGTAATGATCTAGAATCTTCTATAAGCCATTTTGGCAAGTATAAATAGGGATGTCTAGGAGGCAGCAAGTAGTAAGGGGTAAGAAGGTAGAAGATAGATTCTAAGTCTAAATTTTCATAAATCTTGTTGGCTGCAACTCGGAAGGCCTCACAGTCGGGCATGTATGCGAATAATTAGATGAATTAATAAAGCATTTTTGGTTCCTTCTCTCCTTGGTGTTTCTCTATTTTGTTTTCTTCCATTGTGTTTACTCTGCAAGGTGGTTGGATAGTAAGGTGTGCCTTTGGCCCTAGCCTTTATGTTCCCTCCTTGCACCAGGTGGTATTAGAGTAGAGGTTTTTCCTTGAGGAGATTGGATCATGTAGAACCCTAAATTGGATTTGGTTGTAGGGTGGCAGATCTACGGATTTGACCTATAACTTGCAGAGGGTTACAATCTTGCAATAACCTATTTTTTCAAGATGGTTCGAGGTAGAGGAAATGTTGATAATGTTGTGATGGACATGTTAAGACAAATTGCAACCAGATTAGATGTCATGGAGATAGCCCAAAGGAGAGGAGCACATCTTGATGATATGAGTGATGATGAAGAAAAGGCACCAAACCCTAATCTAAAACCTGAGGAAGATCAAGATGAGGAAAGATTATTGAGAGTATTAACTAGGAACATTCAAAGCCTATTTTTGAAGTTATTCCTTATGATGGAAAGTTGGATACTAATGTTGTGTTGGATTGGATCTCTGATATGGAGTTCTTTGAGTTTTAAAACACTCCTGATAATAGGAAGGTGAAAATTGCAATCACTAGGTTGAAAGGTCATGCCTCACTTTGGTAGAAGCATTTGCAAACTGATAGACAAAGAAGAGGAAAGGAACAGATCAGAACCTGGTTGAAAATGGTGAACAAGGTGAAGAAGTTCCTCCCTGTTGATTACCAAGTTATCTTGTTGAGGAAGATGCCAAACCTTAGATAAAGGGACATGACTGTGAAAGAATACACTAAGGAATTCTATAGATTGGACATCTGATATGGACATGTGGATGATGAGGTTGAGAAAGTTGTAAGGTACATGAATGGATAGTGTGGAAGAAGCATATCAATATACCTTGAAAGCTGAGGAGATCTTGACTAAGAAGCATGAACAAAGACAGAGAGGTAGAGGTGGTAGATTCCAGAGGGGTAGAGGTAGATCCTATGGTGAAGGTGGCAGATCTGATAATTTTGCACAAGGTAAGGGAAAATCTAAGTGGAAAACTAAAGATAAAAGCAAGACCGAGTGGAAGGGTAGTAGTTCCTACCAAGGAGGTACTAGTTCATACCGAGGATGAAGTAGTTCTTATTCTAGAGGTGGTTTTAGTGGTAATTATTTCAGATGTGGCAAAGAAGGGCATATATCCTTTTAGTGTAGACACTTTGATAGAAGTGAATAAAGTCACAAGAATGCTATGGTACAAGAGGACCTTGAGGATTCATCAAGTAGACCTGAGGATGGAGAAAACCTAATGGTAAGGAGAACTTTGTGTAATAAAAGAGTTGATGAAAAATCTATCCTAAGGAGAAGTCCTTTCAAGACCAAATGTAAGATGGTAGGAAAATGTTGCAAAGTGATTGTTGACAATAGCAGTTTAATGAATTTGGCATTTGAGGAGCTGGTTACAAAGTTGCAATTGTAAAGGTTGAGACACCCTAAACCTTATCATGTTTCATGGATCAAGGATGAGCATACATTGTTGGTGATTGAGCAATGTATTATAAAATTAAAGATTGGAAATTACTTTGATGAAGTTCTGTGTGATATTTATGCCTATGGATTGTTGTCATATTCTGTTGGGTAGACTTTGGCAGTATGATAGATATGTTGTGCATGATGGTAGATTGGATCAATATACTCTTTGGGCGAATGGGAGAAAGAAAACATTGTTACCTTTGATTGAGGTTTTAGATGAGATAAATTGTACTACTATAAAAATTTGTATGGTTAATGGAAAGCAATTTGAGAAAGACATGAAGACAAACCAAGTTTGTTTTTCTATAAGTCCTAAGGGGTCGAGTTGTGGTAGTAATGACTGAGTGAAAAAAAATAGTAATGGCCAAGAAACAGAAGAAAGTAGAGACCGAGTGCCAGTAGAAATTAAAAACTTGATGAATGAATTCAAGGAGATTGTTGTAGAGGATAATCATGATGGCTTACCATTGATAAGAAGTATAAGTCATTGTATGGATCTGATTCCTGGAGCTAGTTTTCCGAATAAAGAACCATATAGATTGACACCTATTGAGAATGAAGAACTTAACAGACAAGTGCAGGATTTGTTGTAGAAAGGTTTGATTAGAGAGAGCTTCAGTCCATGTGTTGTACCTGTTGTGTTGGCACCTAAGAAGAATGGAGAATGGAGAATGTGTATTGATTCCAGAGCTATCAACAAGATAACGTGAAGTATAGGTTTCCTATGTCGAGGATGGATAATATAATGGATTGTTTGAGTGGATAAAATTATTTTACCAAGATTAATTTGAAGAGTGGTTATCACCAGATCAGAATCAGAGAAGGTGATGAATGGAAGACTTCTTTCAAGACAAAAGATGGTTTGTATGAGTGGTTGGTTATGCCTTTTGGTTTGACTAATGCACCTAGTACTTTCATGAGGTTTATGAATGACACCTATTGAGAATGAAGAACTTAACAAACAAGTGCAAGATTTGTTGTAGAAAGGTTTGATTAGAGAGAGCTTGAGTCCGTGTTTTGTACCTATTGTGTTGGCACCTAAGAAGAATGGAGAATGGAGAATGTGTACTGATTCCATAGCTATCAACAAGATAACTTGAAGTATAGGTTTCCTAAGTCGAGGATGGATAATATAATGGATTATTTGAGTGGATAAAAATATTTTACCAAAATTGATTTGAAGAGTGGTCGTCACCATATCAGAATTAGAGAAGGTGATGAATGGAAGACTTTTTTCAAGACAAAATATGGTTCGTATGAGTGGTTGGTTATGCCTTTTGGTTTGACTAATGCACCTAGTACTTTCATGAGGTTTATGAATGAACTTCTCAAGATATTTTTAGGTAAGTTTGTGATTATTTATTTGGATGATATTCTGATATTTAGTAAGACTAAGGAAGAACACCATGAGCATATTCAACAAGTGTTGCAAAGATTGAAAGAGGAGAAGTTACTGATTAATTTGAAGTGTTCCTTTATGCAAGAGGAGATTGTGTATTTAGGATTTTTTATTATAGCTAATGGTTTAAAAATGGACCCTAAGAAGCTTAAAGCAATTTTGGAGTGGCCTACACCTGAGAATGTGGGTGAGGTAAGATCATTTCATGGTTTGGCTAGTTTCTATAGAAAGTTCATTAATAATTGTAGTTTTGTTTGTAATGTTATGACTGAGACTATGAGAGGAGATAAAATGGATTTTAAGTGGACACATGGAGCTGACAAGAGTTTTGAGACTTTGAAACAAAAGGTTTATGAGTTACCTACGTTAGCTTTGCCTGATTTCAATAAGGTATTTAAAGTTGAGTGTGATGCAAGTGGTAGTGAAATAGGAGTAGTGTTGAGTCAAGAAGGTAAACCTGTTGCTTTCTTTAGTGAGAAGTTGAATGATGCTAAAAAGAAGTATTTTGTGTATGATCAAGAGTTTTATTTTATTGTTCAAGATTTTAAAAAGTGGAGACATTATTTGATTCCTAAGGAGTTTGTGTTGTATACTGATCATAAAGCTTTGTAGTATTTGGGAAGTCAACATAAGCTAAATTAGAGACATATGAAGTGGGTTGAATATTTATAAAGTTTCACATTTGTGATCAAGCATAAGAGTGGATTTACTAACTGAGTTGTAGATGCATTGAGAAGAAGACGTTCTTTGTTGACTGAGATGAAGGTTGCATTTCTTGGTTTTGATGAGATGAAGGAATTGTATGATAGTGAACCTAATTTTTCTGAGGTGTGGAGAGAGTGCAGAGCACCAAATCTATCAGAACAACTGAGTAAGTTTGAGGAACTTTTCATTCAAAAAGGTATGTTTTTCAAAGGAATTCAGTTGTGTATACCAAGAAGTTCCATGAAAATTAATTTGTTTAAGGAAAATCATTGTGGTGGATTGGCTGGACATTTTGGAATTGATAAGACATTGAGTTTGCTTAAGGAAAAGTATTATTGGCCACATATGTATAAGGATGTTCAGAATTTTGTAAGGAGTTATGGAATTTGTCATGTTGCAAAACGAGCAAGTCAGAATCCTGAATTGTATACACCTATTCATGTTCCTGAGAAACCTTGGAGTGACATCAGTATGGACTTTATTCTTGGATTACCTAAGACAGTAAGAGGCTATGGTTCCATATTTATTGTTGTGGATAGATTTTCTAAGATGGCACATTTTATACCATGTAAGAAGACATCAGATGTAGTGCATGTTGCTCAGATTTTCTTCAAAGATATTGTTAAATCGCATGGATTACCAAGAAGTATTTTCTCTGACCGAGATAGCAAGTTTGTTGGTTATTTTTGGAGGACTTTGTGGAAGAAGACGGATATTGAGTTGAGGATTAGTTCTACATTCCATCCATAGACAGATGGATAGACAAAGGTTGTGAATAGAATCTTGGGTAATTTGTTGAGATTTTTAGTTGGAGATAAGCCGAGTAATTAGGATATGATATTGGAACAAGCTGAGTTTGCATATAATAATTCTATGCATAGGAGTACGGGAAAACCACATTTTGAGATTGTTGTTGGAATGCAGCCTAGAGGAGTATCAGATTTGAGGGATATTGTTGGTGAAGAATAGAGAAATGTTGAAGGAGAAGTATTTGCTGATTTTATGAAGTCTTTACATGAGGAAGTGAAGTTGAAGTTGCAACAAAGTAATTAGAAGTATAAGGAAAATGATGACAGGACTAGGAGACATCATGTTTTTGAAGTTGGTGATGAGGTGATGGTTCATTTGAAGAAGGGTAGATTTCCTGTTGGAACATACAGAAGCTGAAAATGAAGAAGTTTTGGTCCTTGTAGAATTTTGAGGAAGTTTGACAGTGGTAATGCTTATGAAGTTGAGTTACCTGATGACATGGATATATCTCCTATATTCAATATTGCTGATTTTCATAAGTATCATGAGTCAGATGATGAAGTTGTTATATCATATGTTATCTTAAGAAGTAGGTTGAATAGATATTGGATCAAAGGATTGGTAAAAGAACAAGAGGAAGAGATTACTATGAATATTTGGTGAAGTGGAAGAATAGACCAGTTGAATATTCTTCATGGATTTCTCAATCTGAGTTGGATTCAGATCGGGTTGTAACATCTCAATGATTCAGTAGAATCATTTCTTTCAACCCTGGTTGTCTAATGTAGGAGCATCCTAGGTTGTCTTGCTATCCTGCTCATTTTGTTCATTATATCAATAAGTATCCAGTTACAGTCATTGTCGAGTTGCAGTCTTTACCGAGAATTTATGTGTGCCTAGTCGTCCAGTGTTGGCCGAGTGCTCCTGTATGTGTCAAGCTGTCTAGTGTTGGCCAATTGTTCCTTCTTGTGCCGAGTGAACCTGTTATTTACTGATACTCATTTTTTCTTTGACCAATTTTGTCTATGTTTGGTTATTAGTTGGAGCTAACTTATGTATTTAATTTAGGTTGCAAATTTAATACTAGGATCTTATCTTGGGATGTGTGCAAACTGTTTTGAGGTAGGCCTTCTATTATGTAATGATATAGAATATTTTGTAAGCCATTTTGGCAAGTATAAATAGGGATGTCTAGGAGGTAGCAAGTAGTAAGTAAGGGGTAAGAAGGTAGAAGATAGAGTCTAAGTCTAAATTTTCATAAATCTTGTTGGCCGCAAACCGGAAGGCCTCATAGCCGAGCATGTATGTGGATAATTGGATGAATTAATAAAGCATTTGTGGTTCCTTCTCTCTTTGGTGATGTTCTCTTTTTTTTTTGTTTCTGTTGTGTTTACTCTATAAGGTGACTAGATAGTTAGGTGTGCCTTTGGCCCTAGCCTTTCTGTTCCCTCCTTGTGCCACCAAGATACAACCCCAACCGACTATAAAACCATGTCCTATGTGATCTGGCAATAGGAACTCACCGATCAAGATGCCTAATACTACAAGAAGCACAAGAGAGGAATCAAACTGCACCCACAAGATGCTCTCATCACTGATAGTGGGATCACTGAATAATTATCTACAAACTGTACCATCATAAACCTGGTCGTAGTATACAATCTCTCCATGAGTAGGAATACAGAGTAACCTATAGACATACATGGGAATGATGGTCATCTCCCCAAGTGGCAAGTGGAACTTATTATGGTCAGAGTGCCAACACTCTGCCATAGCAGTAAATAAACCCTGATTCAATCAAAATTGAGGCATATCCAATAAGAATGACAGGTCACGTCGATCAATTAGACACCACTCATGAGTATTTAGATCATCAACCATGTCCAATAGCCATGGGTAGAGACCTCGGACATACAACTTCCAGAGGTGAACCTGCATAATCAAGTGACGTTAAATTGGTTATCAATCATCAAAAGTGAACTATCACAAGTCAATCATAATCCTATCTTATCAATATCATCATCAATTTTCCTAATTCTACTCAAAGAAGATGGAAAACAATCAACCTAATCAAACCAATCAGCCAAGATTGACAATCAACATTCATTAAACATGATCAAAACTGACACTGAACCATGTGTTTCATCACAGGATCCATCATTTTCATTCATCGATTGATCACGCGAATCATTCAAACTGGACAACTCTATCAAAATTAGGAAAAAATTTGTAGAAGGCTCTACGCGCTACTTTATAGATTGTACGTGCTATAAATCATAAGCGCTACTATTTTTATCATACGCACTAAACTAACCTATAAGTGTTATTCTATGGTGAAAGTGTTACTTTATGACTGTGTACACACTATGGAAAATCTAAAATGCGCTGAGTAATTTGTACACACTACCTAATTCATCAACGACCTAAACTTGACCTAGGGCATCCATTTGTACGCATCACTAAATTTATCATAAGTGTTATTTTACAATGTGGATGCACTAAAATGGACTTGTATGCATTACTAAATCGATTGTATGCACTATTTAAAAATTTTGGCAAAAACAAATATTTTTAACACCTAAAAATTTAGATTTTTTTAAAAAAATTAGACAAAAATTCACAAAGCAAGTTCATCGGGGTACTCACCGGAGGTCCGTAGTCTCGAGGACGCTAGTGTGTGTGTGAAAATTGTACCTAGCTGCGGACACAACACTTTAGTAAAACATGATGAAGGGCACTAACACCCTTACCAACTCATAACAAAAAACATAACATGGAGACAAAGAGAAGAGAAAATGCTTTAGAAAGCATAAATTAATACTTGAAAATCATTACAACTTGAGAGATCTTACAATCCAAGAGCTTCCTCCAAATATGAGATCTACAACATGAGATATCTTACATCCTCCAAGCTTACAATCCAAGAGCTTACAACTTGAGAGATTTCAATGTGAGCGCTTGCTTATGAATGCACCTATGTCTTCTTTATATAGACATTTACCACCCAAGATATTACAACACCACCAATGTGGGATAAAAGATATTCCTAACTACCTTGATACAAATATTAAATACCCACCCAATTAATATTAAGCACCACCATGTGGGCCAATTATAAAATTTCATTGCCTTTGTGGACCAATAAGAAAATAGAAAGGTGTAACTACCTAGCTACAAATATTAAATGAAAGAACTTTCTACAAATTTTTAAAATGTCACCTACAGACCTCGATAAATGAAATGATTTATATTTATATTTATATTTTATTTATCATTCCCACCTATGCACCTTGGTAAACGAAATAAAAAAAAATTATTTCTTTCTTTTTTTTCTCTTTTTTTTTCTTTTTTCTTTCTTTTTTCTTTTCTTTTTTTCTCTTTTTTTTTCTTTTTTTTCTTTTTATCACTTTCTCTCTCCTCCATTTTTTTTCATGCCCCCCTTTATTTTGTGATGCAAGATGCTCCTGCATGAAAACATTGGAGGTTAGCAAAATCAAAATCTGCAAGTAAATGAAAGTAAGCTAACCAGGTGATTTACTGTCTTCTAGTAGGTGTGAGTATGATGTTCTCAGATTGAAATCAAGATCAGTGACAATGCAACACCTAAACGAAGGATTTGAATGCAAAAGAATGAAAAACTGTATAAATGCAGATTAATCTATATTTTTGTATTTTCTATGCAATAATTTGAAAAACTGTATGAATGCAGATTAATCTATATTTTTGTATTTTATGTGCAATAATCTGAAAAACTGTATGAATCTAAGCTAGATGAATGAAATTGAATGCAGATTTAATCTAAGAATGATATGAATGAATAAATGCTATGATATGAAAAACTATGCAAAACTATGATCAACAATAAAAGATCTCACAAATCACCTGTCACAAGTGTTTAATCCTTCAATCGCCAATTCGCTAGAGTAATTGTGCAAATTCGAGTGTTGATAATTATGAAGAGCTGAGCCTTGATTTTATAGAAATCCAAGGCTTTGAGGATGCAGGAGAAAAACCATAGATCACTCTTGATAAACTCAGGTTGATTTTTGAGTTATTAATAAATCAAAGATAATTAACTCACAAAAATCATGCAAAAGCAGTGTTTAACTCAAAATAGAGTTTAGATCAAATTTCAACTCATCATCATATGTTGAGTTTCAATTTTAAAATTGATTGTTAATTTCTAGTTGCTTGTTTTTCTGATTGTGCACGATTTATTTATAAATTAATTTTAAAATAAAGTGATTTATTCTCAACTTAACAGATTTTTGAATTAAAACAGTTGATTTATGAGTTAATCAATTATTAAATCAAACTTTATTCTAAAACTATATTATTAAATATTGACAACTGACATTAATTAATTAAATAAGAATTTAATCAATTATTCATAAGATTTTTTATTTATTGTCAAAATTAAATAATACAATTTAGGAATAGATAGAATTAAATTTAATTAAATAATTAAGTGACAGTATTAAATCTAATTAATTAAATATTCAGATTATTCAATTAATCAAACTTTAGGATAAATAGGATTTATCGCCAAATAATTATTAAATCAAAGATAATTAGGATAATTAGGAATATTCAAAGAATATTCTTTGATGCAAAATTAAGATAAAATCAATTTTTGATAAAATGATGTGCAGATGTGCCTTAGGTTAGGACTTTGATGTCGATTTCGTTCGAATTGTTGATGTAAGAGGTTAATGAACCTATAGCCCATTTTTGGGGTATTACGTTTTGCCCCTCTTTGAATCAATGTGCGAAGCGTAGTGGTTCAAAGATAGTCTGTGTATGATACTAAAATTGATTTGAAAGGTTAACCGATTCCGAGACAGAAACCAATTGAAAGATTTTGAAGATGTAAGATTTAAGTCCTGATTGACTAAAGATAATGTTAACTATAGCAACAATGAACTGGTGATTATGAAAAAGTATCAAAATGCCTGATTCTTAACCTTATGATTACGAAGAAGTGAGTGACCTAATTCCAGACCTGATTGTCCAAAGGAATCAATATTGGTATCACATCTGAATCCTTCTGTTACGAAGAACAAAGGAAATGACGCTAATGAACCGTTGGTTACGAAAACTTGATACAGTTTACAAGATAGATTTAGGATACCAGATTGATATGGATCTCGATGAATCTGATGTCCCAAGAAATGATAGATTTTCCCCAAGCAATGAGGACTTTAGATGAATCAGTAACTAGACGTGGTTGTTGTCTTGATCACTGAGGAAAGATTTGATTTACAGATTTGATTGATGTGTAATACCATGCCCCCTTCGGGATTAAAATCAAAATCTGACAAGAAAAGTCAGCATTGAATGGTTCAGAAGCATGTTAATTGATTTGAGAAGTGGTTATACACGTCCGAGAATGCATTCTGCATCGTTTTGAGGTCCTAGGGACCAAGTTTGACTAGGTTTGACCATGAGTTGACCATGGTTGACCAAGTTGAAATTTTGATAATTTGATGTAAGATAATTAGTTAAGTTGAATTCTGGATTTCTGTGATGATTGAAGGTCGATTATGCAAGCAGTCAACCGTCCTAGGTTTGAAAATTTTAAATCACAATTTTGACATAGTAAATGATCTCAAATTTTTATTTTGACCTTGAAAATGGGTTAAGAACGTCAAAATTAGTCAGGGGTGCAATTTTCATGGAAAACAGAGCACTTTTGAAAATTAGGTCAAAAAGCTATATAAGGGCCAAAAGGCTCATTTTCAATTCATTATTCACTTTTGACTTTTGAAACTTTGTGGAGCCCTCTAAGCAAAAAAATGGCTAAGATGAAGGTACCTGTCTCTTCCCACCAATTTGAGCGTAGCCGGAGACATCAGCGGCCTCCGCAATATGGACATCCAGTAAGTGGACCTATGTGCCTCTTTGTAAATTCTATTTTTGCATGTTTGTAGTATTTTTAGGTTGTTTTTCGTACATTTTTAATTTTCAATTCTCGCATGTATGGAAACTCGTACGACTATCCTCCGTGACTCGTACGACTTTTCAATTTACTGTAGATTGTCGTATCATAACCCCTAGAAACTTGTTTGAGAGGGACCCAAGAGTCGTAGACATTTCGTCGGGTCCCTCATATGTCGTACGATAAGACCTAGAAAGTCATATAACCATGGTTTGTCATATAAGACCCTGTTGAAACTCGTATGAGTTTTGATGCCAGACTGTGTTGTCATATGAAAAACAGTGAGCTTAAATCACCTCTTTAGGTCAAAAATCTTGATTTTCTGATTCCTTAGGCTGATTGTTGAGCATTTAATGCACCTTCTAAGATAGTGAACTTTTGAATTTCTGTACTTGTAGCCTATTTTTCAACCAAATTACTGATAGGATTCCCTATTTTTTCTCTGTGTAGGTCATATATCTCGACGTGCATATGCGTATCTCACACCCCACGACACAGAGATTATGTGTCTCTTCCAAACCCTATGAGGGTACATCTAGTTGCCTGTGGTCTCGAGTATCAGATTCGGTTGCCCAAGATTAGGGTGAACCACGGACTGCTGACTACTTTGATTGAGAGGTTTCATTCAAAGACCCATACCTTTCACCTCCCTACAGGAGAGATTATTGTTACACCAGAGGACGTGTACAGGATTTTGTGCATTCCATTCCATGGTCCTCGTCCAGATTATGTGAGTTCGAGGAACTCTGGATTACATGCCTTCAGACGATTGTTTGGAGATGATACACAGCTCACTGGGTCGATTTCTTGGGAGACATTAGTGCAGCGCTATGGGCAGACCCATAGATTAGAGTGCATTATAGTTGGTATGATAGGAGGCATTATTATGTTTGACCGTTAGTAGAACGGTCTCTTGATGGGTTGGGCCCCAATGGTTGCACGATTGATGGCCACTCCTTTTGAGTTGGGTTGGGGTCAGTATATGTTGGCTCACATGTTATCTGAGATGCACGAGATCGTGTATCAGGAGGGCAAGTCTTTTGCTTCTGGTGTATTGGTACTTTAGATATGGGCCTGGGAGCATATCCCAGTTTGTAGACCAGTATGTCAGACACAGCGCCAGCCACAGGAGCCGATGATATATGTATACTCTGGTTATGTTACACAGGTGCACATGGGTCATACAGAGTACTGGAGACGCTACCTGGATGATAGTGCATATGTTATTTGGCGTCCATATCTACAGATTGAGGCCTGGCCTACTGCACGAGAGCAATTTAGCTATTTCTGTCAGAGTCAGATATTGATTGGTTGGTCTACTGCAGTGCTTGAGTGCTTCCTTATTACTAGAGTGTGGAGGTAGTACAACATCATTCAAGATGCACCACAGGAGCATGCTGCTTATGCGCGGATACTGAGAGAGCTCGAATTAGGATGGGGCCCTCGATTTTCCTATGCTCTTTGTACACAAGAGTACAACAATATTGTCGGCAGAGATTGGGACTATCGGGCAGATGTTCCAGATGCTGGGGTTATAGATGGTTTTATTGCATGGCTTGCAGAGCATCCGATATACCGATTTTTAGATCCTATAGAGTTGATACCTTCCATGGAGGAGGCTATGGATGTTCTAGGTGCTTCGATGGGTAGAGGTCAGAGACGTATAGGTGCACAGATACCGATGCCCCAGCCTACACCTCTGAGGCCAAGAGCAGTTTTGACGCCTCCACAGAGACCATCTGGTCAAATCAAACCACCTCGTCCCTCTAGTTCTTCTACAGGTAGACATGTCATTTTACAGAGGAGATCGACTAGAGGAGAGAGTGGTACTCTAGGAAGTATAGGTAGTGCAGATGAGGTACTTGGAGCAGAGTAGTATGTAGGTGTCGGTCCTGATCTTGTATAGGACGATACAGATTTTGACTTGGGTGTTGAGGTGAGACATCGTAAGGTGCAGAGAACAGAGGCTGATGATCGGCCAATGAGAGATACAGATATGCCTACAGCAGATGCAGATCCTGGTGTACCACAGACTCCTCAGGAGATCATTAGATGGCTCAAATTACAGGTCAGGGACCTAAAGGTGCGGAGTGCTCAGTTTGAGGAGCATTTTACATAGGCTGACAGACAGCGATCCGAGCTCTGAGAGGAGAACAGGAGATTGCAAACAGAGGTGACACATTAGACCTCTAGAGCCACTTACTATGTTTCTGCCTACTATGTTGTTGTTCCTGCTACTCAAAGAGTACCCACATACTCTCAGTATATGATAGCGTCAGAGAGAGCTAGGGCACCCCGAGCTGAGGCAGTGCCTGATGCACCGTCGCCACCTCCGCCAGATGCAGAGGATCAGGCAGACAGCTGATCTGTCTAGATATTCTAATGTTTTTTCTCTTTTTGTTCATACATATATTGTTCTGATCTTCTGATAGCTAACATGAGCTCATTCTTTTGTACTTTGTGCCAGTAGTGCACCCTTGACTAGTTCGAGTTATATGATATGAGATAGAGATTTTGGTTATGACTTCATTCATACTTGTCATGTTTTGATTTATGATGATACCATGTGATGTAAATGCTATGAGTAGTGTAGAATGTATGTATGGATTTATGCAATGCAATGGTTTCTTTCACATGTATAGATGTTATGCAAATGTAATTGATTATGGAAAGATATGATTTTGATGATGCTCATGTATGTAATGCAATGCAATAGATGGAATGATCATGAATATGTAATGGAATGCAACGATACACATGATATGTTTTGCAGGTATTGAAGAAGACAAGTACTCAGTCTTATATGTTAAAAAGGATGTTTAACCCAAGAGGGTGACTGCTTGCAGTTCTGTGAGGAAACTCGTGTGAGATTCAGCTCTTCATGTCCAGTTTAAGTTTAGTTTAGAAGAATTGTTGAAGTGTTCAAGCAATTTGTGAGATCATGGAATCATGCAAGGTGCAAAATGACATGCAAAATGAAATGCAAACCTAAGACCTAGGACCTAGTCACTGATCATGTGTCGATTTGTTGTCATCATTGAACTTTTTTAGGTAACCGGATAAATCAATATAGCGCTCACTAGTTATGAAACTATAGACATAAGAATATTGATTTGTATGTGCAAGAATCAATACAATGCCCACTGGCTAGACAACCATGGACATATGAATATTGATTTTGTTTTCGGAATGTCGAATTAGATATAAGCACCGAGGCACAAACACCGGGATGACCTGAATATCATGTCCATTTTGATATAGCAATTTGTATAAGCATCAAAACATAGATGTCGTGATGACCAGAATATGCCTTGCAGAACAAACACATCAAGCAGTCAAGAGATCATTCTAAATCTAGTGTGAATTACCCATAGTGACCCTTTATCGTTCACATCCTTAGGTAAGATCATGTTTCACAGTAGGAGAAAGAACTCACTCAAAAAGATAATAGTTAGATCAAACTTCCTTGAATTTTTTGGGTATATGGTCGAGGTACTCATGGCCATCCAATACAAGATGGAGGCTCTTACAGACGCACACCATTTCAATCTAGAATTTCCAAAGTTGTTAGATTTTCACATACAAGTAGAAAACAAAGAAAATATTATGCCCCCAGTCATCACTCTCTAAATCCTGTAAAGGACATCATCGAAGAGCTCGAAGGGACACAATATGAAAAAATCTCAATGCAAATCAGTAAGCATACAAGGAGATAAAAGCATGTAAAAGCATAGATTGTTTTCAATTTGTGTTGATGTTTGATTTCATTGTTGTAGATGCAAAATCTTTTCTGGAGAAGAGACTGACTAACTGACTCAGATGAAGCTTCAAAGGACTCTAATTGGATACGATACATCTAGAATACCCTGGAGGCCATAGGATATGACTTTGATTGCCCCCAAGTTTGAACATTGATAGGATACCGACGCTTTTGCAGATTGGTGTACAAATCGACTTATTGAAAATAGGAATGCAGAAACAAACTGGGAAATATATACAAACTAAAGCAAGACTGAAGGCTGGGAAAGACCAAGATTGCGCTGATAGATGGAGCATTTTGAAACAAGTGGCACCTATTTGTCAAGTTTTCATCATCTTGGCAGAGATTCTTTTTTTGCTACCAAGGCGCCTGTTTCTAGGTTTTCACCAAGGTACTTTTTCTTTTTCTCATTTTTTTGTATTTTTCATTTTTTCAATTTTTTTGTACTTTTGATATTTTTTAATTTTTTGTGATACATCAAGGTGCCTATTTGCTAGGTTTTCACCAGGATGATCATTTTTTAAGGACTTTTTCTGATTTTTATGATTTTTTCAGGTCATTTTTGAATACTTAATGCCTTAGGCATAGAATTTCTTCAGATGGAGAACGTTGATTGGTTCTTAGAGCTGTTCTCCTTGAGTCGTTGAGAGTTGATAGGCTCCAGAGCCAAAAGTAGCAGTGGTTACAAAGGGAACCAGCCAGTTGGGTTCAAACTTCCCCTTGCGTTCTCTATGTGATTGATTTTTAGGATTCTCTCTCAAAACTAGATCGTCAATCTAAAATTCTCTGTTTTTGACTTTCTTGTTGTTACCTCTAGACATTCTCTTCTGATATACTCTGAGATGATCATACTCTGCTTGTATGCGCTCATCTAGTAGTTCAAATTCTTGCAACCTAGACACTATAGTCATCATCAGTTACTAGACCATGCATTATGATTCTTAGTGATGGGATTTCAACCTCAATAGGCAGTACCGCTTCAGACCCATAAACTAAAGCGAAAGGTGTAGCCCCAATGGGTGTTCTGATACTTGTTCTGTAGGCTCAGAGAGTTGGATTGATCATGAGATGCCAGTCTCTTCCTGTTTTATTAACTGTTCAGTGCAAGATTTTTAATAGATTCTTGTTTGAAGCCTCTGCTTGTCCATTCCCTTGAGGATAGTAGATTGATGACCAATATTGTGTAATCTTGAATTTATTACATAGATCACCTAAGTCTTCGTTCTTGAATTGTCCACCATTATCTGTGACTATAGAATGTGGAATACCATACCAACATATGATGTAGTTCAAGATGAACATTGAAATTTTTTTGCCGATTGCTTGAGTCAAAGGGACTGCTTCTACCCATTTTGTGAAATAGTTTGTAGCTATGATTATATGGGTATATCCATTAGAAGAATGAGGATGTATGGCTCCTATAAGATCAAATGCCCATTGGTGAAAAGGCCATTGTGTAGTAAAGGGAATTAGATCTCTCCCTGGTGCATGAATTAAGTTACCATGTACTTGGCACTTTTGACAGTTCTTAACAAACTTGATAGCCTCTTTTTCCATTTCAGGCCAATAGTACCCAACCCTAATAAGTTTTCAAGCTAGTGTTAAACCGTTCGAATGTGACCTACATATACCTTCGTGGACTTCCTCTAATGCACGTTGAGACTCTTCCCATTCTAAACATCTAAGGAGTGTACCATCTAGACCTCATTTGTACAGATCGTGACCAATGATGACATATCGGGATGCATTTCGGATAAAGTATCATTTCTCATGGCAGTTGAAGGCATCGGGAATGATTTGATCTTGGAGATAGGAGAAAAAGTTTTTGTATCGGGATGAATCATAACCAACAATAGTGCAGATCATGCAAGTTTTGGGGGAATCATATGCAGGATAAGATAGTGCTTCTACCAGGAACTCATAGCGTAGTTCATGTTCAGGCTTCTGTAATAAAGTAGATAGCGTTGACATTGCATCAACAGCTTTATTCTTTGTTCTAGGTATTTCCTCAAAGGTGATAGATAGGAAATATTTCTTTAAATCATCTACCATTCTCTTGTATGGGATCAACTTTCCATCTTTCGTTTGATAGACATCATTGACTTGGTGTATTACAAGTTGTGAGTCTCCATGAATGTGTAGTTCTGTTACTCTCCACTCAATTGCTATCTTCATGCCGTTAAGAAGAGCTTCATATTAAGCAATATTGTTTGCGCAAGGAAACTTGATTCTGAATGCTTTAGGGATTGAGTATCTTTGAGGAGTGATGAACAATATGCCTGCTCCAGATCCATTCTATGTATAGGAGCTGTCAAAGAATAACTTCCATGTTCTAGAAGAAAGATTCATGATAGAGGAATCTAGGAATTCCATTTGCATTGGTGTATCATCAAACAAAGGTGTGTCAGCCAGTTGATCTGCAATTACTTGGCCCTTGATAGCTTTTCTTTCAAGATATTCGATGTCAAATTCACTTAATAGCATCACCCATTTAGCTAACCTACCTATGACGGCAGCTTTGCTTAGGAGGTACTTTAGTGAATCAATCTTAGCTACCAAATGTGTGGCATGAGCTAACATGTAGTGTCTCAGTTTCTATGATGCAAAGATCACAGCTAGACAAGATTTCTCAATCATTGAATAGTTATTCTCATATGCTACTAATGTTCTACTGATATAGTATATAGCTCTTTCCTTCTTGTTCTCATCATGTTGTGCTAGTAATACCCCTAGTGATGTATCTGTGGTGGAGACATATAAGATTAATGGCTTCCTTGTATATGAGGCATCAAAATAGGAGAATTTGATAGATATTTCTTGATATGGTTAAAGTTCTTTTCACATTCCTCATTCCATGCAAAGGTCACACCTTTATGTAATATCTTCGTGAAAGGCTGTGATATGTCAACTAGCTGAGATATGAAGTGTCTGATAGATTGTACTTTCCCTTGTAATGTTCTCATTTGACTGATATTCTTGGGAGGTTGCATCTCCATGATAGCTTTGACCTTAGCTAGATCGACTTCAATACTTTTCTTTGAAACAATGTAGCCTAAGAACTTTCCAAAAGTGACACCAAAAGAAAACTTCTTAGGGTTCAGCCTAAGACTAAACTTCTCCATTCGATCTAGTATTTTTCTCAAATCATTTAGATATTCAGATCTTATCAAAGATTTTGTTAAAGTATCATCAACATAATCCTCCATAGTTTGATGCATCATGTCATGAAAGATAGATGTTGTAGCTCTCTGATATGTAGCACCTACATTTTTAAGCCCAAATGGCATGACATTCCAACAGAAGGTACCCCACGCACATGTGAAAGCAGTTTTCTCTTGATCTTCTGGAGCAATTTTTATTTGATTATATCCAAAAAAAACATCCATTAAAGAATACATCTCAAAGCCCGCAGTCATGTCCACTATCATATCAATATTAGGTAATGGAAAATCATCCTTAGGACATGCTTTGTTTACATCTCTGAAATCTGTGCACACTCTGATTGATTTATCTGGTTTAGAAATAGGTACAATATTAGAGATCCATTCAGCATAGTCAATAACACGGATGAATCCGGCTTTTAGTAGTTTCTATAATTCAGCTTTGACCAAGAGTGCAACATGTGGATGCATCTTTCTTATTTTTTTCTTAATAGGTTTGACCCCTAGAGCTATAGATAAATGGTGCATTATAAGATCAGGATCCAACCCTGGCATATTTGAATATTTTCATGCAAAGTTGATCTTCTTTTCTGTTAAAAATGTGGTAAATTTTTTCTTTTCTTCTTCTAATAAGGATTGTGCTACATGGATCAACTGTGGTTCTTCTGTTGTTCCCAAGTTGATGAATTGAGTGGGCTCAATTAGAAGCACATCAAATATCTCATCCTTAGGCACCTCATAGAGGTTTTCACATTCGAATACATCTTTTATTTTTACTTTTGTAGGTTCTGAGAATGCCACAAAGTGGTTTTCACCCTCAGAACTCATTTTCTTTTTATTTTTATTTCTATTCTTTTGACTAAGATACTTGATGTCCGACTCCGTCATGCTAATGCTCAGTTCACTGATGGAAGTCATCATAGGCTCAACTGCATTGAGGTAGCAAGCAAGGGCATAGTCATTTGGAAAGGTATAGATAGCTTGGCTCGGATTCATGGAGGTTTGGTCAAGAAGTTTGGGATGTTGGATAGTCAAAGTGGTGAAAGATTGGGAAATAGTGTTTACGGATATGGATCTATCATCATTGGTCCTAACCCGACTCTTGAGTTCGAAGGTGATATTACAACTCAAAATGTTCAATTCGTGAATAGGCTCAATGTCATTGTGGGAGTCCACTTCAATCATCAGTGGACCAGACTTGTTAAGTTCATTATTTCTCTCTAGACTTACATTGGGTTTAGGTGCATATTGGTGAACAACATCAATATGTTTTTCTATGATAAGCTCATCTTCCTCTGTAATGACTCCCCGTTCATAGTCATTTGATTCCTCATCTATGCCTCTAGGAAATCTGAGAATGTGTGTAAAGTTAGGTTGGATACCCCAAGAAGGGTTACCCTCATATTTTGATTTGAATTCATACTCGTGAGAATCTATCTCAGAATAGCTGCCACCTTCCTCCTTGTCTGTTTGGTTTTCGTCAAGATCAGCTGGCTCTTGTGGTGCGACTGTCTTTTGTTCCATAGTAGGTTCTTGTGTATCTACTACATTGATGTTCTCCTTAGGTTTCTCTTCATCTTTGAGGAGGTCTAGTATTTCTTTGGGGAAACGCTCATAAGGAATGAGCTCATCAATGGTGTCTGAATCATCACTATTAGATTGTTTTGTTTCTTCCTTTAGTTGAATTGTTGTGGATGGCTCAATCTGTTCTAAGACATGTGGGGAGTTTTTTCTAAGATAGAAAGGCTTCTTCTTATATCCTAGACCTGTTGTATCCTTGTTGGTTCGACCATGGTGGTCAAGAGGTGATAGAAGACCCTTACCTTGTAGTCCTAGAGATCCTTTTCTAGTATATCCCATTTTTGTGATCAATTTGTCCCCTGGGCCATATGACTTCTGAGGAATTTTGCTTGAAGTGGAGTTGCATTTCTGGACTGATTGGGATTGAGGCTCATCCTTGTATAACCATGCAAGCACAACTTCTTATTCCTCAAACTCTTGTTTAGATACTTGTTATGTGACAAAGCTTCCATTGAATATGACCTGGGATAACTTAGTTGTAGGTTTCACTTTGTCATATGGTTGTCCATAAGATTTTGGGGACAATGGGAGAGACGTGAGAGATAAAATAGGTTCCATTGTGTATTCTCCCATACCATTGTGTTTGATTTTGACTTCTTTAGAAATGTCTTCCATTTTAGATGTTGAATCAATGTCTATCTGCTTAGTGGAAGATTCTCTATTATTAGGAACAAGTTTATCAACACTTTCTTTCAAAGCATTGCAAGTTGTATATAGGTCAGCTGGAATCGTCACCTCTACTCCTTCATAAGGAAATTTCACACATTGATGGTATGTGGAAGGAATAGCTCTCATTTCATGTATATAGGGTCTTCCTAGAAGGATGTTGTAAGCCAAAGGTAGATCAAGAACTTGGCATATGGTGTCTTTGATAACAGGTCCTGTTCTGATAGGTAAGACAATAGTTCCCTTGGAAGATCTTTCTTGCTCATCATATGCTTTGATAGTTATCTTCTTCTTAGGATCAATGGTAGCTTCAAAGAACCCCAATTATGTGATCAAGCTATAAGAACAAATGTTGAGACTTGCGCCTCCATCTATCAACACGTGTTTGACACGATGGTTTTGGATCAAGACTTCAATGTGCAAGCGCTAGTTATGCGAGTGACTCAAGGAATTATCATCTTCCTCTGAAAAGGAGATAACCAACCATAGTCTGGACTCTGTCTAAATCAAGGTTGTCAAGAACATTGGATCCGAGCAGAGCTTTTTCTAGAATGGCTCTATGAGCTAGAAATATCCGAAGCAACTCAAACGTGGAGATTTTTGCATTTGTATGCTAGAGTTGTTGGACAATATTGTATGATGTTGACCTCGTGTCTTTAGGATTTGATGATTTAGAGGCAGCCTTCTATTTAGAAGAAGATGAAAGATTGAAAGGCATCTTAGGGACATTGGATGAGTCTGGGATTTGTCCTTGTAGATGTGCCTGAGCTTGTTATCGAGTAACTGCATTCGTTGATTGATTTTCTCTATCTCTTCTTACAATTGTGATGACATTGCAACACTCAGATAGGCATGGTTCAACCATATTTATGACAGCATTGTTTCCAAAGTAGGCATAATTGACTTTAGCACCCATATTAGGCTGAGAAGAAGAATCTTCTTTACCATGTTTCGGAAATGATTCCATGAATGTTGTATGATCATTATTGCTTTTATGATTGTCAATCATGATTTCTCCATTATCAATTTTGTCTTGTATGATGTGTTTCAAGCGCACACAATTATTGGTTTTATGACCCTTATTACGATGGAAGTCACAGAAATCAGTCTCTTTCAACCATTTTAGTTTAGGTTCAGGATCAAATGATCGGATCTCAGGCAAGAAGATGATGTTGTTAGCCAACAAAGTTTTCATGGCAAATTCCAAGGACTCTCCAAGAGGAGTAAACTTACGTTTAGGATCTGTAGCCCAAGGTTTGTACTCAGATGACTTCTTGTTTGACTATGTTACCTTAGCTTCAGAAGCTTTGATGGCTTGGGTGCCAACAGTGAGATTGAAAGCGGGTTCCTTAGATGGGGCACAAATAGGATCAACAACGTCGTCGGTGACAACGCCCTTATTCTTGTTCCAGTTTTTGCCTTTGTCTTTAGAACTAGATCCAGATTCATACTTGTCTTTTTGAAGTGATATGTCTCCTTTTTGTACAAGTGCTTTCTCAATTTTGATAGCATTTTCTACCATCTTATCAAAGGATGTATGATTTTGCATTTGTAAATGGTAGTTAAGTTCTAGAACAAGATTTTTGATGAAGATTTCCAACTTCTCAGTTTCTGGAATGGGTCTAGCATATAGAGAAAACTTCTTCCTCCATCTTTTGAGAAAAGTCAGGAATGGTTCTCATGAGTTCTGTTTCAGATAGCAGATGTCGATCATAGTGATCGGATGTTGGATGTTGTAGGAGTATTGTTGATAGAACAATTTGATTAACTCTTCAAAAGTTTTGATAGTTGGAGGCATTTTTTAGAACCAATGAATAGCTGACCCTCCCAAAGATCGAGGGAAAAGATGCATTAGGTAGGTTGGTTCATGCATGAACTCCATAGATTGAGTACAAAATTCTCTGACATGATCTTGAGGATCAGAGTTTCTATCATACATATCATATTTAGGCATCTCCACTCTTTTAGGGAATGGCGGCATGTACAAGTCTTTATCAAATGGAAAAGGGCATAGAGCTTCCATGGAGAACTCCTTAGGTTCCTTTTCTTTTTCAAGTTTGTTAAGTTTGACTTGCATGGCATGCATCTGTTTCATCATAGCAGTGATTGGAGTTTCTTCCTCATGCGTAATGATATCTTCAACATTAAACTTGGGAGGAAGCTTAGCCCCTTGACGAGCTAACTCTAGAAAGTGTGTTTCTCTGTCTTCTTTCAAGAAATGCCTCATCATTTTCTTGAAGTCATCATCATTTTGATATCGAGCAATTTCAAAAGGTGTGGGTTCTTGATCCATACCATGTTGAGAGTGATGTCCTTGAGACCCGTGATGTGTCCCTCCTTGAGACATGTTAGGAGTTTTAGGACTCCCTGGGATAAATTGATGTAGAGATTGTTGATTGACTCCTTGGATTGATGGAGGAGGGGGTATGCAACCAATTTTTAATCAAAGATTGCCAAGACCGTCGTCTTCGTACAGACTTGAATTGTAGAGTTCGTTAAAGGTTGGACCTATGTGAGTAGATAAAGGTAAGGTATGAGGTGCTTCTCTGGATTTCTTGTGTGAAGAAGCTCGAGTTTCCACCATTAACCTTGGGTGAAGCAAGAGAGCAAGATGAAGACAAATGAAGAATGACTTGATTCAAGAAGATCGAATCACGCAACCTTGTCAAGATTGAATTGATTAAAGATTAGATTAGACGTAAATGAAGCATAATGTACCCTAGTAGTATGGGTAGATGCCCAAAAGATGGCAGACACGAGCTCACAACACTTAGCCATTTTGTATGAAGACTGAATTTGAAGATAATTTTGACAAGGTTTTGACACAAGATGAAAAAGACTCAAATAGATAAATCAGAAGGCTAAATCAGACTCAAGAGACTACTTTAGGTAAATGATCGAATTCTTTCTAGTTTTTTCTCTGTTCCTAACACAATGAATGTTTTGACAGAATCTGGAAATAGGCTGTAAAAATTGAATTTTTGACAAATTTGACAAGTCTCTGACAACTTTTTGAAAATTCTCAAATGAGTTTCTACGGGCTCGTACGACACTAGGTATGGTCTCAAACGACAATTGACAAGACACGTACGACAATTGCTGCCAGGCATAATGTTCTTTTGATTTCTAGTGACAACACTCATACGACACAGTACTGACTCCTGTATGACAATACAGGGGTTATGAAATGACTTTTTCTCGAGACTCGTACGACAATCTGAGACTATGAGATGACTTTTAACTCCAGAGAGGAATTTTGCTTCAGATTTTGCAATTTTTAGGCTTTCAGTTTCAGATTGTTGGCAAAGTTTTTTGTCTAGTTTTTTAAAATTTGTGTAATAGTCTGTCTCAAATAACCAAGTAGATATCAAGTGCGCAAAATAGCAAGCAAGGGAAGCAAGCAATCGTCTAAAAATAATGAACAAGGGAAAAATCAACCTTGCGCATGAACAAGCAATAGTGACTTAATGCGCTAATCCCTAGGAGTGCTATTTGTGTATGTTCCAAAAAGTTTTTCAATAACGCACTTATTCCTAGAAAATGAAAAATTTGGCCTCACTAGGGTTTGTAGTAATGGTCTGACTCTGCAACTTTTGTGATCTCAAGAGGGCGAACTCCAATCCAAGTGCACCGAGGTTTTGACACAGTCCGAGAATTTAATCAATCAGGAGCTGCTAGGGAGATCTGACAACCCAACAAGAGACCACACATGTGAAGATTTCCTCCACAAGGACATTTATATTGCGGTTACTGCTACCACAGCGAAAATGGCTATTACCGCTTGAGGTTCCATCCACGTGGTTGACCCAATTAAGGGAATGTCCACTATGGTTAACCCTCTCTAAAGGTGACTCACAAAAGATACCACAGGGGGACTAGATCAGATTCAAGGATCTAGGTTTCTGGTACTATCCAAAAAGGAAGTAGAGTATAATCCCCTAGCCTTTTCACTTCACCAAAACAAAACAGACAGATTAATCCGACACGCTAAGACTGAAATTATCTCACAAAGATCTATGATGTCAACCGCTTATGATCTATCAACCTCTCCAGAGAGAGAATGTATCGATCAAAAATTGAAGACTCAAAAATCTAGTAGAACACAAGACAATCTCAGTATCCTCCCCACCTACAAGGGGATCCTTCGTTAAGAAGAGCTTCGCATGCATGAACAAGAGAAAGAAGCCCACTCTCTCAAGATCATCCACAAATAGTGTTCATAGGGCCTATTTACTATAAGTAACAGATATGCAAAAAGCAAATCTATGTTCGTTTTATAGCCCAAAAATGAAGTCTGTGATATGAAAGCAAGAAAAGTCACAAAAGCTTTACACATGAGAGTTCATTTTATGTCCAAATTGAAGTGTTATCAGATCATAGTAGAATACCTGAATTCCTCGCAACGCGCTTAGTAGATTTTACTTGTTTTTAGCAATTTTTCTTGCGCTTTTCCAATCAAACTCAGTAAATATCAATCAGAAACATAAGATCTCAATTGTTAGGGTTAGCTGTTAGTCCAAATTTGAAAAATTGCCTAAAATTCTGAGACAACAATTGAATCCTAGTATCAAAACTCGTACGACAATGGGTTACCGCTCATATGACAATCCAAATTCCATACGACAGTGGGTCACCTCTGGTACGACTGTTTGGAAACTCGTACGATAGTGGTTATCTGTTCAAATGACAAAGGAGTTTCCAAACGACAATCTGTAGGTTATGATACGAGCCTCGAAATCCTCAACTGTCGTATGACAACCAATAGCATCTAATACGACTTTCTGACAAAAGTCGTACGAAAAATGTACAGACAGAGAATAAAATCGCACAATTGACCAGAAAATGACAGAAAAATGATAGAAATTGATATAGAAGAAATGGAAACCCGTTTCAGGGCCCCACGGTGGGTGCCAGAAATGTGTGTGTGAAAATTGTACCTAGCTGCGGACACAACACTTCAGTAAAACATTAGAGGTTAGCAAAATTGAAATCTGCAAATAAATGAAACTAAGCTAATCAGGTGATTTACTGCCTTCTAGTAGGTGTGAGTATGATGTTCTCAGATTGAAATCAAGATCAGTGACAATGCAACACCTAAACGAAGGATTTGAATGCAAAAGAATGAAAAATTGCATGAATGCAGATTAATCTATATTTTTGTATTTTCTGTGCAATAATCTGAAAAACTGTATGAATGCAGATTAATCTATATTTTTGTATTTTCTGTGCAATAATCTGAAAAATTGTATGAATCTAAGCTAGATGAATAAAATTGAATGCAGATTTAATCTAAGAATGATATGAATGAATAAATGCTATGATATGAAAAACTATGCAAAACTATGATCAACAATAAAAGATCTCACAAATTGTCTGTCGCAAGTGTTTAATCCTTCAATCGCCAATTCACCAAAGTAATTGTGCAAATTCGAGTGTTGATAATTATGAAGAGTTGAGCCTTAATTTTATAGAAATCTAGGGCTTTGAGGATGCAGGAGAAAAACCATTAATTACTCTTGATAAACTCAGATTTATTTTTGAGTTATGAAGAAATCAGAGATAATTAACTCACAAAAATCATGCAAAAGCAGTGTTTAACTCAAAATAGAGTTTAGATCAAATTTCAACTCATCATCAGATGTTGAATTTCAATTTTAAAATTGATTGTTAATTTCTAGTTGCCTGCTTTTTTGATTGTGCATGATTTATTTATAAATTAATTTTAAAATAAAGTGATTTATTCTCAACTTAACTGATTTTTGAATTAAAACAATTGATTTATGGGTTAATCAATTATTAAATCAAACTTTATTCTAAAACTATATTATTAAATATTGACAACTGACATTAATTAATTAAATAAGAATTTAATCAATTAGTCATAAGATTTTTTATTTATTGTCAAAATTAAATAATACAATTTAGGAATAGATAGAATTAAATTTAATTAAATAATTAAGTGGCAGTATTAAATCTAATTAATTAAATATTCAAAATATTCGATTAATCAAACTTTAGGATAAATAAGATTTATCGCCAAATAATTATTAAATCAAAGATAATTAGGATAATTAGGAATATTCAAATAATATTCTCTGATGCAGAATTGAGATAAAATTAATTTTTGATAAAATGATGTGCAGATATGCCTTAGGTTAGGACTTTGATGTCGATTTCGTTTGAATTGTTTATGTAAGAGGTTAATGAACCTATAGCCCATTTTTGGGGTATTACACCTGGTACTGTCAGCCACACTCGAATCTATGCTTGTGAATCAGGACAACCATCGTGAAAGGGGAAGAAGAGGCAAAGAGGAAAATTCAAATGTGAAAAGTGAAAATGAATAGTAAAATTAACTTTTTACCCCTATATATAGCTATTTGACCTAAAAAGGGGCCTATTTTAGCATAAAATTGACGCAGGATAAAATTTTAGCACCAAATCGGCTAGATCAAGGGCATTCTTATCAGTTAAACAATCACATCATTATCGGAAATAAAATCAAAGTGAACACAAAATCAAAAATATTGAAATTAAAATGATCAATCGCAAAAATATCTTTCACCAGTGCATTCCATTTCATTTTTGAGGGGGCATGCAGTCATATGATTGATTCAATTAGAATATGTTTCAGGATCATCGAGCGTGAAAAAATTTTAAATCATCAGTGGGGCATCAAAATTAGGAAATCATTTCAGATCAAATATCATATCCAAAATACATCATCAGAACGAGCACCAACATCATCAATCAATCAGGGTTTCATTAGGGAATCTGCATCAATCATCAAGATCGAATCAAGAATCGAGAATCAGTGAATCGGACATCAAACATTATTTGAACCAATGTGCTTCGCACATTGATTCAAATAAGGGAATTTGTAGGCACCTAAAAATTTTCAAGTTGATCAAAGTAAGCAATCAAGGAATTAACTGAAATCAAAGCTAAAAAGATTAATTAAATTAAATAAATCATTTAATTATGCAATTGATATTAATCAAAGTCAATTGTATAGTTGAATTAATTCAAATCCAACCCATTAAAGGGTTACATATGGCTAAAGAAATTAAATAAAATCAATTAATTAACTCCTAATATTTCTCACCTACCACATGAGAGGGAATTACCTCAACCAATAGGAATTGAGAATTGATCTCACATGAATCAAAGTCACATTAAATATCAATCACTCACTAGGAGAATGCATCTTGACCACTCATTTTTTCTCATTGTCCCAAGCTTTGAGGACAAAATATTTAAATTATCTCAACATTTGAATCATGGACTTAACCCAAACTCAACAATGATTAAATTGACTCCACCCCCTATTCTTGGAGAAATCTATAAATAAAAGGCAAAAATCAAGAGAGAAGGATCCCAAGAGCATTTTAGAATTACATCATTACTATAGTAAAATTGATTTAGAAAGCATAATTGAGCAAGATAGGCATAATTCATCATCATTTAGCATAATATTCTCATTTTAGAGTTGTCTCTAATGGATGCTTTCTGAGATAAAATTCATTAGTATCTTTAAATAGGGATCCATGAGATGTTTCTTGTTTTAAAATTTTAATTCATCATATTTTAAAGGTTAAATTAACTCAATTTGAATTGATTCTTAGCAAACTAATCTCATGAAGGTATTTTTGATACACAAGCACACATCCAAATCCTTGGACAAATCCAAAGATCAAGAGGGTTTTTTGGGTTCTTTCCCTTTGGTTTGCATTCTCTCTTTCAAGCTTTCTTTTTGTCTTATCATAAGTTTTGTACTTGGCTTGTTTTGTTGAATGTTTAGTTTAACTTCATATTCCTAACAATACATTTCATTGCATACAATTTTATTTTTGTTAATTTTTTGTAATTGTTATAAAGATCTGAGAAAGTTTTTACATTACCCACTCCTCAATGTTAGTGTAGTAAATTGTTCATTTACTCAACTTCCTTACATTATGTTAGGTTCTTGTTGTTATATTACTGATGTTACATCTATTATGTTGTTATAATTATTGGTCCTCTCTATTATATATTTCTTAAACCAATAAAAGAAGATTGCATGAATAATAGTTATCTATCTTTGATTAGATTGATGATGATGCACAATTTGAATTCAATAGAACTTATTTGTCCCAACCTTTTAGTAGACCATACACCATAGTACCTATTAGCTATTCTTTAATAGGTTGTTTATATTAATATTAAAAAGAAATAATATTATAGATATTCACAACAAAAAAGGTAGGTGGAAGAGATCACACTTTTAAGTACAAATAGGATAAAGTCCTTAGAAAAATACATAGACATTGTTATAGAATTAGATAAATACCACTAGGGGTGAGAGGAGTCCCAATCATCAATTTTATTTAATACTTCAACAACCTATAATATACAAGAGAGGCTCACATACAAAAATAAAACCCTCTTCTTTGTCTTCTTCACGTGGCTAAATATAAGAGTACTTAAATAGCCAAAGCAAGTTAAAGAAACCTTCCAAAAAACCCACAATTACAATCCTTGAGAGTAGAAAAATGAGGGTGAGAGGATTGAGACCACTTACAAACAATCCTATCCCATATTCTACATATAGGGAGCTAATAAGTATGTGAATGAGCATCCCAATTACCATGAAGAGTCTAGTTCCATATGCGATAATGACCTTGAAGGGAAGAGGGACATAAAATAAAGTATGGAGTTATTGGAACCTTGTCAATCATATAAGGGACACTACCCAAATGATCAAGAAACACTTTTAATTGTGTTATTTCAAGTATAAATTTAGTATTTTACATTTGAATTTGCATAAGTATATTACACCATATCATATTCTTAGTAAATGATAAAAATGTGTATCAATAAAAGGACTTAAAAGATTTTTTTTTTAAATCTTATCTTTCCAAATAATAGAAATAATTTCCACTATAAAAGAACAACAAATTTAGGTAAACTTGATGTGAATTTTAATCTAAAAATATTCTTATGGGTGAACCTTAATTTCCTCAGGGTTTCCAAATCTACTATTATTATTCCTCCCAACATGAATCGACCTTTTTCTTATGTCAAGACCTCCCCTATGGCATTGTTGTGGTGGATAATGTGGAAGTCTACCAACATTGTGGATCTATTTGTAGATTTTCTTATTTTTAGCCTTCTCTACTGGACCATAATTGTTGGGCAATGGATTCTTGAGGACCCTTAGTTTTTGGTAACATTGAGCTTTTCCCTTATGCTAAGGATTTTTTATTGTTATTTTTTCTTCTTCTAAGGAACAAGATTTGGTGATGGGAAAGTTGTGGACCTGGGGGACTCATTCTCTCTCTCTCTCTTCCAAACCGTGTACATTCTCCTTCAACCCTCTTATTGAACCAATAAGTGTGCATCTAATGTGGGTTCATCTTCCCAATCGACCCCTTTATTTTTGGAAAAACTCTTATTTTGAGGCCATTGGTAAATCTATTGTTCTTTAAATGTGGGCGATGTGATTGCTACCACAGTTATCTCTAACTTTACATGTATTTTTGTTGACATACATCTCCACACCTCTTCCTAGGGACATGGTTCTCATGGAGGGCGATAGGCCATGGACTCAATTGGTGGATGATGAGGGTTTCCACTTTGGATATTGCCAATACTTCTCTTTTGGTCATGTGGCTATTGATTGTTCTCTCTTACATTGGGAAGACATTTCTACTTGGTGGAAGGATTATTGTCATGATCATGACAATAATCATTTGATAATCCTAACTCTTGATTCTTCCTCTAATGATGCTTTGTACATTTACGATACTCTGGATGAGGCTCCTATTATAAATCCCTCCTCTGACCCATCAATGCTATTGTTAGGAATCAAACAAACACAAAAATAGAACAAGGAGACACGATAATTTAACATGGTCCACCCAATCCTAGGCTACATCCACCAAAAATATTTGTCCACTTATTTTATTATCTAGTAAAGAGTAAATTACAGTCTGATACATTTCACATTACACTATCGCTTATATATAGGCCCTTTAGGTGGTTTACAATGTCAATTAACAAGTTAACCCTAAAATTACTTGGTGAGTCAACCTAGGGAAATTCTGTATGATTCAACTAAAAAATGATTGACAAGTTAAACCTCAACCCTATGATACATGGTGAGTGTATAGTACTTGTATGATCAGTCACCACAAACCAAAAACTACTCCACCTCTTACTACTAGTGTGGCTCTCTCTAGCCATGTGTACCCTCCTCCATCAATTTCTCCTTCTCTAATCCAATCTTTGGATTAAAATGTGCATCTGTACTACCACTATACCCCTTGTGTTGAAATTCTTACAATGTAGGTTCTACCACTTTCTCCTTCTTGTGGCGGGGATCTCACAAATAATATTTCTTGGATGGTTTTCTCTAGATGTAGGAAAAATAATGTTTCATATTCTCATTCTCTTCCCAACACTATTTTTTAGTTGTCTACCCACTCTTAATGTGGGTTTACAGAAATCCTATTAGTGTGTTATTTATGGTATTTTCTTGACCTTTTTGTATCTGGTTGTTTTGGTCTATCTTTACAAAGGATAGCACCTTAGTGTGATGATGGCCTTTCTAGGTAATTCTATGCCCTTAGGTTGTAGTTTTTTAAAGGGAAATGCCTTTTTTTCTTCTTTTAATAATAAAACATCTATCTTCCCCATTTGAATCTAATCAACATAATGTGCATTTGAATCTAATCGTGATCATATTATCTTAAAGAACTCTTGCATTATAGTTGTCATCTTACTATCATATCACTATCTTTGTATTAACATAAATCAACCACACTCGGTTATTTCAATGTCATCTTGTGTATCTACTAAATAGTTGAGAGCAGATATATTATCAACACAAGATCCTTGAAGGATAGGAGAACAATGGAGTCAAACATTTCTTGAGTGTGATGGTATACATTTTTTAATTTATGTTTTGTATTCATGGAGAAGAGATCAATTAATTTGTAGACTTTAGACTAGTGGTTGGGTTATTAGAATTGACAAGTATCTTTTCAAATTTTAACATCTTCACTAAATCTAGCTGAGATAATCTATCACTAATAGGGAGACCTTGATAAATAATGCATTAGGTGAAGTGGAAGGTCTCAATTCAAGAATGAATAACCAAATAGTCTATAACTTGTGCTACCAAGACCTTGCTGAAAATTGAAGAAGCCGTCTCAAATTCTATTTGGGCATCATCTGAGGATACCTAAACATAACCTTTGTGGGGCCTATAAGAGTTAAATTTTATATCAAGATACCATATCCAATCTTTCCACCATTATATTGAAGTTTGTGAGTCAAATCATATAAATAATATTAGGAGGCATTAAGTTAGTGATTATCTAATAAGTTAAAAATTTATAATTACATAAGTTATATTTACCAATAGTTTTTGCCTAGGAAATAAAATTCCTAGTTACCTCAAAAAAGAGGCTTGGAAGTTTTTTTATTCCCTTATAAAATTCAATGCATGAGGGTCATCTTAGAAAGAGATAGCTAGATACTATTAGATACATTGTTGTTAGTGGATAGCTCATTCCAAAAATGATTTTCATTCCATATAAGCAATTATTTAATGAAATCCCAAGCTTTCAAAATCCCTTTAACCATAAAATAACCCTAAATCTAATAAGATCCTTCATAATAAGAATATTTTGAAATTACTTGATACTCCCAAGGCTATCACTTATACAAGGAAATAGCCAAAATGATCAAGAAGCAATTATAATTATGTAACTTCAAATATAAATTCAGTATCTTACACTTGAATTTTCATAAGTATATTATAACATATCATAGCCTTAGTACAATGAGAAAAATGTTTATCAATAGGACTAAAATGATAGAAGAGTTCTTATCCTTCCAAATAAGTTAGAAATACATTTCATTATAAAAGAACACCAAATTTGGGTACACTTGACGTGAATTTTAATCTAATTGCCTAAATCAATAATATATCATTAAAAGGTTTACTCTTAAATTCATAAAAAAATTATTACTCCAATTCCATATATCTTAAACTTTGGGGAAAAACTAGAAAAGGTGTTTGAGGGTTTCCTACTACCTATAGAATAGGCTATGGGACCCCTAACATTTGGATGAGATAATATAGCAGTAATAGGAAGAACTTGATAAATAATGCATTAGGTGATATGGGAAATCTCAATTCAAGATTGACTAACCAAATAGTCTAGAACTTGTGCAATCAAGACCTTGATGAAGATTGAAGAAGTCATCTCAAGCTCAATTTGGGCATCATGTCAAGGTGTGGGGATACCTAGGCATAACCTTTATGGGGCCTATAAGAGGTAAATGTTGTATCATATGATATCCAATATCTCCACAAAAATTTGAAGTTCTTACTCAAATCATGTAAATAATATTTGGAGGCATTGAGTTAGTAATTATCTAGTAAGTTAAAAATTTGTAAATAGGCAAGTTATATTTACCATTATTTTTAGGATAGGGAAGAAAATTCCTAGTCACCTAAAAAGAGATTCTTGGAAGGATTTTGATTTATTTATAAAAATTTAATGCATGAGGGTCATCTAAGAAAGAGATAGCTAGAAACTATTAGATATATTGTTGCAATGGATAAACCATTCTAGAAAAAAATTATGTCCTATTTAAGCTAATATTTAATGAAATACCAAGCTTTCAAAATCCTTTGACCATTAAATAACCATAATTCTAAATAAGATCCTTCACAATAAGAATATTTGGAAATTACTTGATACTCCCAATCTTATCACTCATACAAGTTATAATCTATTTGGCACATTACCTTCACAAGGTTTGATAATCTATTTGGCGGATAAGGCTAATACTTATTTTTTAGTAGAAAGGATTCCAATCCTTTGAAATTGTGATTGGAAAGAAAATAGGAAGCCACATGATGCAATATATTTTATTATTAGAGGAAGCTTAGAGGAATTCCCTAAGAATATTTCCAAGCTTCAACTAGGAGGCCTTTAGATGAGACCTAACAATATGAATGATAAACATGTAAGACAACAAAGATTTTAGAACACACCTAAAATTTACCTACTGGTGAAAGAGGCTTAATGATCAAGTAGACTAAATTTAATTCTATAAATAATTACTTATCATAACGAGGATAATGAATCTTGAAAGAAAAACAAAATTTTAAGAACCTTGAGCGTGTTTGCATTATCAATCCACTTTTAATCATAAACATTAAGCCAAACATGTTTATGAGAGAATAGTTGATATAAAAATGGGTTTTGTACCATTGCATGTTGTAACATCACGCTTTACAAAAATATCTATTTTTTTAAAGGCAAAAGTGGAAAATCCACTAATAAATAATATAATAAAATAAACTAGATTCAAAGGCTCATCAGGGAAAGAATTCGGAAAGAAAATGATGGTTAATCTAGACATTAAAAAAGCTTATGATGAAGTTGATAAAAATTTATTGCTGAATGTTCTAAGAAGATTTGATTTTGACAAAGTCAGGATTAGGTGGGTTCAAAGCTACATTGAGACCCCAAGATTTTTAGTGTTGGTCAATGGGAGCCCACAGGCAAAGGCAAAAGGAGAAAACATCAAAGGAGCGCAATGAGGAGTTTCATAAGATGATCATTAGATCTAGATATAGTGAAGCTAGCAAGGAGAAAGTGGTGTGTAGTCAATGTACCAAGTCTATTATAATGTACTGGTAAAATAGGTTACCTAGTAGTAATAAGTGTTTTTCGGCTTTGGATACTTATAAATGTCAGTTGGTTGATGGTTGTGTTCCTCTTGACTATTGTCGAGTCTTTTGAATAGATTTTCTATTGTCGAAGAAAGCAATATGATATAGTCAGATTGACTCAATCCTTGGTTGGCCATCTATGGTATTATTCCCTAATAATTTAATGTGAGAATATTTATTTTACTCTTGTATTTGATATGCATTGCCACCTCTATTATTAATTCATGTGTTTGTTTTATTGGATAGAGTAGTCAACATTTGGTGTTGTTGCCTTAAAATAACTCAAGTCGGATTGAGCAATTGGTGCCCTTGGATCCCAATAAAACTGAGAAGAGGCCACAAGGTGGTCAAGACTAGGAGATCAAATGATTTTTAAGGATCATCGAGCAAAGGGAACAAAGGAGAAGATTATGAGAAACAGTTGAGGAAAATACAACCAAAACATACTCAATTTGAAAATTCAAGAGAACCTTCTCTACATGAGGAAAGTTGGGAGACAAAATCATTTTCCTTCACATAATTGTAGGAGACTAACCTTCAAAGCATTGAGAACTTGTCAATTGGAGGAGAAAAATTTGAGCCAAGGGTGTATTAAAGAATATCTAAAGGCAAAACAAGTGTGTGAAAGGTTGAAGCAGAGGGAAGAGTTCAAGATTCCTACATGGCTGAGACTAGACAGAAGCACCAGAGCATCTAAATCAAAACTCTCGAGCAAGCAAAATTTAGGCACTTGGTTTGCATTAGAAGAAAACCACGACAATCCCTGGTGGAGAAAAGTAAAAGTTGCCCTAGTTTACAGCCAATGGATCGGAAAGTTCAATTAACCATTTTAAGATTTGTGAAACAATTTGGACAACAAATGGGCAAGATGATAAAGAAATTTGGCTACAATCTTTGCCAACCACCTTGCAAGGTTTAGCGATTGACTAGTATACATAGATTGAGAAAGCCTCCATGAACATATGGGAAGGATTAAAGAATGCCTTTGAAGAGGAGTTTAAATTTCTTTGTGATGATAATGAAATAATAGCAAAAATTTATTGTACAAAACAAGGTAAGAAAGAAAACATACGACCTTATAATCTTAGATTTAAAGAATTGCAAGTAAAATTGGAAATAGAACCGACAGTCTAAAAAAGCAGTTGTTCATTGAAGATCTACTTCTATGAATAAGAAAAAGCTGAAAGTAGTACCACCCTTGTCATATTCTCAAGCATACAATTGGGAAATGTTCATAGAAACTGAAAATAAAATATCCTCACATAGTAAAAGAAAAATAGAGGAAAATGGAACTTTGGATGATGAAAGTGACTATGAACTGGGAATAGTACAAGCACTTCAAAGAAACATGTTGTAAATGATGAAAGAATTGAAGTTCAAGAAAGAACTCAGCAAACAAACTAATGAACTATGGTGCACTGAGTGCAAAAGTGAGGGGCACACAAAAGGTAAGTGTCCTAGAATGATGTTTTTTGAGATTTGCTAGGTTATTGGTAATTCAATAAAGGAGTCTCCATACAATTTAAAGAGTAATACACGGGTACTCTTTATGCAGAGAGAACAATTCACTACATCCAATCCATAGGAAGCATCTCAAGGTGGATATCAAAATCAATTAGGGAAAAGTCAAATACAGTATTGTAGTAACCCAATCCTTCTACCCCAAAAATACCACAACATAAGTGGTAAGTCATTAGCATTAATTTTATTCAAGGGCTACCTATGACACCATAAAGGCATAGTGGTATTGGTAGTAATTGATAAACTCACCAAGGTGGCGCACTTCCTAACAAGAATTTTGACGGATGGTGTCCCCACATTGGCTAAATGATTTGTGAAGGATATTTTTTGAATTCATGAGATTCCTGAGAAAATCATTTCAAATAGGGATGCTAAGTTTACTTAAAGATTTTTGACAACCCTGAGGAAACTCTAGGAACACAGTTGAACTTTGGCACAACCTACCATTATAAAAGAGATGGTCAAACAGAAAAGACAAATAAAATATTAGATCTCCTATGCATGTATTGTATGGACCAACAAACAAAGTGGGAAGAATACCTACAAATAGTGGAATTCACATATTTAACAACTCTTTTTAGTCTTCCTTGGTTATGACACTGTTTGAAGCATTATGACAGGACATGCCAAACTCTAGTAAGTTGGGATAATCTTGAAGTGACAATACTAATCGGCCCTGATATGTTGAGGGAAATGGAAAACCAACCTAAGGTAATATGAAAAAGATTAAATGAAGAAATTGACATGCAAAATAGTTACGCAAATAAAAACATGACCCAAAGAGAATTTGAAACTGTTGAGAAGGTATTCGGAAAAGTGAGATCCCACAAGAGCTCAATAAGATTTGGATAGAAAACAATATTGGCCCCTCGCTACATAGTGCCTTTTGTAGTATTGGAAAAGATAAATCCAGTTGCTTACTAGTCTTCCCTACCCCACCAAATGACTCGCATCATTATGTATTCCATATATCTCTAACTAAGAAATGTGTGCCTCATGAAAGCATATTTTGAATTGGAATGCACTACAAGACTGAGAATTAAAGGAAATAATTGTAGAGCCTTACAGATTCAGGAGAGGCGACACCACTTGCGCAACAAGGTAGTCAACCGAAGTGGGGTGCAATGAAAGAAATATGACAAAGACAAAGCTAGTTGGGAGGACACTAATGAGCTCCAATAGTTATTTCCAATTTTACTTTGAGGACCTTATCATGAACATTATAAATATTACTTTATTCAATAAGTGCATCAAGACAATGCAAAATTAAAGAGGGCGAGGATGTCATAACCTCCTTATGTGAACATGCGTTTATATTTAGTTTGTTTGGTATTTAAAACTGTATTAATTTCGAACCCTGTATAATTATTATGTTAATAAAAACATTATTTATTCTAAGAAATTAACAAATGAGTTAAGAAAACCAAAATGTGAAAACATGATTGAAACAAATTGAAACTCAAGATGGGCAGTAAAACCTATTAAGATGTTTGTAGTATTTCTTCCACGTAGTTGTATCTCAACTCCACTTCAACATATTTCCTCTCATACTCTCTTGAACACGTAGAAATTAGAAGGGAATAAGACTTAGTCACAAAAATAAATTTCTCACACCACGCTCACTCCTTTAGGTACACGACCAACTTAGATGATGAGGAAACCCTTTTTAGGCCACTACCTGAGTCAAAAACTCACTCCACCCTGGCATGTCTATAGGTCAACTACTCCAAGCATATATACCATACATGCATTAAGCACTAATTGTGGCATTGGCAACCGAGAAAAAAAGTTGTAAAACTTCACCAAAAATGCCACTGATATAGTTAGACTCCCACGCCATCTAGTTAGACTTCCATACATCCATCAATAGGTGCAAACTAAGGGATGCTGAAAATATAAGTAAAAGAAAACGTGAATGAGAGAGCCACTAAGAACTGATTTCTTTTTGTTTCTTTTATGGTCTAAGTTGGAGAGAGATTGACTTGATAGAGGAAGGAACTTTCTCATCCACTGTAGCGAGGAGAGGAAAGCCAGTCCTCAACATTCAAGGACATTTTGGAAAAGAGAAAGAGGGGAGTAGTGGGAGCCTTAATCTTCAGATCTACTACCCATTTTATAGCAAGTATGTAACATGACCAGTGAGTTACCATGTTAGAATGAATTTAGCCCTTAGAAACTTTTTTTGTATGCAGATTGCTCTTATTTTTTGAATTACAATATGTAACTAGTATATTATTAGGATGTTGAAACTAAAATAAATAATGAGCTGCCTTTTATGTGTCTTGCATAGGCCTTCTAAAGCTTGGGAATATATGTTCAATAGATAGAAACAATATTCTAGTCAAGTCAAAACTGTAACATTGCATCTACTGCCATATCAGCTTGCAGTCTTAGCCTTGCCTCCTGAACTAGGGAACAGTTGACGCTAATTAGTATTGGGTGCAAATAAAAAAACACTAGTGAGTAAATATCATTTTATCCCAATCTTGAATGATAAATCTTCTTACTAGCCAAGTAATAATGCGGCAATTATGTATTAGTAAATACCAATGGAATACAACAAACTACTTCTCAACTACCTATAAATAAAATCCATTTATTTTATGACTACAACACTAACAATAGTAATGGGAAAATTGTTTTCTTAAGAAAATCATTTGTAATCTTTTAAGGTATTGCTTAAGGAATTGTGGATGGTGGTATATTGTTAACTCCCCGTGACAAGTTATTGACGAGAATTAATGTATTTTAAATATTTCCAATTATCTTGAATCTATTGAATTGATTGGTAACTTAGGAAGCTCAACTCTTAGGCATTATCACATAGGATTTTCTTTCAAAACATTAAGTGTTGCACATACCTTAGGATACTATCAACATTAGGGAACCTCCTATAGCTGGCATTATTAAGGAAACGAGAGCAAGAGACTACGATTGAGATATCTATGAGGGTATATTGTAAATGGCTACCTGTCATTGGGATTGTGTTTCTAATACATATCAAAGTAAATACAATCATAATACTGAGGTTACTACAAACATCATTGGTCATTAGTATTTCACATGTTGGTGCCAGCGTTGTCCTAATTTTATACCTTATTATTATGCCAAAAAAAGATATTAATAAACCTTAATAGGGTAGATGGAACTCTACGAGAACTATATAATCTGTAATTAGGAATGATCACTCAGTGTTAAAATATTTTAGTTAAAATCACTAAGCTTTTTCATTATTAGACTTCGCATGCGACTCCTTATATATGACCACATTTTGAGTTTGAAGCTTAAACCATCGAGTGGCTTAAGAGATTTAAAGATCATCTTCTTTATCCTCATTGTGAAGATTAGACTGAAACTCTCAAGAGATGTTTTTCAGGTTATCTAGTGTTAATCTTAGATAACTTCAAATGGTAAAGGAATACTAATTAGTGAAATGTTGTTGAGTATAAATTCATGAACAATTAGAGACAATATTTATATGATCCAATTTACATCAAACCAAATAATTGTTTAATCTTCCTTTTGTGAGTTTTAGCTTGCATGGTGAAGTTGCACTTAAGATTATATTACATACAAGAAAATTTTATTTCAAAAGTTATTAGATGCTTAGTTTCTCAAAACCATTATATTAAAGGTTATATAAACAATTGGTTTAGAAAAGATGATGAGCTAAGTGATACTTGATCTATCCCTTATAAAATTTATCCCATTTTAAAATTTAATTTAGGACATTATTTTACCTTTTCAATATAATGACTATACAATATCATACAGTTATATCTTATTCGTCAAAATTACATGATGAATTGATAGGGTTCTAATCTTAATTACTTAAAACCAACATAATTCTCGAATAGTTGCGTGAAGCAAACAAATATTTATTTTATCTATGTTCTAAAATCGCATTACATAGACATATATTCTAAAAGTTAAATCTTCTAATTTATTCTTTGTGGCAAATTAAATGATAATAGCCTCTATTAAAAGTTTCAAGATATATTTTCCGTAATTACGTGTGATAAATAATTTGATTACTTCTCAAAAAAAAAAGAACAAACAAAAAATTAGCTCTTTGCCAGATTAACATTAGCTAGTTCTCTCCCTTTCTTAACATATGAGTTACACAAATGTTGAAACATATTTCTTTGAAGATATGTTTGAAGATTACATTTCCATAATCTAAATATTTGTGATTTGAATAGTAGCCATTGTTATAAATGAGGATGTATATTTTAAGGCATTTACCATGCTTAAGTTTATTTTTCAATAAAGAGACGTGAATTAAAATAATATTTTCTTGTGCGTATGTTGGATAGTGAAAATGATGTTTGTTGAAATATTGTCATTGATGTCAAAAGTGGCAAGATTGTTGTCATAGAGGTCAGAGGAGCAATTAGTGGCATTAAAGTTGAAATATTTAAGGAATTATTATTTTTTATTTATTTTGGACAATATCTTCATGCGCTTTTTGGATAACCTTTTTTCGTGAGTTTCTTTTGGCTAACTTATTTTCTTTGAGTTCCCTAATGTTTCTTAAGTTACCTCTCAAGATGCATGTTTGTGTCATTCTCGAGCTTCGTTGTGCATTGTGTGCCACCACAGCCTTTCTAGCAACATCTTGCATGTGGTGGAGTCGAGTCGTATGTGGCACCAAGCAACCTTTCATGTGCTTCCTTCAATTATTTTAGGTTTTCCTGTTGCATGACACATCATTGTAAAATGTAGTCTAGGCCAATTTTGTAGAGCAGCTGATTAATGAGATGAAAGGTTTTTCTTTTAAGTATTACCTTCCTTCTTTCGCTTGGTGGCATCTTCCTTGGAAATGTTGAAGGGGACAAGAACTCCCTAATGCTTTCTAGTTTCTACCATTGCGGCAGGGTTACTATTTGAAAGATACGAATTGAGAAAGTCATTATTCACCACTTCAGGTGGCTCCCTCAACTTGATTTGGGATAACTGGTCGATGATGACATGGCTTCTTCTAGGTCTTAAGATAATTGTGAACGTGAACTCTTGTAGTTGAAGTAACCATCGACTTACTTGCCATTGGATGATGGTCTTGTGCACGAGGTACATTAAGGTCTGGTGGTCCACATAAAATATGAAGGGTGTCGCCACGAGGTAGTGGTGACTTTGTTTTATCGAGTACACTATTGTTAATGACTCCCTCTCGATCGTGTTGTAGTTTCTTTCCGCTTTGTAGAGTAGGTGGTTGGTGAAAAATATTGGGTGGTCCAATCCTTGTATGTCCACTTGTGCTAGTGTAGCCCTAATTGCATAGTTAGAATCATGCACTAATCATCATCACTAATTCTTCTTTCCCCGCGATGTTTTATTTTCACTCTTAATATGTATGAGGTAGGGTGTACTACCTTCATCTTATTTCTTAGTGAAGGAATCAAACCTTTGATGAACCAACATTTCCTTAATTCATCAAATGAAAAGATCTCCATTTTTCCTAGCAACTCCTTGAGCCTATGAGTGTAAGCTCATACATTTTTTGTTTTCTCTTGTGTAGTCTTATAGATTTCAGCCACAATTTCCTTTTCATCTCTCAAGAGTTTAAATTCCTTCTAGAATGTCTTCTTTAAATTTTCCCATGATTTTGTTTGTTATTTCCAAAGCATGTAAACCAATCGATGGTTATTCCCTTTAATATGGTGGGAAATGACCTTAGCCAATAATCCTTGTCTATCTAACCACTTGTGCACCATATGGTTTTACATGTCTTATAGTAGTATACACAATCCTCTCATACATCCCATTAGAGTTAGGGAATTTTTGCCTATCCAAACCAAGACTCGCAGAGGGGAGGGTCACCTTTGTTCTAAAACGGTATGTACCATGTATTGAGGACCTAACTAGATTGCTTCGCTCTCACCCACATTACGTTAATCATGCACTCTCAGACAGTGTGAGCCATCTACATGTCCATCGTCAACATCCCGTGTACCTTGGTTACCTTCCTCATTCCTGAACTCCCTCCTCCTCGACATCTTCGGCGCAAACCCCCTATTCTTGGTTGTTTTGTTAAAAACAAGTTCTCAATGCAGTGCAAATTGTTCTCAAATATTTTCTCAACTTCATTCTCAACGTTCCTTTCTTCATTTTCTTCATCACGTTGGAAGTATATTGATGACCTACTCTCATTGGATTCAGTCTCCGAGTCTTCCTCATCTGACAATACTTGTATGGATGCATTGTTTTCGTAGTCAACAAGATCTTCTTCTACCTCATTAAGGAGTGGTAGGTTTTTGGCAGTCGCCTCCCACTCACGCCACATAAGTTGTGTTGTGCCTGCTCTGTTGATGCAGAAGCATCTTGGGTTCATGGTAATCTTGCATCACCCAAAAATATTTTTGCTTAGTTTGTTCTTGTTTTCCAATTTGTTTAGTTTTAGTGGCGTTCCTTTGTTTTGGATCATTTGCTTCTGCAAACTTCGGGGAACCTTTTGGACATCACGATTTACTCATGTCTACGTTTGCACCTCAATTGCAGTCTTCACTGAGGGATTATCTTGGATTCAAGTTCGGGCCAATGTGTTCTTCATGTTCTAACGATCAGTTGGGCCTTCTGATCTCGCGAAGTAATTTTCCGATCAGCAAAGCTTGGTGACTCATAATCTGATGTTCTTGGATCTTTTGTTGATGTCCTCCTTGGATCATGTGTCATTTCTACATCTTGGTATTCAGATTTTATGATTTGGGTCCTGACCTATATTTATGTATTATGTTTTCTCGTTCTTGGAAAATGTAATTGTTCTTGGTCAACATATGTGTTGCAAAGCTCTATATATTGAGGCTTATGATATTTTTTATGTATCTTTTCGAGCGGGAATTAGCATTAGAGGTTAGCACTAGGGTTTAAGTCTAGATTTATGTTTTAATAAGGCATGTGTGCCAAAAACTAGTAATTTGCATGTTGTAGGCCAATGTGATGTAAATTATTGATTCTAAGATAATGTGAAGGCCAGAATGGGCATGTTTGTTGTTCATGTTCTGGAATTGATTATTTCTGTTGTGTTGACTCTTTTTGCAAGGATTTTTTGGACTCTATGAGTTCCCACTGTCCTTGACTACATCAAGTGGTATCAGAGAAAGGTTTTGCAATCTAGGGTTTGCTTGTGGGGTGACGGAAGAGAGGATTTGACCTACAACTGTTGAAGATTGTGAAGATGGATAGAAGAAATGCTAGAGGAGAAAGGAATGTAGATCCAGCTATCTTGGAAGTGACAACATCCAACCAACAAGAGCCAGCAGCGGGAGCTACAAGACCAACAAGAGTCAGCAAGTGGAAGTAGTGTAGAAGAGGACGTCACCATTGAGGCGTCTTCTATCAGTGAGAGTATCGTAGATGTAACTTTTATGTCCACAGGAGGATATGACGAGGATGATATGGAGGAGAATGTCACTCCAAATGTTCTGCCAACCTAATTGTTGCTAGTATTTGAGCCACCAAAATTGACATTACCAATTTTGCCACTATCAGTGCCATCATCATCACCAATAACTTCCATGGCAGTCTTGCCAATAGGGGAAGTTCCACCTTCAGCTCCACTAAATGAAGAATAGGTGTCACTAGCATTAGAGGTGCCACCGTAGCGAGAAGTGGAGGTGCCACCCTTACTAGAAAATAAGTTGGCCAAAAGCAACTCGCGAAAAAAGGTTATCCAAAAAGCGCATGAAGATATTATCCAAAATAAATAAAAAATAATTATGCCTTAAATATTTCAACTTTAATGCCACCGATTGGCCCTCTAACCTCTATGACAACAATCTTGCCACTTTTGACATAAATGACAATATTTCAACAAACATCATTTCCACTATCCAACATACGCACAAGAAAATATTATTTTAATTCATGTCTTTTTATTGAAAAATAAACTTAAGCATGGTAAATACCTTAAAATATACATCCTCATTTATAATAATGGTTACTATTCAAATCACAAATATTTAGATTATGGAAATGTAATCTTCAAACATATCTTCAAAGAAATAGGTTTCAACATTTGTGTAACTCATATGTTAAGAAAGGGAGAGAACTAGCTAATGTTAATCTGGCAAAGACCTAACTTTTTGTTTGTTCTTTTTTTTGAGAAGCAATAAAATTATTTATCACAACTAAATACAAAAAATATATCTTGAAACTTTTAATAGAGGATATTATCATTTAATTTTCCACAAAGAATAAATTAGAGGATTTAACTTTTAGAATATATGTCTATGTAATGCGATTTTAGAACATAGATAAAATAAGTATTTGTTTGTTTCACGCAACTATTCGAGAATTATTTTGGTTTTAAGTAATTAAGATGAGAACCCTATCAATTCATCATGTAATTTTGAGGAATAAGATATAATTGTATGCTATCGTATAGTCATTATATTGAAAAGGTAAAATAATGTCCTAAATTAAATTTTAAAATGGGATTAATATTCTAAGGGATAGATCAAGTATCACTTAGCTCATCATCTTTTCTAAACCAATTATTTATATAACCTTTAATATAATGGTTATGAGAAACTAAGCATCAAAATAACTTCTGAAATAAAATTTTCTTGTATGTAATATAACCTTAAGTGCAACTTCACCGTGCAAGCTAAAACTCACAGAAGGAAGATTAAACAATTATTTGGTTTGATGTAAATTGAATCATATAATTATTGTCTCTAATTGTTCATGAATTTATACTCAACAACATTTCACTAATTAGTATTCCTTTACCATTTGAAGTTATCTAAGATTAACACTAGATAATCTGAAAAAAATCTCTTGAGAGTTTTAGACTAATCTTCACAATGAGGATAAAGAAGTTGATCTTTAAATCTCTTAAGCCACTCGATGGTTTAAGCTTCAAACTCAAAATGTGGTCATATATAAGGAATCACATGCGAAGTCTAATAATGAAAAAGCTTAGTGATTTCACCTAAAATATTTTAAAACTGAGTGATCATTCCTAATTATAGATTATATAGTTCTCATAGAGTTCCATCTATCCTATTAAGGTTTATTAATATATTTTTTTGGCATAATAATAAGGTATAAAATTAGGACAACGTTGGTACCAACATGTGAAATACTAATGACCAATGATGTTTGTAGTAAACTCAGTATTATGATTGTATTTACTTTGATATGTATTAGAAACACAATCCCAATGACAGGTAGTCATTTACAATATACCCTAATAGATATATCAATCGTAGTCTCTTATTCTCGTTTCCTTAATAATGCCAACTATAGGAGGTTCCCTAACATTGATAGTATCCTAAGGTATGTGTAACACTTAATGTTTTGAAAGCAAATCCTATGTGATAATGCCTAAGAGTTGAGCTTCCTAAGTTACCAATCAATTCAATAGATTCAAGATTATTGAAATACAGTAATTCTTGTCAATGACTTGTCACGGGGAGTTAACAATATACCACCATCCACAATTCCTTAAGCAATACCTCAAAAGATTACAAAGGATTTTCTTAAGAAAATGATTTTCCCATTACTATTGTTAGTGTTGTAGTCATAAAATAAATGGATTTTATTTATAGGTAGTTGAGAAGTAGTTTGTTGTACTCCATTGGTATTTACTAATACATAATTGTTTTATTATTACTTGCCTAGTAAGAAGATTTATCATTCAAGATTGGGATAAAATGATATTTACTTGCTAGTGTTTTTTTGTTTGTACCCAACACTAATCAGTGTCAACTATTCCCTAGTTCAAGAGGCAAGGCTAAGAACTGCAGGCTGATATGGCAGTAGATGCAATGTTACAGTTTTGACTTAACTAGAATATTGTTTCAATCTATTGTTTCCCAAGCTTTAGAAGGCCTATGCAGGACACATAAAAGGCGGCTCATTATTTATTTTAGTTTCAACATACTAATAATATACTAGTTACATATTGTAATTCAAAAAATAAGAGCAATCTGCATACAAAAAAAATTTCTAAGGGATAAATTCATTCTAACATGGTAACTCACTGGTCATGTTACATACTTGCTATAAAATGGGTAGTAGATCTGAAGATTAAGGCTCCCACTACTCCCCTCTTTCCCTTTTCCAAAATGTCCTTGAATGTTGAGGACTGGCTTTCCTCTCCTCGCTACAGTGGATGAGAAAGTTCCTTCCTCTATCAAGTCAATCTCTCTCCAACTTAGACCATAAAAGAAACAAAAAGAAATCAGTTCCTAGCAACTCTCTCATTCACGTTTTCTTTTACTTATATTTTCAACATCCCTTAGTATGCACCTATTGATGGATGTATGGAAGTCTAACTAGATGGCGTGGGAGTCTAACTATATTAGTGGCATTTTTGGTGAAGGTTTACAACTTTTTTTCTTGGTTACCAATGTCACAATTAGTGCTTAATGCATGTATGGTATATATGCTTGGAGTAGTTGACCTATAGACGTGCTAGGGTGGAGTGAGTTTTTGACTCAGGTGGTGGCCGAAATAGGGTTTCCTCATCATCTAATTTGGTCGTGTACCTAAAGGAGTGAGAGTGGTGTGATAAATTTACTTTTGTGACTAAGTCTTCTTCCCTTCTAATTTATACGTGTTCAAGAGAGTATGAGAGGAAATATGTTGAACTGGAGTTGAGATACAACTACATGGAAGAAATACTACAAACATCTTAATAAGTTTTACTACCCATCTTGAGTTTCAATTTGTTTCAATCATGTTTTCACGTTTTGGTTTTCTTAACTCATTTGTTACTTTCTTAGAATAAATAATGTTTTTATTAACATAATAATTATACAGGCTTCCAGATTAATACAGTTTTAAATACCAAACAAACTAAATATAAACGCATGTTCACATAAGGAGGTTATGACATCCTCGCCCCCTTTATTTTTGCATTGTCTCGATGCACTTATTGAATAAAGTAATATTTATAATGTTCATGATAAGGTCCTCAAAGTAAAACTGGAAATAACTATTAGAGCTCATTTGTGTCCTCCCAACTAGCATTGTCTTTGTCATATTGCTCTCACTGCATCTCACTCCGGTCGACTACCTTGTTGCGCAAGTGGTGTCGCCTCTCCTAAATTATGTAAGGCTCTACAATTATTTTCTCTGATTCTCAGTCTTGTAGTGCATTCCAATTCAAAATATGCTTTTCATGAGGCACACATTTCTTAGTTAGAGATATATGGAATACATAGTGGTGTGGCTCATTTGGTGGGTTAGGGTAGATCGGTAAGCAACTGGATTTATCTTTTCCAATACTACAAAAGGCACTATGTATCGAGGGGCCAATATTGTTTTCTATCCAAATCTTATTGAGCTCTAGTGGGGTCTCACTTTTCCAAATACCTTCTCACCAATTTCAAATTCTCTTTGGGTCATGTTTTTATTTGTGTAACTATTTTGCATGTCGATTTCTTCATTTAACCTTTTTCATATTACCTTCAGTTGGTTTTCCATTTCCCTCAACATATCAAGGCCGATTAGTATTGTCACTTCAAGATTATCCCAACTTACTAGAGTTTGGCATGTCCTGTCGTAATGCTTCAAATAGTGTCGTAACCAAGGAAGACTAAAAGAGTTGTTAAATATGTGAATTCCACTATTTGTATGTATTCCTCCCACTTTGTTTGTTGGTCCATACAATACATGCATAGGAGATTTAATATTTTATTTGTCATTTATGTTTGACCGTCTCTTTTACGATGGTAGGTTGTGCTAAAGTTCAACTGTGTTCCTAAAGTTTCCTCTTGATTGTCAAAAATCTTGAAGTAAATCTGACATCCCTATTTGAAATGATTTTCTCAGGAATCTCATGAATTCAAAAAATATCCTTCATAAATCATTTAGCCAATGTGGGGACATCATCCGTCAAAATTCTTTTTGGGAAGTGTGCCACCTTGGTGAGTTTATCAATTACTACCATTATAGCACTACACCTTTATGGTGTCATAGGTAGCCCTTGAATAAAATTAATGCTAATGACTTACCATTTATGTTGTGGTATTTTTGGAGTAGAAGGATTCGGTTACTACAATATTGTATTTGACTTTTCCCTTATTGATTTTGATATCCGCCTAGAGATGCTTTCTATGGATTGGATGTAGTGAATTGTTCTCTCTGCATAAAGAGTACCCATGTATTACTCTTTAAATTGTATGGAGACTCCTTTATTGAATTACCAATAACCTAGCAAATCTCAAAAACATCATTCTAGGACACTTACCTTTTGTGTGCCCCTCATTTTTGCACTCAGTGCACCATAGTTCATTAGTTTGTTTGCTGATTTCTTTCTTGAACTTCAATTCTTTCAGCATTTATAACATGTTTCTTTGAAGTGCTTGTACTGTTCCCAGTTCATAGTCACTTTCATCATCTAAACTTCCATCTTCTTCTGTTTTTCTTTTACTATGTGAGGATATTTTATCTTCAGTTTCTATGAACATTTCCCAATTGTATGCTTGAGAATAAAATAAGGGTGGTACTACTTTCATCTTTTTTCTTATTCACAGAAGTAGATCTTCAATGAACAACTATTTTTTTAGATTGTCGGTTCTATTTCCAATTTTACTTGCAATTCTTTAAATCTAAGATTATAAGGTCGTATGTTTTCTTTCTTACCTTGTTTTGTACAATAAATTTCTGCTATTATTTCATTATCATCACAAAGAAATTTAAACTCCTCTTCAAAGGCATTATTTAATCCTTCCCATATGTTCATGGAGGCTTTCTCAATCTATGTATACTAGTCAATCGCTAAACCTTGCAAGGTGGTTGGCAAAGATTGTAGCCAAATTTCTTTATCATCTTGCCCATTTGTTGTCCAAATTGTTTCACAAATCTTAAAATGGTTAATTGAACTTTCCGATCCATTGGCTGTAAACTAGGGCAACTTTTACTTTTCTCCACCAGGGATTGTCGTGGTTTTCTTCTAATGCAAACCAAGTGCCTAAATTTTGCTTGCTCGAGAGTTTTGATTTAGATGCTCTGGTGCTTCTGTCTAGTCTCAGCCATGTAGGAATCTTGAACTCTTTCCTCTGCTTCAACCTTTCGCACACTTGTTTTGCCTTTATATATTCTTTAACACAACCATCAAACATAAATGACAAATAAAATATTAGATCTCCTATGCATCAACCATCAACCAACTGACATTTATAACTATCCAAAGCCGAAAAATACTTATTGCTACTGGGTAACCTATTTTACCAGTACATTATAATAGACTTGGTACATTGACTACATGCCACTTTCTCCTTGCTAGCTTCGCTATATCTAGATCTAATGATCGTCTTATGAAACTCCTCATTGCACTTCTTTGATGTTTTCTCCTTTTTCCTTAGGTATTGCAATTTTTTCAACATCTCCAGCTCATAATCAAAAAGTATGAATTGATTAATCAACATGTTGTCACCATCCTATCCCATTTTTTCATGCTTTCTTTTCCACTTCTATTTCTATCTAATTGGACTTCTCTCCACCAAACTGTGATGTGACCCTTCAACTTAGTTTTAGTGAATCTAACCCTTTCCAGATCTTTAATCTCCTTGTATTCATAATATTTATCCATGTCGTTTATTTAGTCAATTGATTCCTCAAAGTTTATTTTACCAACATAACAAAAAATCTCAATTATAGGCCTCTTACCAATTTTGGAAATGGCCTTCAAAATCTTGATCTAGACTTGACCCTTTATTCTAGGATCCTTCGTTCAAACATGGGGATTGAACTCTTAATTGATCATCATTGCTTTCATCTTCATGTCTATAGTTTAGATCACTTTTTCTATCATTTTAACATCCAGTTCAATGTTCATTGTTTCCATCATGTCTTCCTTCATTCTAGCAACATTGGTTATACTAACCATTCTCCTTTCTTGTATTTTCCTTTGGATCTAGTGTATTGCCTAAAGTTAGGAATCAAACTACATGCTACATGGTTGCAACTACCTCACAATTAGCACTTTGTTGACAAACACTTATAGGCTTCCTCAAGTTGACGATCTATTCACCCTAGGATCTTCCAAAATGTCTCTACTCCCAAAAGCCCTTGAATCGCTCTAATACATTTAAGGTTGTTTTTCTTGGGAATAGCTCCAATTCTTCATTTTAGGTACAAACAAGGTTTCTTTTCTTGGGAATAAAATGGCATGGAAGTCGTGAAGGGAAGCTTGTTCAGTTTATTTTTCAATGGACATTCTCCTTTAAAATGACTTGAAGAGTGTATTATTGAATCATTCGACACAGTGACAAGAGATAGAAGGATTATCATAATGAGTGACCTGAAGAAAATGTGAAATAGTGCTACTATTTGCAACATTGTCCTCTATGATAATGAGATTAATTTGCAAGAACTTGAACCTACTCACAAGTAGACACATGTGCCATCTTTTTCTTACCCACCGAACAAGGTTATTACCCAGTTGGAGCTTTGGAAACAAAAGATATAGGTGTGATAATGAAGGTCTATCAAAGTACAGATAGGTCTATATACTAGATTTCTAGACACTTCCATGAGCCCTAGAAAGGACCTTAATATTATATGAATGGTTGTTGAATGGTCTTGTTAAGAGGATTTTTGTGTGTTTATCACTCCTATCAAAAGCCTATGAAAGCTCTAATAATAATCTTTCATCTAGACATTGTGCATCATAAATTGCATCCCTATTTTAGCGTTCCTCACCTCTTGTACCCAATATGTTTGATCCAACCCAATTCTACATTCAATTTTGGCATCTCCTCAACATTTTGGATCTTTAATTGATCCTGCATCATGGGGAGTAGGTTGCATAGGGAGCAACCCACTCCCTGATGTTTGTGCCCGAATTTGAACTGTTCAATGTTTATATTTTGTATGAGATGGAATTTCAACCATGTGTTGGCTGGCTTGGAGTTTAACACACCAAAATGTTTGCTAAGGTAAAAAAACAAGCTTTCTCCCTCATTTTGACATCACATTTAATACATCAATTCAATTGAAGCTCTCTTAACTACAATTTATCCCTCAAGCATTCAAGAGAAAGTGATGAAGCATTCAAGGCATTGAAGTCAAATATTTTCATATCTATAGCATTAATGATGGAAAACACGATCTTCTTTTCCTAAAGTCAACTCTATATGGTGAGGAACAACAACTTCATGAGAATTTCTACACAAAGAAGGCCTATGAATGTATAAACATTTCAATTTCAGATCCAACCCCTACTACATATTAATATGCTTTTATTTCCATTTCAATTTCAAGGTTAATTCTTGAACCAAGGTTTGATTTAGGCAAACCCTGCTCTACGCAACATTTTCCTTCTTTTTTGTGTGTAGGAACTGTTAGTGTTTTGTAGCTGCGCAAGAGATCATTCTCGCCTATGTGATAGCATTATCGAGCTAGATATGTTCTTCGGTTCATTGTCAGTAATGTTTATTTATTGTACTCGTTTCCTCTTCTTTGGCTCAAATGATGACATGGCATCATGTGCTCCCCATGTGTCATTGGCTCTCATGATTATGACTTGGCATCGTGGTTCCTTATTTTTGAGGTGGTTCAAATTATGTCTGAGGTGTATACATCTAGATGTTATCGGTCCTTGCATTGATTAATATCGGATATGATCGGTATCATCGGTTCCTGCATTAATTGATATCGGTTATGATTGGTAACGCCAGTCTCCTTGTATTCCATCGTGGAGACCTTTCATTTTCGGGGGTAGTCTTCTCAATATGTGCTTTTGCGGAAGAGATAGAGATATGGTAATCGACGTATCTTTGTGCAACATCAGCTCTGCATGACACACGGCCTTGTACATGGCCGTCTGAGTTTTTCCTTCGTATGGCTGAGATCTAAGCTTCAGAAGTTTACATTATGTGGAAGTAGTGATATTGACATTGTATTTTCAACCTGTATATGTTCGATTCATATATTTTGTAAGACTATTGAGAAGGAGTTGTATCTGTGAGATACACATGTTTTGTTTATTATGTAGTTATCGGGAGCTGCCTGCTTGTTGATTATCGCAGTTGTATTGGGACTGTGAAGAAAAGCATCTATTGATTGACTCTCAATCATATGCCTAATATCATTGTATTTGTTTTGATCATTCAATAAAGTGATCTTCTTTGGTGGGCTAGGTTGTTTCCCTCGAGCAGGAGAGTTTTTCCTAGGATAATATTTGTGTTATCTGTTCCTTATGATTTGCATTTTGGGTCATGTCATTCTGGTTCAAAAACTCAACATGGTATCAGAGCCAGGTTGTAGTACTGATCTAGAACCAGGATAGGATGCTTGCATTCTTCAAGTTTTGTGATGTCTAATGGCTCTCATTATTGTTGGCATATGTTGATGTTCATGGGTAGTGCTCTCATGTCATATGTATTCTATGTTGCGGAGGAATTATATTTGTGATGTCGTTAATCCAATGTCAGGAGCAATAAGGAGAATAATTATATTTCTATTAGAGTGGCCTCCTCTAAAGTTTAAATGGTATTCATATATAAATCAAATATTTCAAACGAACTATGTTGGGCGCATGAAATTTGATTTGAGAATTACTAAGGAATGCGAATGCTGCCTAAGGTGCTCGAATTATTATTTGCCCATGTATTTCAGAGAATCTGGTGATTTACTGTGAGTAGAAAGAGGAATATGTGCATGGGAGAATATTTTACAATGGAAATCAAAGTTTAATGTTTGTAGAGATCAAATATTTTATCGGCTTCTATCTTTCAATGTTTGAAAAATGTTGGCTTTTAATATTCCTAGTGCATCTTGACTGGGCGATTTGAATTAAATCTGTGGCACCCGATATATTATCACAGTGGAGCTGTCTTCTACGGTGACCAAATCTAATATTCTCCAAGACGATGTTGGCTCAGGGACGAAGAGGGCAGAGCCATTGACATGTGTATTGGCGGAATGAATCTTTGGAAACACATTTATTATTTGTGATGGCATTATACATTTCTGTAGAAGTCATCTGTAGACCCGTTCCTCATGTATATGTCTATTTCTGAAATGAGGAAGATGAATTAGCAAGGAGATTAATGTTTTACTAGCAGTCCGCTAGGTGTGGCGGTTAATCTTTAATTTGTCTGCTACAGAGATAGGAACAGTTCTAGGCCATTATTCCATTGCAATTTCAAGATAACATTATGTGACCTCCATCTTGAAGGTTCGGTCTGAATACCAGTATCTGCCAGGAAACAGTGCGTTGAAGCCTGTTCCAGAGATATCTAAGAATTCTCTCTTTAGTTTGCAAACAAAGTCTGTGGTTGTTGCATAAATGGATCTTCTTCCTGCAGCATGTGAGGTTGAGTTTGGTCATTGCAGAAAGGGGATGGATCGAGAAGTAATGGGATGATGAGAGATTACGCAAAGTCATGCAGGTTGTAGATATGAACATGGGGACGCTGCTTGCAGTCATGGGACTGAATTGATGGTACACATCTCCATTAAAAGATCATATACAAGAAATGATATTAAGAGGGAGACTATTCAAATTCAGAGGGAGGTTGCATCTAAATTCTTTGCATGCTTATGTGGCAGTGTAACTGCTAAAGCTCCCTGTTTGGTCAAATTGGAATCAGCTATTGTAGTGATCAAAGCTGTCCCTACTAAGAGAAAATCTCTGTTGAGAGAGAATCTCAAACATTCTTATACGTCTTAATGCATTCTTCTCTAGGAGAAGTTTGAGTTGAAAGCCCTTGATCCACCCTCTGCGAGTAGGCATGGTGGAAATGCATTCTTCTCTGGGAGAAGTCTAAGGTGAAAGCCCTCGTTCCACCCTCTGCGAGTAGGCATGGTGGAAGTCATGTGTGTGACTCCATGACCTTTAATCTTATGTTTTTATGATTCACCCTCTAGAAGTAGCTATAGTGAATAGTGTTATGCTGAGATAACAATTTTTAAGAAAATTTGTGATGAGATTTTGTTAGACACTTTTGGTTGCAAATTCTTATACTTGTCATGTTAAGAGATGACAAGACATATGAATGATCTCTCACTTGCTAAGAGGGAGTGTTAGTGTTTTGTAGCTGCGCAAGAGATCATTCTCGCCTATGTGATAGCATTACCGAGCTAGATATGTTCTTTGGTTCATTATTAGTAATATTTATTTATTGTACTCATTTTCTCTTCTTTGGCTCAAATGATGACATGGCATCATGTGCTCTCCATGTGTCATTGACTCTCATGATTATGACTTGGCATCATGGTTCCTTACTTTTGAGGTGGTTCAAATTATGTTTGAGGTGTATACATCTAGATGTTATTGGTCCCTACATTGATTAATATCGGTTATGATTGGTATCGCCGGTTCCTGCATTGATTGATATCGGTTATGATTGGTAACGCCTGTCTCCTTGTATTCCACTGTGGAGACCTTTCATTTTTGGGGGTAGTCTTCTCAATATGTGCTTTTGCGGAAGAGATAGAGATATGGTAATTGACATATCTGTGTGCGACATCAGCTCTGCATGACACACGGCTTTGTACATGGTCGTCTGAGTTTTTCCTTCGTATGGCTGAGATCTAAGCTTCAGAAGTTTGCATTATGTGAAAGTGGTGATATTTGACATTGTATTTTCAACCTGTATATGTTTGATTCATATATTTTGTAAGACTATTGAGAAGGAGTTGTATCTATGAGATACACATGTTTTGTTTATTATGTAGTTATCGAGAGTTGCCTACCTATTGATTATCGCAGTTGTATTGGGACTGTGAAGAAAGGCATCTATTGATTGACTCTCAATCATATGCCTAATATCATTGTTTTTTTTTATCATTCAATAAAGTGATCTTCTTTGGTGGGCTGGGTTGTTTCCCTCGAGCAGGAGGGTTTTTCCCAGGATAATATTTGTGTTATTTGTTCCTTAGGCAAACCCTTCTCTATGCAACATTTTCCTTCTTTTTTGTGTGTAGGAACAGGTGTCAGACACACCAAAAAACTTATAGATCAAGCGGTTTGAGATCTACATTCAGAAAGTCGTTTCTTTAGAAAGCGCATGGAGTAGGTCGCCCTAGCTGACTCACAGTCAAGAGTAAGTTGCCCTAACCAGTTCGCTCTTGCCACTTTTGCCTAAAACTTATATTGCAGGTCAATTGCAGTCTGTGCTTTCCAAATCTATTACCAGAATTTGTCTGTCAGTTTTTTGTATGCCTATGTATACTAAAAGTCATCTTTTTACCTTAGTTAACCTAGTTTCTTTATTCATTTCCCAAAATTGCATAGTCATCTTTCAACTCCCAACAAAGGATTATTGAATTCGCCTTGTGCCCAAGAATCTTTCAGCCAAGTGGATCATTTTCCTTCCAATATAATGTGATAAGGGAGACAGGCCTAAGAGTCCTAGTTTGTATGCATAGGTGAGTGAAAACCCTATTCCCCTCCCCCCTACATTATATTTTGGTGAGCCTAAAGTGGCCCACATCTTGCTTAATTCAGATTTGGATGTCTAGATCTGATTTGTATACATTCATATTTGTAATTCCATATCATTTATATTATTACATTTCACGCATTAAGGGATCCTAATTCACCAACATTAGATTTTGGTGAACACGACTTGTCTTACATTTTGCTTCTTTTGGATTCGGATGCATTTAGAAATCTTAGTTCGCCAACATTACATTTTAGAAAACCCGATGTATCTTACATTTTGCTTCATTCTTATTTGGATTTCTAGACCTGATTTGTATGTATTTCATTAACATATATTTACATTTCATGCATTAATAGATCCAAATTTTACTTCATAGAATGTTTAAATGGACAATTTGTTAAAGATTTGCATTGTTAAGACATTTCTTTCCTCTCTAGGTTTGTGCATGAGTTTTATGACCTCCAGTCCCACATCTAGTATCTTCATGAGAAGTTATAGGCTTTAAGGTTTCCTTAGAAGGTATAGAGCTCAAGTCATCTAGCATTTTCCATGGGAATCTACATAGAACCTTTATTCCTACCCGTGAAATACTTAACATTATTGAGAACCATTATTCTCACACTTATCATGATGAGGATGACTCCCTAACATTACTATCTTCTAACCAATTGGAAAACCTTGACAATGATTTGGCAAAGTTCAAACAATTGATGGATCGAGAATGCTCGGATAATGAGGCAATCCCCCTGATTGAAGGGGAGGAGGATGACTCAAATTAATGAACATGGTGTCAATGTGTAGCGTGACATATCTCATATTGTGAATGGTAATATCATGTCTATAAAAATTTTTGTTGAAGCTCTTAATCTCTCTAATCATCCTAATCATGTTGACAATTCTATTCCTAAACCAGCATCATTGCCTAATGTGCCAACTTAATACTCCACCTATTATGGCTGCATCTAAACAAAATATCAATCCTACATATGTTTGTCTTGGAGAAATTCTTAATATACCTCCTTTCATGAGTACTCCATGTATTTCCCAACCATCTCCTATACCCACTTATCACAATGTCTCACTTTCATATTACAATGCTCCTGCAGCATTTGCTTGAAATTCGGACCACAAGTCAGTTACAGTCTGCACTTCCTAGATCTGTTACCAGAATTTGTCTATCAATTTTTTGTATTCTTGTATATGCTGAAATTCATCTTTTTACCTTATTTCAACCTAGTTTCTTCATTCATTTCCCAAAATGGCATAGTCATCTTTTAACTCCCCAAAAAGCTAGGATTATTAAATCCACCTTGTACCCAAGAATCCTTGAGCCAAGTGGATCATTTTCCTTCTAATGCAATGTGATAGGGGAGATAGGCCTAAGAGTTCTAGTTTGTATGCTCTGATTCTTCATGTTAGATACAAACAAGGTTACTTTTCTTGGGAAGAAAATGGCATGGAAGTCATGAAGGGAAGGTTGGACAGTTTGATTTTTAATGGGCATTATCCTTTGAGATGACTTGATGGGTGTATTATTGAATATTTTGACACAGTGACAAGAGATAGAAGGATTATAATGATGAATGACCTAAAGAAAATGAAAAATAATGCCATTGTTTGCAACACTATCCACTATTATAATGAGATTAATTTGAAAGATCTTGAACCTACTCACAAATAGACACATGTGCCATCTTTTTCTTACCCACCAAATAATGTTATTACCCAATTGAAGATTTGAAAACAGAAGATATAGGTGTGATAAAGGTATGTAAAAGCACAAATACATCTGTATACTAGACCACTAGAACACTTCCATGAGCCCTAGAAAGCAACTTAAGCTTCTACTACCAATGGCTGCTAAATGGTCTTGTCAATAGGCTAACCATCCGCTCATTACTCATATCAAAAGCCTATGAAAGCTCTAATAATAATCTTCCATCTAGCAGTGTACGTGGTGATTAAGACCAGTCCTAACCTATTTTAGACCAATCAATCGCTACACCTTGCAAGGTGGTTGGAAAATATCGTAGCCAAATTGATTTATCATCTTTGCCCATTTTATGGCCGAATTATTTCGCAAATCTTACAATGGTTAATGTGACTTCAATCCATTGCCTATAAACTAGAGCAACTTTTACTTTTCTTCACTAGGGATTGTCGTTTCATTCTAATGCAAACCTAAAATCTTCTTACTTAGGATTTTTTATCAGATGTCCTGGTGCTTCTCTCTACTCTCGGCCATATAGGAATCTTGAACTCTTCTCTCTACTTCAACCTTTTGCGCACTTGTTTGATTTTATTAATTCAATAATACACCCTTGGCTCAATTTTTTCTCCTCAAGTTGACAAATTCTCAATGCCCTGAAGGCTAGTCTCATACAATTATGTGAAGGAACATGACTTTGTCTCCCAACTTCACTCGTCTAGAGAAGGTTCTCTTGACTTTTCAACTTGAGTACGTTCGGTTGCATTTTCCTCAAGTGTTTCTCACAATCTTCTCCTTTGTTCCCTTTGATTGATGATCATTAAAAATCATTTGATCTCATGGTCTTGACCACCTTGTGGCCTTTTCTCGCCCTTATTGGGATCTAAGGGCATCAATTGGTCAAATCTAACTCGAGTTATTCTAGCAGCAGCGTCAAATATTTACAAATCTATCTAATAAAACAAATATATGAATTAATAATAGAGATGACAATACATACCAAACGCAAGAGTAAAATATATCTTTATTCGCACATGAAATTATTAGATAAGAAGACCAAAGATGACCAGCCAAGGATCAGAGTTTTTGACGAGATCATATTTGTTACTTTGACAATAAAAAATCTATTCAAAAGACTCGACAGTAACTAAGAGGAACACAACTATCAACCAACTAACATTTATAAGTACCCAAAGCCGAAAAACACTTCATAAGACCAACTGATACGTAATCGGATAACCAATTTTACCAATACATTATAATAGACATGGTACATTGAGTACATGCTACTTTATACTTGCTAGCTTTACTATATCCATTTTTAAAGATCATCTTTTGCAACTCCTCATTGCACCCCTTCAATGTCTTCTTTTGTCTTAGGTTTTGCAATCTTTTCAACGTCTCCAACTCATAATCAGAAAGTACGAGTTGTTTCTTCTACATGTTGTCACTATCCTATCCCATTTTGTCATTCTTTCTTTTTCACTTCTATTTCTATCTAATTGAACTTCTCTCCACCAAATTGGGGCATGATCCTTCAACTTAGATTTAGTGAATATAACCCTTTCTAGATCTTCAATCTCCTCATATTCAAAATATTCATCCATGTCGTTTATTCAGTTAATCAATTCCTCAAAATTCAATTTACCAACATAATTAAAAAAATTAATTCTAGGACTCCTACCAATTTTGGAAATGGCTTTCAACATCTTGATCTAGTTTTAGTTTCTAGGAATTTTCAATCAAATATGGGAATTGAACTCCTAATTGATCATTTCTTTCATCTTCATGTCTAGGGTTTCGGTCTCTTTTTCTATCTTCTTTTCAACATCCAATCTAATGTTTATTGTTCTCATCATGTCTAGCATTTATTCTATCCTTCCAACAACATTGGTTATATTAGTCATTCTCCTTGTTGGCATCTACCTTCGGATCTAGTACGCCTCTAGTTAGCAATCAAACTACATGGTTGCAACTACCTCACAGTTAGCATTATGTTGATAAACACTCGCATGCTTCCTCAAGTTGATAATTTATTAACCCTAAAATCTTCCAAAATGTCTTTACTCCCAAAGGACTCAAAATCACTTTAATACCACTTGGTGCAGGCACAGATGGAGGGTCCAGAAGAAGGATTGTTCAAACATATAGTTGAGATTTGTCACAGCTAAAATAATAAGAAGAAAAAGATTTCATTGCTTCACACAACAAAATAATTATAGAATGCTTATTTTATTGTTACATGGAATTTGTAGATTGGATCATAGGCCACTACTAGCTTACAAGCTTACATGCGAATATGAGAACCAAACTCATAATAAGTCTCAAGCTCCTAGCTCAAACTAACTACAATAATATCTTCTAATCTGACTAACTTGCTAACTAGCTAACTAGTTGCTAACTTGCAATATGATCTAGTCATGCTTAAATATCCAATCCAACTATTACAAATGATTTGTGTCAGCCACAAGGTGTCTCAACACCCAATGTTTGGTGAAATGTATAGCTCAGCTTTATTCTAATGATAAAGCTCAATGAAGTAATGAAATGCATTGTGGTTCCATTCGAAGGTTTCTCAGGTTCCAATTTTTGTCACGTGTCAAGCTTGATGTTGCAAGATACGAAAAAGATTTGCACACTTTGCTTGATGAATTTTGTATTGTTTAACTCTGCACTACAATCTTTTATTAGTGATGTCTTATTGGAAACTAATTCAAATGTCCTAAGGCCTACGTATGTTGTGTTTAAGTTGTTGTAGGTATGTGATTATCTAGCACAGACCAAATTGATGTAATGCAGTAAAATGTGATATGATTTTTATGATGCAAGATTGCATCAAAGGGAATCATTAAATTGGAACCTTTGAATGAAAGCCCTTGGTTCCCCCAAAGATCTTAGGATGTCACTTTTAAAGAAGCTCTAAAAGCTTTTCATGAAAATGAGGCAACAATGAAGCTACAATTTGTTAACCCAATATGGAGATTCAAGTTACACGTCAACTTTATTTGGTATTTTGACTCAAATATTAATGTTTTACTCTTAGAAGAGTGTAATGTCCATTCCACATTTTCTTGAGCATTGGCTATAGCATAAAGGTCCTTTGTAATTTAAGAGTGAAATAACATTATATTGCCTTGTCAAAAGAATACCTTTCAATTCTCAATGATGACGAACCTTTGTTGTCTCAAAATCTCACATCCACTCTTAGGAGGGAAGCTTATTTTTAACAGGGTCAAAGTGCTAAGTTAATGTTAGGGTAGGTTATTTTGGTCTTGTTGAAACAAGTTGACTACTTTGAAGATATGGAATCTACCTTGTTGTCCCTATGTATAGCACATTGCAAGAGCAGAAGGAAGGTGCATGGCATGTTGCATGAAGAGGGAGAAGTTTCGGGAGCTTGAAACAAGTCATTTCTAAATGGTCCAACATCTCCTAAATGAGGTCCTATGTGGAATGCATTTTGCACTTCAACAGGTATGAGATGTTTATGAATAAAGTATGCTTGCTAAGTGTACAAAATCACCATTGTGAAAGGAAGTCAGTTCAAACACCAAAAGCCAAATCTATGTCCAAAAATAGTGAAAATACCATTATGAATACTCTTATCCATAGCCAAGTTTTAAGGGGTATTTGGTAGTCTCAGATTCCATAATGGTGATTAGGTCATGAGCATGATAAAGCATACCTTTGATGTGTTTAGGGATGTATAATGCTATGATTGTCTACAAATATGGAATGATATGTCAATTCACAAAGCTCATATTAATTTTAAACCTTCAATTATGACTACGTGGCTAAGTTATCATGTTATTTTTGCCAACCTTGTTGAGTAATGTACTTTCAAGGTTTGTGTGTTGTCTTGAAGTCTACAAGTAATCATGCAATAAATGATAAGCTTTGTTTAATAACTTTTAGGGATCTATAGGGGATTACACATTTGATGAACTATGCACATGTTTGAAGGGACTCTGTTTGGTTTGTGAAAAACTTATTGGCAATAGCTCTAAGTATTCTTGTTAGATACAAAAAAGGTTGCTTTTATTGGGAAGAAAATGGGATGGAAGTCGTGAAGAAAAGGTTGGATAGTTTGTGTGATTTTGGGCATTCTCCTTTGAGATGACTTGAAGGGTGTATTATTGAATCTTTTGACACAGCAACATGAGATAGAGGGATTATCATGATGAATGGCCTAAAGAAAATGAAAAATAGTGTCATTGTTTGCAGCATTGTCCACTATGATAATGAGATTAATTTGCAGAATCTTGAACCTACTCACAAGAAAACACATGCCATCTTTTTCTTACCCACTAAATAAGCTTATTACCCAATTGGAGCTTTAAAAACATGAGATATAGGTGTGAAGAAGGTATGTCAAAGCCCAAATAGGTTCGTGTACTAGACTACCATAACATTTCCATCAGCCCTATAAAGCACTGTAGTCTTTTATCAACAGTTGTTAAATGGTCATGTCAAGAGGCTGACCATGTGTTGATTACTCCTATCAAAAGCCTATGAAATCTCTAGTAATAATCTTCCATCTGGCAATGTATATGGTGATTAAGACCACTCCTTACCTATTTTAGACCTATGGAAAGTTTAGATTGCTTTAGACATTTAAATGACACCCATGTCATGAAGCTAATGATATTGCATAGTGTGTTGACAACAAGGAAGCATAAAGGCGGAGACTGAAAACGACAAGAGATAGAAGCCTAGGGAATTCATGGAGACTATTGAAAAGGTAGATCTTCGATAGGTCTTAGACCTTAAAGAAACTCTTACAGGTGACAATAGGCAGTGATTGATGGATAGGTTTATGATTTGAATGGCTTTGAAGTCCCACAAATGCTATGAAAATCTTGTCAAAAATTTTTGTTTCCTAAGGATAAGTGTGAGCTTCCTTTCAAAAGATCGTCATGTATGCTTAAACTCTGAAGGTATAAACATGCTTGGTCTTTGAATAGTGTCAAGGGCTTGTTGAATACAGCAAAAGGATGAACTGTGTGATGACAATGAGCACAAATGAGCATGAAAACAGTCATGTACCATCCTAAGAAGTTAGCACCTATAATTAGATGCTCTATTAGGCCCCATTTTGGCAATTTCAAGATTTCATATCTGTATGCTTGATGCAACAACTTGACTCCACTTATTCTGGCATCTTCCCTTCATCCTCGACTCCCCATTTTAGTTTGGACCCATTTTCCTAGGTACAGAACGTAGTAGGCATTCTATACCCAAGTATACAATGCCTTGGACATTTTATACCCGACATTTAAGCCCAAATTTAAATGGGTGGCCCGTTACGGTGTTTTGATAGAAAATTTGGATTTGTGGTCAGTACTCCCGTGTTTTGACCACTGAAATGTTGTGAGAGGTATATAAGTGGCCTATCTCTCCTCATTTTATGGTAACTATGATCAAGATTTCAAGTTCTCTACTAAAATTTTGCATCCAAGCATTAAAGATCAAGTCTCAAGCCCTCTTCAAGCATCCTAAGGCATTTTGAAGGCAATCTTCTCCATAGTAGCAAGCTTCTCTCCCATGATGGCCAAGTAGAGGAGATCTCAATCAAACAAGAAGATCATTTTCTCCATCTACATACATTTCATTCATCCATTCTTCAAGGCAAGAGTGCATCAAGCATAACACCATTGAAGATCTTAGAGAGGCATTCATAGACCTATGCATTTGTAAAAGGAATCCTTGATTCCTTCATACATTCCAAGGTTCAACAACAATAATCAAGCAACATACAAGCATCCTCATGAATATATGCGATCTCAATATCCATTCATGAAGGTATATACATTTACAAGGTAGAACTAATATTTACCTTTACATTTACATGTTTTTCTTTGAGCAATTTCATTTACATTTCAAAGTTGATTCCTAAACAGGGGTTTGACCGAGGCAAACCCCTTTCAACCCAACAATTTTCCATTTTTTTGTATGCAAAAATAGGTGGTGAATCTGTCATCACAAATATGGAAAGTAAAGGATCCGACGGACTATCCCGGAAAGTTTCAAACAAAAGTGCAAGGTATACAGTGGCCAAGGTGTTCTTTACCCTCCAAATCTAATTCAAACTGGAACCATGGGTCAAATCTGCTCTCTAGTTGTTGTTTCATGTTATTCTATATACGCTAAATCTTGTCAATTTTGATTACTTAGCCATTTATCTTCTATTATTCAGCCATATTCCCTCAAATATAACTCATCCTAATCATTATCACAAAGGATTATTGCACTCACCTAGCCCTGAAGTCCTACTTCAACCTATTGGGTCATCTTCCTTTTGATTGTGCATTAGGAAAAGTTGGGCACTACCCCTCTATCTCACACTCTTCATTTTCCTTGTTGTACATTTTTGTGAACCTAACTCATAACATTTCCATTCTGATTTGGATGTCTAGATCTATTCATTTACATCTAATTAGTAAGCATTCCTTTGATTTATTATTTATGCATTTGCATTGATAAAAAAAAAAGAGAAAAAAAAATCCATATTGTTTCATGCATTTTTCTCATGTTTTACTTTTAGATTAGTTTTATAATGCATATATTTTCTCAAGGTGATAGTGGCCTAGCCTCGCTTCTATCCCTTTATCCCTCTCCTAAGTACCCTCCTATCCATTAAGACATATTGGTGCAAGAACATGTTTTTACCCCTTCTCTCAATGATCTCTCTCTTTGGGGAGAAGCGTTGATGATTGATGTTAACTCTTCTCTTAATATGTTCCTCCCCCATGAGAATACCTTGGTCAATGATTCCCCTCATGATACCTTAGCTTCAATTCATTTCAATGACGTTCCCTTTAGGAATGATGCTTTAGTGAGTTATGATTATCCCTCTCCTAAAGTTTGCTTTATTTCTACTCTCAATGATTTCCTTATTTGGGATGAACCATTGGACAATGATGTCGATTATTTTCTAGGACATGAAACAACCTTGATAAAAGAAGATGACATTGTTGCTAACATTTCTTCTACTTCTTTTAGTGATCTTCCCTTTAGAGATGATGCATTCATGTGTGATGTTGATCATTCTCCCAAGATGTACCCCTTGTATGAGGATAGTTTGGAGCAAGAGGAGGATATTATAAATACCTTTCTTAATATCACCTTACCTCCATTAAATTACATCCTTTTTAGAGATGAATCAATGATTGAAATCCCTAATCCCTATTCTAAAGATTGTCCTACTCATTAGGATACCTTGGAAGAAGAGGATAATATCATTACCACTTTCCTTGATGCTCTCTCTTCTAGAGATAAAACCTTGAACTACCAAGAGCCTAATCAAGTCAATGTTGTCAATGTTTTGGGTATTGAAAAGCCTAAGGTTGTTGTCCATCTTCATCAAGATACCCCTCAACATAAAAATAAATCGATCATTGTGGTAAAAGGTGCTCAACAACCCGATTATCATGCATTTTCTCACACATGTAACACAAGAAACAATAGACAACCTAGCAATTCAATTGTTCCTCGTCTTCCCCCTTCTCAACCAGTGATTCCTCATGCACCATGTCTCCCTCCAAATCTTGGAAAGGAATGTGATTTAGTAGAACAACTCCATGCTACTCCTACCAAGATATCTCTTTGGGAGCTTCTTCAAACTTCATCTACATACCATGAAGTGTTACAACAAGCATTAAGAAACATGTATGTTTCACCCCTTGTGCAAACTAATATAACTTTTATATTGAAATGCATGAATGCAACCAATAATAAAGCTCAAATTGTGTTTTCTCAAGACGACTTGCCTTCTAAAGAGATTCAAGAACAAATTGATACTCTTATGGTTGTTATCCTTATCAATGGTAATCTTATTTCAAGAACTTTAATTGATAATGTATTTGGTCATAATGTTTGTAGCATTCACTTGTTGCATAAAATTAAGGTGGATACTGCATTGATTCAACTCGATTCTATTCCTATCTGTGGCTTTGACAATGTTGCTAAAAAAACCTTAGGTATTATAACCTTACCTACTAAGGTAGGTCCTACTATTTTACCTACACCTATTCATGTCATGCCTGATACTCTCACTTATAATCTTCTCTTAGGATGACCATGGCTACATGCCATGCAAGCTATCCCTTCAAAACTTCATCACAACGTGAAGTTCATTTATAACAACATCATGTATACCCTTGTTGTTGATGATAAGTTCCAAAATTACTTACGAACTGAATATGATTCTCCATCCATTCCTACACCATTTCAACAAGACATATCTCCTCCTAAAAGTGCCCTTTTAGAAGATAATTAGGGTTCATTAGGTTTTAAGGCATCTTTTATGGGAGAATACAAAGTTCCTCAAGTTTAACATTGGACCCTTTAAAGGGTCCAATGTCATTTGTCCAACATGATTCTCCAAATAAGTCAACTCATAATCTTCAACATTGTTTAAGATACATGCAACAAAGTGTCGAGTCTCATGAGTAACCTCCCTAACACTTGCCTCTACAAGGGTTCAGTTTCCAACCTTCTTTGTCTACATCCCTTCCCTTGTCGTCTAACATTTCTTCTATGCCTAAATTTAATCAAGAGAGCATTTTGTCTTACCTTCTTTGTGCTAAGTTGATTACTCGACCCAAATGAAAGAAGAAGCATGGTCAAAACCTTGTGAATCTTCCTTTTTGCATGTATCATCGAAATCATGACCACTCTACTAATGAATATCAAGCTTTGCATTACAAAATTCAGAAACTCGTTGATTATGAAATCATTCACATAACATGTTGCAATGAGTTGATATTCAATTATGATTGTTTCGAATAAAATTTAAGTTCCTATTATGTTGCTCCACACTATGTGACATTGGGGGCTCATTGTCATTCATGGTGGTACAATTTCAGGTGCAATCATACTTTGCAAGCAACACAATAGTTCTCATTCTTATTCTTGTCTCTACACTTGGGGGACAAGGGTAGTTTTTCAATTTCTCATCCCAAATATTTGTTCAGTGCTTAATATCTCTCAAGGTAATATGGATGTGATACTTCTTGTTGCTTCCTTGAAGGGAAAATGACTCCAATAGTAAAGGGGACTACAATCTTCTTCTATTCATAATTGGGATGAACTAGAAGAGAAATTTTGCCAACAATTTGAGAATATGAATCATCACCTATCTTTAAGTTTCAATTTCAAAAGACTTAAGATATGATCTATTTCAGCTTTGGTAAAACCTTCTCCTAATATTGCATTCCTTTATTATTTGAGATCTTTGAATAGTGATGTTGTTGTGATGATTTAGTCTATAGGAGGAAATGTCTTAAATCATATGGCATAGCCATTAAAGTTGAAAACAGCCTAATCCAAGCTAGAAAAATAGCTCTTGGGCCTCCAACGCCCTTGTTCCTTGAGATTCTAACATTCCAGCCAAGAATGGCACCCATTCCTGCAACCACCACCAAACCAGCTCCTCTTGCCACTCTTTCCAATGAGCTCCATGAGGTAAAAAACTTGCTACAAACTTTTGGTAATGAGTTCCTTGCCTTAAAAAGGAAGCAAGCACAACTCAGTAGGATATATTAGACTGTAAATCAGAACTATCAAACTGATAGAGAGCCCTACCAAGTTAATAGGCAGAGCCAAGATCAATTGTATGCTAAGCCCTTGAGTACCATAAACCCAACACATGCAAGCATTTCAAAAGCCCTTGTACCTAAGAAAAACAACTTGGCACAAGAGCATGATGTTGTTTATCACACAGCGAACCCCGTAGTAAAGATTCATGTCAAAATGGGACATTCAACCGAGCTCTCATGGTTCAAAATCCACGTACACTTTCAAGACAGCAAGTTGAATCAACTCAAGAAGTCATGGGAAGCCAAGAGCATGCACAAGGTGAATCTACATTAATGAATTGGTAAGAAGCTGATTTCTATGGTTTGAACCAGGCTGAAACACTTGGCAAAGGCACAAGTGTCATGGCACATAACATGAGATCAAAAAAGAGAGCAATGGAGGATGGGTTAGCCACCATGAGTGACCAGGCACATCAAGAATCTATCAATAACCTTCCAAGCACATAAAGAACCTATCAATAGAAGTAAAGCAGTGAGAACTCTAAGTACAAGCAAATCCAACAGTTGGAAAAGGTAATCAAGTACAAAATCATCACAAGTCAACCAGCAAGTACGAAAAGGGCCTCATTGTTCCAAAAAATCCTTAAAAGGTTCCTTTTAACATTGTAGAGCAAATGAAAAGGACTATCTTGAATATGAATAAGTTGGAATCTTGTCTATCCCATCTTGAAGGGTTTTAAATATAAAAATCAGATTAATTTCTTTAAAAAATAGTAACATCATTAGAGATTACCACTAGTCAAAGCATAAAGGGATATGCAAGCCTATTGAATTGAAATCATTTCAATTAAGGTATTAAAATGATAATGATATTTGTGTTAAATCTCCAATTGCATTTCTTGAGGCAATAGGAGCACTAGAATTCCATTAAAGTAAATATTAGTGCACACAGTTATATATGGCAGGCCAATTTGATACCAGTTTTTTATTTAGTTCACAGGGTGACTTCCTAATAAATTCATCATTAACCTTGATAATGGCGTAATTGTTAATTATCTGAGGACGGACATAATGTAAAATGAGAGAAAACATTATAATAAAGCCATCCATTGTCTCATTCTAATGAATGCTCAATCAGATTGAAAGTTATCTTACAGCTATTGAGCTGACAGATCTCATGGATGACGTGAATTTACATAGCTTCCAACTTCCTCTTGGATACCATAGACCAAAATCCAACGTCCCTTTTAAAAATATGAATACATGTACATGTGCTTCTTTAGGAGCAACCTAAAACCTTAATACCATCCTAACTGTCTGCATATTGTCAGGCCTTGAAGTTGTCACATAGAGCAAACTTCCAATCATTGATATGTAGAGAATTTGGTTTATCTCAGGAGATTCATCATCTTTGCTCAACTTACATCTTGTGACCATTGGTGTACTCGCAAGATTGTAATCCTCCATTCTAAATGTAATGTCCCCTACTAGAGATTGTTTGTTTAACATGTATAATCATCTATTATCATGCAATTCTTTACTTAAGTTAGATTAAGAGATAGATAATTTACCCATAATCCAAATTGTAAATGTTATATTGAACCTAGCCCTTACTTCTTTACTATACATATATTTATTATAATATTATAATCTCTTGTTCCATTCTTATTCCTTCCATGAAGAGTATCCAAATATATATTCTTCTCCTACTTCATGCCTTTGGGAATGATTTCAATCCTCATTTAATATCCTTCTTGGGAAGAGACATATCTTTTTTGTCAATAATTAATTAATATTTCTTTATATGCTACTCCCTCTTTATATATGTGCTTTATCTTCTCTTTTCTCCCCCCTTCCAAATGAAATTATATTCTCTCTTTATATATGTACTTTATCTTCTCTTTTCTCCCCCCCTTCCAAATGAAATTATATTCTCTCTTTATATATGTGCTTTATCTTCTCTTTTCTCCCCCCCTTCCAAATGAAATTCTATTCTCCCTTTTATATCTCATATTTGAGGGAGACATCTTTTCATTTCATTCCTTTTGACCATTAATTAAACTTAATTATATTTTAATTTAATTCTTTTATTTTTTAATTATATTGTAGAATTTAATTTTTTAGATTTTATTTATAATTCTTTTATATTTTAATTTAATTCTTTTATATTTTAATTTATTTTAATTTAACTATTTTATATTTTAATTTAGATTTTTTTATATTTTAATTATTATTTACTATTAAATCCTATTTTAGAAAGGACAAATATTTTTTTACAATTTTGCCTCTTGTAATTTATTGATGTATTTTTATATTTTAATAATATTTATTAAATTATCTTTCAGAAAGGGGATATCACACTAAACTTTTTCAACATTTCTTTCACATACTTAGTCTGCAACATGTAAATTCCTTTATCGAATTGAGTAATTTGTAGTCCGAGGAAGAAAAAAATTCACCTAGCATGGACATTTCAAATTCTTCTTGCATTTTCAAAGCGAAATCTTGACACATTTTACTATTTTTTCCTCCAAAGATAATATTGTCAACATATACTACAACAATCTGTTGATGACCATATTCAATTTTAAAAATATAGATTGCTATCTACAACACCTCTTTCGAACCCATATTCTTGTATGTACTTGTCCAATCTAGAGTATCAATCCTTGGGGGCTTGTTTTAACCCATAAAGAGCTTTCGTGAGTCTACATTTAGTCATTGTTTTCTGACAAGATAATTCCTTCGGGTTGTTCAATGTATACCTCTTCTTCTAGATGTTCATTCAAAAATGCTGATTTAACATCCATTCTAATCGTGCAACTGGGGCAAACATTCTTCAAAACCAACTCCTACTTAAACATAACCTTTACACACCAAACTTCCCTTATTTTTTACAACTTGGCCACTTATTTGGTACCAATTACATTTTTATCCTTGTATCATGGGACAAGTTCCTATGTTTTATTTTTCTCTATTTGACTCAATTCCTCTTCCATGTCACTAAATCAATGTGTTTCTTTGCTAACATTCATAAAGTATTTGGGTTCAACTTTAGAAAGTAAAGACATTTCCATATCCTAATGTAGTGACCAGTCTTTTCATTGTTTGGATTTTTGTGTCTTTGCCTCCAATAAGTCTTTTAGATAATGCTTCTAAACAAATTTTGATGGTGTTTTAGGGGCCTTTTCTGGCGCCATAGAGTTTCTTTGATTACATTCCTAATGTTCAACTTCTTCCTCTTCTTCTTTGCAACTTTCTTCTTGGTAATCAACTTCTTGAGTTATTTCTCCTTGACGCATGTCATCATCTACACGAACATTTGCACTCTCAATGATTTTGTGCAATTTTTTATTGTATCATATGTAAGCTTTTCTCCTTGAAAAATAGCCAAGAAATATCCCTTCATCGAATCTAGCATCAAACTTGCCTAAATTTACTTCATCATTCCTTATATAGCATTTGCTACCAAATAATTTAAAGTACTTAATTGTTGCAGGCCTACCTTTCCAAAGCTCATATGGAGTCTTGTTATGATTGACTCTAATTTGTGCTCGATTTAGATATAAACTAATGTATGCACTGTCGCTCTGCAGAATGAATCTGATAACTTGGATTCATCAAGCATGGTTCTTGCCATCTCTTACATTGTTCTGTTTTTTCTCTCCACAACTCCATTTTGTTGTTGAATTCTTGCAACCAAAGAGAGTCTCTTGATCCCATGTATTTCATAGTATTCCTAAAACTCATTTGAGGTGAGTTTGACACCTCTATCTGATCTCCGACATTTAATTTTCAATCTTATTTTAGTTTCAACTAATGCATTAAAGATCTTAAACTTCTCAAGGGCTTCATAATTTTCTTTTAAAAAGGTTACCCAACTAAACCTAGAAATATCATCAATCAACAACATTAAGTAACTTTCACCTTGCATATTATTTTCTCTGATTGGTTCACAGAGGTCTGTATGGATGGGCTCCAATGGTTTAGATGTTAATGGTATTTGAGGGTTTTGAGATCTTTGGCATACCTATTACTACATGCTTACTCAATGGCTCCACAGGGCACAGAAAGCAATGAGCAAAGAGAAGAATTATTCCTGCCAAATATTCAAGCACTGTCACATGCTCTTGATGGAGGGGATTACTTAAGACTTCTCAAGTAGACTAAATTTTGGTTTAGAAAATTAAAATAAATCAGATATGTACTTTCATGCTTCAAACAACCTTCATGGTTTCTTTAATGTCTCGACATCCTGTGAATGGAATTGAGGATCTAAGGGTTCACTGCTTGATACGACTACTCATGGATAACATGTGTTTCAATTTTAAAAGAGCATAGTACAATCTCCTTTTAACAGAACAATGGTCATGCAATCTCCAAAGCATAGTTACAAGACTCTGCGAGTCTTGGCTGGACTCAACGAGTCCCAAGCCGAGTCAAGCTTGTAGAGTCTTTTTGGCTCGGCAAAATGACTCGGTCGAGTCCTAACCGAGTCCTGCAGAACTTGCAGAGTCCACAGACTCGGTGGACTCGATGAGTCCCGTCGTATGGACTCTATTGCGTCCAGCATAAAGTCAAAAGCAAAAACCAAATTATTTTTAAAAATTCTTGTTTCAAATGCATGGTGGGAGATGTTTGGTAATACAGTGCCAAATTTATAGAGGATTGCAATTTGTATTTTGAGCCAGCCATGTAGTGCTTCAAGATGCGAACACAATTGGAATATGTTCAAGCATATACACTCGAAGAAGCGCAATAGGTTGGCACTAAAAAGGATGAATGATCTTGTGTTTGTGCATTACAACCTTCGCCTTTGTCATAGACAAATCTTGGGCACCAACACATCTCCTATCATTTTAGAGGAGGTTGATCTACTGGCAATGTGGAACATTGGGATTAATGACCATGTCTTCAGTGATGAAGACTTGGAATGGTTTCAGGTGGATTGAGAGGCAGAGGCAGTAGCAATGGCACAGGAGGAGGCTAGAGCACGAGGAGACCCAGTGGAGGACCCTGAGGCTGAGAGTGAGGGATCTAAGGATGATGAGGATTATGAGGAGGATGAGGATGCCACTAAGGTTGAGCCTCAGACACAGGGATAGAAGATGGTTGCAGAATCTTCCATGACCTATCTTAAGCATACACGCAGGAAGACATAGGGCCTTAGTCTTCTAGGCTCTAGCTTTTATTTTGATATATGTTTTGAACTTTTGATTCCATGGATTTCATATTCCAGGAATATTGTAGACTTTTGATAGTGACACTATTTATATTTCAGATTTCTAATGTGTTATTTAGTAACTAGTTTAACAATTAACTTATTTTCTTCAGAAATTTGCATTTATACTTATGTGATCAATGTAAACTTGTGTATGTGTGCAAAGTAGCTTCTATTTATCTTAATTATTGTGTCTTTGATGTTATTGACTGAATGATGCATGAAAAAAGTTTTAAATCCTTAAAAACCTTTGAATTTCTTGGGTTTTTTCAATTTGCCGAGTCCAGACGCTGAGTCCGAGGCGAGTCCAAGTCTTGTAACTATGATCCAAAGGGTATTACAGAGAAAGCTGTTTGGAAAAAGCAGAATCTGTTTTGCTAGAAATGAAGGCAAGGAATCTAGTTCCAGATTGTGTGACTTACCGCCTACTTATAGATGGTTATTGCAAGCTGGGAGGGATAGAAAGTGCATTCAATCCAAAAGAAGACCAATACAACAGAGTATACACAGTTATAGGGCAGAACATGACCCCCATGAAGAAGATAGTAAACCAAGAGACCTAAAGGGCATCTTACGACAGTGTAAAGGCAAGAGAGATGTCTTTCAATCAAATTGAAGTTCTTAAAAATGACATTAAGGAGTAAAGAAAAGCAAGATTGACTAAAAGCCATGCAAATGAAGAAGGGTGGAGATAAAAACAATCCCACTCTTGAAGAAGATTTAGGAGGGATGGATAGCCAAAGAAAAGTACAGTTTGATGTATGTATATGTGTGGCCTGCTATCGCAAGATACTATGAAGGAGTTCAATCTGGAATTGCTGAAATGAAAAGCTATAATTCTACAATGCAGTACCATCATCTACTCCAGAAAGAGATAGCTTTTCTGTTCAATGACTTGGCCTTTTGAATCTTGAAAGAGAGTTCCACTTCTACAGTGACTTACACGGCTCCCTTGCAGCATCTGAAGTTGATGGTGTAAAAGTCAATGTTCAAAATCTTCTTGAGAGTGCTGGTAGTGGTTTCGAAGGACAAACATGAGATAAGTTGCAGAGCAGTGACAAGAAAGTATAGCAACATGAAACTATTCTGGCAGGCTTGTTTTGACAAATCTAAAAAAATCCAAGCAGCAGCTAAAGCATGCAGAAGGCAATAAAAGAAGACTTGCAAAAGTGGCAGTAGCAGGTCTGAATGTTGAACTTCATAAATGCGGATCAATATTGGCAGTAGCTGGTACATCTCAAACAAAAGAAAACATAACATTTCTTATCTTGAACTAGCTTTTCAACAACTTACTACAGAAATTGAGAATGTTAGAAAAGAAGTTTGAAGCCCAATGTTATTACATATAGTATATACCACTCTTATTAGTGATTATTGCATGGAAGGTGATAAGGATTATGCTGTCAACCTTTTAGGTGACATGACTAAGACAGGAATTGATTCAGATGTATTTATATATGATACTGTCATCCATCACCTTTGCAAAGCTGGCAAGATTCATGAGGCCAATAAAATGTTCAAGGAATGTTGGGTAAACATTTATCATCTGGTACCCTTACAATGTATTCTTATATGATATTAATAATTATAAGACAATAATTAGGAATGAAGCAGATATGATCTTCAGTCAAATGCTTTCCAGGGGTTTGATACCAAATAATGTTACTTATACCAGCCTCATTGATGGTTATGCAAGCAAAGGAAAACTAATTGCTGTTTATATTAAATATGTAACCATGCCAAAAGAGAACATTCTTCATATGTTGAATAAAAGTGTGCAAAAAACAGGAGGCACAGCTGTTGACTGTTTGAAAGAATAGTTGTTGCACGCTACCAATGTTACTTCCTCAGTGTTTAAAGTGAATAACAATTCACACCATCCGAGTGACACTGTTAATGACAATTATACATACACATTCCAGTTCAGTGCAAGTCTCTGATGATTTTGTAAAAAGAACTACAAACATCATAGACGTTGACTCCATGCCAAGTGCAACAGAGTCCTTGCATGTTTGATAGCAGATGTCATAAGTAATAATTCTTATTAAGAACATGTTTGATAGCAGATGTCATAAGTAATAATGCTTATGAAGAATATGTACATTGTATTTTTATGTCTATCTCCACAGATACTGAACTAGGAAACCCTGTGTCCCATGTATATAACTGTTTAGGGTCTATCATTTTCAAGTCCTCAACAGTATACAGTGATTGGCAATAGACAAAATGGCAAGTGATAGAAATGAAGATGAGAGGACTGCCATAGTATAGTCAAAAGGATTAAAGAACAGGACCAGAAGATAGAGTCCATAAAATCTGCTAGCAGTTTATCCATGACAGTCATGATAGAGATGTGATGATGTTAGGATATGAAATGCATGGAAAAAAGTCTGAGAGCTGTCTTGTAAGGGTCATGCATATAAATTTGGAACCACAGAGTATGCAGGGATAAGCATAAGGAGTATGCAGGGACAGTCATGAATATATAGTTCAAAAAGGCAATTACAGTGGAATTATGTGCTAAAACTAGTCACAGACTCACAGAGACAATATTCAATCCAAAAAGGCCAATATACAGTGGCATTATGTGCTAAAACTAATCATGGACTCACATAGACCAAGCAAATGAAAAATGTGACCGTTCAAAAGAGTATTGATGATAACAGTTATAATACTGTCCATGAAGACAAGAAGAATAGGAAGAGAGCTTGTGCATGACAGTGATAACATTGAGATCTTGCCATTTTGCCTTATGAGAGACTTCATCTCAAGTTTCCTTGCCTGAGGTTGACTCAGTAGCCCTGTCTTAGCTAAGAATGATAAAGACAGCAAAGTGAGTAATGACTAGCAGGAGTGTGGGTTCGGTGATAACAGAGATGTTGATAATAATGAGCAGTCAATAAGAAATCAGTACACAATCCTTAAGAAATCACAAATGGCAGTTTTAAAGCTGTCACATTCTATTATGATAATAGTCAATAGGACAGTCACGAAGAATAAAATGAGTCCATGAATAGGACAGAGATCTACAAGCCTGTCTTGACAAATTAAAAGAGAAAGGGAGTCAAATGTTGATGAAACTTTTCTAAAGCACACATGACAGCCTTACACAGTAAAATTGAATGAGGGAAGTCTTTCAAAGGACAACCATACATGAAAAGATCCACATGTCATGTGAATACCCTCCTAAGTTGGGCTTTGAAGAGCTAGTGGGTCCCAGAGAGAAAGTTGTGTAATGCATCATCCCATACAGTAGGTTTGGGTGTTGAAGTGCTTTGTATTGGCAAAGAAAGAACAAAAGCTTCATGCATGCCAGGTAACATGGTAATATGTCTGCATCTTTGCCTCCACAGAATGCTGGGTTGAGGGTTACAAAAAGCAAGTTAGCTTGCAACATTGAATTTGGAAAGAAGCCGCAAAGAGTCTCTGTCCCATCAGAAGTTGAAAAAAATTGCCAGATCGGCAGAAAATGAAGTATCATTAAGTGTTCGGCGTAGGAAAGACAACTGAAGAAGTGAGGTGGTTTATTAAGACTTAAAGAAGACCTTTTTCTATGCCCGCAAAGAGACCCAACTCACCTTCAACTCAGCAGGAACATGCCCTGTAGGCACGCAAGTAGCTATATTAAGGAAACAATGAGCAGTCAAGAGGCAGATATCAATCAATGACACATGTACCAGACAATTTTCAACAGTTTCAAGCATCTAGGAGAGTGGAGGCAGCATCTTGGAGTTTTTTTAGGAGCTGACATAGGAAAAACAGATTGAAAAGGTTGAGATTCTTTTCAATAACACCTACTCAGTGGAGTTTCAACAGTCAAAAAAGTAGGTTGACCTTTCCAGCACCCAACAAAGTTTGCAAATTTCAAGGAAATCGAAGAAAAAACTTGCAAATTTCCAGAAGATAAAACTTGATCATAAATCAATATTAGGAGCTATCAAACACTTTCAACTCAGCTTTTCTCAGAAAAAACTGTAAAACAAACTTGTATGCAGCCAAAAAAGTACCTTATTATCAATAAAACGAACATTTTTTCTTCTTAAATCTATATTTTGTGTGTAACTAAAATATTGATGTGGTTTTGTGATAGCATAGGCAGTCCTTGATTTCCTGTCTCATTCCAAGCACCTTTATGCAGAAATATGTAAATTTTATGCAGGTTGTAGGTCATGCTATTTGTTTTTACAGCTCTTAGTTGTGAAAACATATGATTTCCTCTTAAGAATGTTGAACTACAACTTCCCCATGAAGCATTCATGCACAAATATGACAAAAACATGAATTATGCATAGTTGAGTCTGTTCATTGAACATATTGTGTATGCCAAAACAGCAGCACAGGTCAAGAACATTTGGTGTATCACCTCCTTAGCTTGTAGATTTCATTTCAATGTCATTTCCTACCCCTTTTCTCTGTGAAGTAACAGAAGGTTAGACTAGTTTAAGTGAGAGGGGAACCCAACCCTCTCTAGAGATTCATCCTGATCTTCAGGCAACCCACAAGCCTCGCGATGTTTCCATGCTATCAATTTAGGAGAGAGTCAGCAGTTCACTCTCTGTAGGGTGCAGTCATATAATTGATAACAGTAACATATCATCTTGCATGCTTATTAAGATCACATAACATGAAAAAAGTTATGAATAGCACAAACTCCCAAAGGAGTATCATCTCTCATAAGGTAGGATGCATTCAAGTTTCAATCACCCTATGACTAATAGTGACAAGCAGATGGATCCAACCTTAATTCATAAATATACAAACACACAAGGTTTATATAAGTGTCTTCGAGCCCCTCACTCTTACCCATGGTTGAGAACCATCCACCACCAATGGAATAAGACAAGGCTCTATTTCTGCAGGATCAAAAGATGCCTATGCATATCTAGTTACAATTTCCACTATTAATGTACAAGCCCTTGTGTGTTAGTGTAGAAAGGTCTTTGATTGATGATGATGCTATCCATTATATCTTGGAAGTGATGGAATATAGTCTAGGAACAATAAAAAAGGGTGGACATGAAACTTGAATACAAAATAAGGTAATGACACCATTTATGAAATCACTTGTCATGCATGACATATCCAAAGTCAGTTCAAATCCATACTATTCCAACGAATAATTCTTGGCCAAACTAGAAGAAATTTCATGAGATTTTCCCATTTAACCAATTGAGCTTAGAGAGGCTGCATTCTTTTTTTGGCTACTTTGTTTGCATCACCTATGGGGTTTCACTGACTATGGGGAGGGGCGCCACAAATACCCCTACCTCACTTATTGCTCTTCTAAGTCCATTGTTGCTCTAGTTTCTTCAAGTTGGGCCCATGGTTGGTTTGTTGAGGTCTTGGCTCTTCTTGGGTCTATTGGGATTGAGATGAATCGTCTCCCTCCCTTCCAGTACTCTTTGGATGCTCCTCACTATCTCCCCCCGTCTAGAAAGGACCTGAACAAGAGTGCTAGAACAGATATTTACAAGCAGTTCATCCACACAACTTGGGTTAACCCCCACAGGGATCTTCGCCCAAAGATGGGATTCTATGCTGAGCACTTTCTGGAGCTGGGGGATGGACTCATTGTTCATCCTTCTTACCTATCCCACCACTAGGCACATTCTCTCCAGATCCCCCTTGGTTCCTTCAAGGTGGGTTCTCATCGTCTCTACATCGAGACTGGTCATTAGATAGCCAGAGAGAGCAAGATTTGTCAGTAATGTAGTATGGGAGAGATTGAGATTAAGGAGCATTTCATTTTTCGTCGTCCTATATACTATGAGATTAAAGGCAAATTCTACTGCCTTTTCAGGGGAGCTGAGTCCCTCTCCACATTTTTCAAATGCACAGACTAGAGGTGCCTTACTATTTATATTCAAAAGGTCGTCAAGCTTCAAGACCTCTCATTTCAGCATCAGCACCAAGACGCTATGCAATTATGTCAGCTTATCACCCCCTTCTCTGGATTCACTCAGCGTGTGGCACCAAGTGCCAACTTGGTTCCCCCTCTAGCCATCATCAGCTTGTGGTCTCCAAGAGGAGTTCTCTTTAGCAGCGGTTTTCCTCCCCCTCCAAGAAGCATCAGAAGCAATCCGGGCCTCCCGCTAGTTGTATTGATTACCCTTTTGTCTTAAGGTTCTTCTTAGTAGAGAAAATTTTGTAGTAGGGGTTGGGGTTCTCCCAGTCGGAACCGCCCTCCCCTCTTCCTCTCGCTCTCTTTCCCTCATTCGGTTTTTTTTTTGTTCTTGTTGTTTTGCTGCTTTTCTTTGGGCACCATTTGGTGTCCCTAGTATGGGCTCGTTCCCTGTCTTATTTTTGGCAGTCCCCTGGACCCGCTTTGCTGTCTTCTGTTGGACAATAAAAAATTTATCTTATCTTATCTTAAGTGCTCAACTACCCCCTTTGTGCTTATCACATTGCCATGGTAATTTGGTCTTATCTTTGAAGACATTAGCACTTTGGTTGCACAATCATTCTACAACTCCCGTAAATAGACCAAAATATTTTAGACTTAACATAGTATGGCTTGGTTTCAACCTTAATGTAATTATCAATTCATTTTCCATTCTTACCAAGTCCTTAGCCATCTTGACCGATTCAGGGACTATTATTTCCTCTTGTTGGCTTCAGATATGACTACTGTTTCACTTGGTTGTGACATAAGAAAACTATCTTCATATCCTAACTCCTTTCTCAAATTAGAACCAATTCCTAAGTTGTGTGGTCCAAAATTAGCAAATGATGATTCAATTTGTAAAGACCAAAATATTGACGGACTTAACACACTGTCCCCCATTATTTGGACAACTTATATTGAGTTTTAGATCTTCCAAAAGTAATCAAGAGAGCATTTTAAACATTTTAAGCATCCAGGTCATTTAAACATTTAATGTGTTTTAGATCTTCCAAAAGTGGTTTATACTGTAAGATAAGTTTATATTAAAAAATGAAATCTTACACTAAATAGTTGGAGAACCATTATAACTCTGTTATACTTATTATTATCAATAGCGCATTCAGAGAGAACCAGTATTACTCACTAGAAATGGCAGAAAATGTGAATGAGCCTTGTTTGTCTTTCTGAATAGAATTTGAATTTAAAATCATCGAGTGAACCCACAAAGAATAATTCCACTTTGCTCCTACAAGTTAGAAATCAACACAATTTCAATAGGATGTTGAGATCCAGACTAAGCAGGTCCCTTAGCATATCAAACATTAAAAAGAAGTATATCCCACTTCCCTTCCCGAAAAGAGGACTTGGTGAAATATAGCTTTTAAGATGGTATGTAATCTAAGTTTCTAACAATAACAAAGATAGGATCCATTTATCAGATCTCTATTCAAAATAAATAGAAGCTAAAGACAATTCCAAGCAACATGTGCAAAAGGATTTTGGTTCTTTTTCCCACACTGAAAATGCAACCCTTCTTTCCTAACAAAAAGTAGATAAAATCTTATAACTTCAATAGAAAATATAACTTCTCCCCATCTTTAAAGGTTCAACCAAGCAAGCAATGATGAAGTGTCTTACATATCCTAGTAGCATGCAAGTAATTGACACTATAGATCACACAAATATTATTATTTCTAGAATACCTTGTCAATCATGTATATGGGTTTTGGGTTATCCCCTTCTGCTTATTACTTGTACCCACGCATGTTAGTGGATTCTGGGATTTTGGGTTGGACCATTTAGCTAATTTACCAAGGAAAATCTGGTGGTAATGCACAAAGCTGAAGGGATAGACACCTAAAAATGTGAAGGGAAAGATACATCAAATCAAGAATAGGAAAATTGTGGATGACTCATTTCAAATCAAGCTACTGGTCAACCAGTCATCAAATTCCGAAAAAACAAATGAGAAATTCAAGAGAGCCCACTTACCGGTACCACATGTCCAGAAGCTTACAGCACCTGAAAAGATGGGCACATAGCCAAAAACATTAGAAGAGCACACTATTTCTGGCTCCTGTAAATCTACAAGAAAAACATTGAAAATTCCGAAATAATTCAACCGGTAATTAATTCCAGAGAGCCCAAGTCTAAAATAAAACACCCTATTTACCGGTACCACATGTCCAGAAGCTTACAGTACCTGCAGAGAAGGGCACATAGCCAAAACCATCAGAAGAGCACACTATTTCTGGCAACTGTAAATCTACTAGAAAATTATTGGAAATTCCGAAACAATTCAATCGGTAATAAAAATCCAGAATTCCCAAGTCTAAATCCACGCTTTAGAATTTAAGCATAACCTACACTCAATAAACTGATTATTCCAACTTCCCCCATTAACATTTTCTTGGTAATACCAGAGAACCCAAGTCTAAATCCCCGTTCACTCGGGAATAATTTCTTGGTTCTTCATTTGTTAAACTGCAAGCATCTAGACAAAACTGGAAAGAGTTCTGGCTTACCAACCCAACAAAACGAATATCAAACAATGAGAAATAAAACGGTACGCAAATGCTTAACGAGAATGTGTGTTTTTCAAATGTTTCACCCCTTCGTGTTTTTTTTGAACTGTTGTTACCTCTTCGTGCTTTTTTGAACTGGGTTTTTACCTTATCGTTAGATCACCTTTATATTGGTTACAGTAAAAAGTAATATTAGAGTGATTGTGTTTTATACTGACCTTTTATTGACCGTTGTTCATATTGCTTTTTATTGTAGATACTAATTAGAATATATATTTTTAAAATATATTAAGAAATGTTTTCTTATGAGTTTATATAAATGACATTTTGAGATGAATATCTTAATAGATTTTATATAAATTGTTTAAATATATATATTAGTAATGTGTATAGTTGCAACATGTAAGTTGTTAATTATATTAATCATATTTATATATGTATAAGGCAAAGTCTAAAAGAGTATAATAAAAGGATTTTTTTATAATATTGAAGTTCTTATAAAATACATAATTTAGAAGATAAAACATGGAATTTGTGAAGTATTGAATGCAAAAATTAAAGGCAAGATGGATTCGTTCTCCACTACTCGGGACAATGAGCTTTTAAAAGATGGAAGGGGTTAAATGTCCCAAAAGTTTTAAAAACAAGAAACACTCTTGTGGGATCTAAAAAGTTGGAGCATGTGCATTCAAAGGAGAGTCCAAAACTCAATGGGTGGAAAGTGTGCTTGTCAGTTAGAAGCAAGGACATATTGACTAGGATTTAATTATTGAATGCTTGCAAATGGAGGAAGGCATTGCATTAATGTTACCTAACTCGGTTGTGGATCGCATTGTTTCTTTAATGAATATTGTGTTAGTTGGGAAGTTCTTCTCCTTTAGACCGACAAAAGACATGGTGAGGAGATGGGTGTCATTGAAATGGAAGTCGAAGGGAAGTGTCATAACAAGTGCTATGTCAAGTGGTCTCTTCTTGTTTAAATATATAGTAGAAGATGATTTGGTTGCAATCCTTTAAGGGTCATGGGAAATATTACCTATCACTTTGTAGGTAGAAACTAAGATTTGATCCTGATATGGACCTAAACATGACAATGGATACCCATGTCGAGACTCTCACTTGAGTTCTGGGACAAGCAGATTTTTAAGTGGATCAGTAGCATGTTTGGTCATTATGTTTCTACAAATGATGTGACCAAGGCTAAATCCAGGTTATTCTTTGCAATTTTCTATGTGAATGTTGATGTTGATAAGACTCTTTCCAATTTTATCACTCTACAATCTAAGATGGGCAAATGGACTCAAGCATTAGTGTATGAAAATGCAACAATCTATTGCCAAAAGTGTTCTAAACTAGGACACTTGATCTCATAATGTAGAGCTCCCCCACAAAAACCTATGGAACGGAATGAGAAATGCACATCCACAATTGAGTGTGCAAATGACAAATAGAAGACTAGTGGGGAAGTCTCAGAGGTAGAAAGTGAAGAGTACCCCTTCACTTAAGGGATTTTGAAACTTACAGAAACCCCCAATAAGACTCTACAAGAGGAATAGAGTGTTAAGACTCCTGAAAGGGAGGTCTAAATGGAAGAAGGGGAAATCCCCCATGCTATTACTCCAGGTACTTGTTAAGTGTCAGAAGAGGTTCCTATTCCTACCACTCCGAGTAGTTACAAAAATGTGGGGAATGGTGGGTCACATAAATCATTTCTCCCTAAAACCACACTCCCCTCCCCACCACCAAAGAAGACCTTCTCTTCATGGGGTGCTTTTGCAAGTGGCTATGTTCAAATTGATGATGAGAGATGGATGACTTAGAAAAGGAAGAGTAGGAATAGAGGATTGATATTGGTTCAAAACTAAAGAATGGATGTCTGTCACAAAGACTCTCTAAGCATAAGGAAGTAGTAAGGAGAATCACCAATGGAAGAGAAAGGACCCTAGATTCAACAACTAAAATTAAAAAATGAAGTTCCTCTCATGGAGTATAAGGGGCTTAAATAGTTCCCCAAAATAGTATACCCTGAGGAATTATATTTTTTAAAAGAAGATTGAAATTTTGTTGCTGCAAGAAGTTAAGATGATTGGAAGTGCCATCAGCACTATTTCAAAGAATATTTGGACTAGATCTTGTTTCTTCATAAGTAATGCTACTAGAGCCTGTGATGAATGTTTTACTTTGTAGGATCCTACAAAGTTATAGGATCCTTATTTCTTCTTCAGCTAGCTACTTGATAGTTAAATTTGCTTCTTCATATGATTCATGGTGCCTAGTTAATGTTTACACCCCTATCTCCTGCTCAGGATGCAAGGATGTTTGGGAGGATCTCTTCAATGGTCCTAAATGATCAGGATTCATATTGGATAGTTGTAGGAGATTTCAATTCTCCTCTATTATCCTTAGATAAAATAGGAGAGTTGATTGATTACTCTAATAGTATGGGAGACTTGGTGGACTTTATCAGCAAAATTAGTTTGTTTGATATAGATTTTATGGGTCAAATTTTTACATGGTCCAATCATAGGAAGGTGGATCACCTCTTCTAGGTTAAATTAGATAAATTTCTAGTTTCTGCTAACTAGGATATTGGGTATAATGCCACTCTTAGGGGCATCTTTAAGACGGTGTTAGATCTCAATCCTATTCTCTTTGAATGGACTAACAGGCCATTAAGTGGATATATTATGTTCAATTGTAATATTATGTGGACCATGCATTCAGATTTTAGAGATTGTATTCAAAACTGGTGGAACAATCCTATTCAGTAGATTCTCATGTATAGAGTTTCTTAGAAACTAGACATAATTAGAGAAATATGTGAAAGGATAGAACTTAAATTGACAAATATTCAATAATATATGGTTGATGTAGATTACTTTGAATCCACACATATGGAGCAGGAAGCCCTAAGGGGGAAATGAGAGGAAAATCTAAAGAGGGAAGAAATTATCGGAAACAAAAGTCTAGGGTGCAATGGTTGAAACAAGGTGATAGGAATTTAGCATTCTTTCATAGGTCTACTAGAAAACAAAGAAAAAGGAATGCAATTCAAAGCCTTAAGGATGACTTGAACTATGTTCCAATGATGACACCCAATTAGAATTGATGGCATCAAAATATTTCTACAATGCCTATAAGGAAGATAACAAATTGATGAACAAGTTGTTGGAGGACCAATTATTACAATGCCTGGCTAATGCCCTTGATTGTGCTGACAATGCTCATATTCTTGCCCTGGTAACAAAATAAGAGGTTAAGAATGTTGTATTTTTTATGAGGGCTTATAAAGCCCTAGGAATGTATGGATTTCCACCTACTTTTTCCAAGAATTTCTAGATATTGTGGGATTTGATATTATTGTGGCCACAAAAGAATTCATTTGAACTGGTAAACTGCTAAAGAAACTAAATAGATCCTTCAGTTTCCTTATACCAAAGATATACTTTCAAATTTTAGACCAATAAGTTTGTGTAATAGTATATATACAATCTTTTCCAAGGTCTTGGTTAACAAAATCAAACCATTCTTAGATGGCTTCATTAATAGCAACCAAAATGGGTTTGTCCCTGGAAGGTAGATTTTTTATTCCATTGTAACTACCCATGAAGTCATTCATTCTATGGATAGGTGCCACCTCCCAAATATGGTTCTTAAGCTTGACATCTCTAAGATATATGATATAATGAGTTGGAACTTTCTATTCAAATTCCTAAGGAAGTTGAGGTTTGAAGACAAAATGATCAGTTTAATCAAGGGCTTTGTAATAACTATTAGATATTTTGTACTTCTTAATAGGGACCCTAGGGGATTTTTTGGGGTTATAGGACATAATAACCCATCCAAAATTACCTTGGACACAATAACCCAAGGACCAAATATCGCAAGGTCATAATAAGCCAAACCAAAATAACATGTGGTCAAAATAACCCATTGATAGAATGTTGGGTCGTAATAATATAGAGGAAGGAAAATAAAATTTGCAAATCACATGTGCATTTCTTAAAAAAGGTTATTATTCAAATTGTCAATTACAATACCAAATTATGAGCGACACGTGTTATATAATCTAAAATGTTACGTTTTTCATAACCATCAACTAGTCTTTTTAGTATTTCTTCTTGTTTGTTTCTCTAGTGTATTCAACCATATATTTCTCTATTTTATTCTCTAGGAGACCCTATTCTTTTTTTACTGCTTTGATGAATGTCCAAGCTAAGTTGTGTGATGCTTGAAGAAATTCATTAAATCGTCTATGCCATCCCTCAACAGTATCATTGGTTTTGGGAATTAAGATCATCTTGAATAGTTGAATAGAAATTCCACATTGCGATTAGAAACTTGGGTGATCATTTGTTACCTCTTATGGTTAATCTGCCAATCCATGTATCTTCAAAATAATAAATTATGCCTTGCAAATTATCCTCATGTTCTATATAGTCAAGAGAATGTAGAAGTGTTCCAAATGCGTCAATTACATCTATCTAAGGCACAAAATCTAATGAAACAAGTTTCTTAATCTCAAATGCAAAGACTTTGTCAATGTTTTAATGTGTTTGTAGACCTTATTTGTGAACTTTTCTCCACAAGAATTGAGAGAAATAGAAAAAACACCCCCGAGAATTGACAATTTGAGAATTTTCAAACCTAGCTCCCATGAAACCTAATTCAAAATCAATAAGTATATTTTTGGGTTTAGACAAGGTTGAACCTATTTTAACTCTGCAAGTACTTATGTATAAGTGGTTCTTGTTTTTTTTGTCATAAGAATATAAATGAGTGGAAATATTACATCATTTTTCAAGGCATGGATTGTGTACAATTATTAGAAAATAATTGACGCTATCTTGAATGTACCATACTAAACCAATTTTCAAATTCTTTTAGTAGTTGAAAATTTTGTGTGGTGGTGAATATTAAAAAATGATTCACATAATTATTGTCATTAAAAAGAAGCTTTTCCCCTTTATTGATAATTGTATATTCAACTAGTAAAATAAGATCTATCGATGTGTGAGGATTTGGGGGTGGCACTTTAAATCTTAATATTTTCCTTCGAATCATTTTGGATAATGCACTAGTTGATAGTATTGCTACTGCTATGAGTAATGAAATATTAAAACATGAAGTAGTACTAATATTTCTTGTAGAATCTTGAGTCGAGCACACCATGTCTTTCATTTCATTCAATTTGTGTTTGCAGTGATCATCTCAGGTTTTGGAGCATGATTATGTGTTATTTTGCATCAACTTCTTCTAACTCTTTCTTTGGTGATTGATTATCCAATTTTTTTTCATATGCAAATCTAAAACTATATTTTTCTTACCAGTTATCTACCCTTGATTATTATATATTAACTACCCTTGTGACCAGCATATTAATTATTACGGGGATATTTTGTCCATGGGTTATTCTGACCATGATTTGTTTTGGCTTGGGTTATTATGACCCTGGAATATTTTTTCCTTGGGTTATTGTGACTGGATTATTGTGTCTAGGGTTATTTTATTTTTTCTATTGCAAATAAATTAAACAGGCTGGTACAAAATGTAATGGATCAGAGTTTTAACTTAACCCAAAATTTCTCAGTACTATTGAGAACAGAGTTCGATTACATAGTAAGAATACTAAGATAGAAAAAACATCTGAAAATACTAAAGAGAGATAGCAACTGGTTCAAGAGGGATATTCCTCCTCTTCTTCCTCTTCATCATTGGTGTCTGGTGAGATAGAGTTGTAACCCAGAATTCTGCAGTCATTGTCTACTTTATTCCTTAGCTCTTTCTGCAAATTGTCTTGTTTAACCTATTGAATGAATTCTTTGAGGGTGTATTTGAATTCATCTTTCTCTTTCATCGATGTGTAACCTTATGCAATTTCTGATTTCTCCATGGTAGCCTTCCCATCTCTCAGCACCTACAGGAGTTTGCTTTCCTTCACTTTTAGGATCACTGTGACCTGCATGGAAATATCAAAATATATGAGTCTCTTGCTAGACTCAATAAGGTTCCTTCTCTTTCCTGCAAGCACATCATTATTCTAACACTTCCAGATGAACCATAAAACAACATAAGAAAGTAAAGACCAAAAGGAATTACAATATTTGCTACAGTTGATAGTTCCAGTGATAACATTTAAAGCATTAAAATGGGTTCTGTATGACAAACCAAATATATTCCAGATTTCAGAGGCAAAAAAACATTCAAAGAAGACATGGAAGACAGATTCAGGCTGCCTACAAACAAAACAGATATTAGGTTCTCCCCTAGGCTTCTTAAATGGCAGCTTATGTATGAAAAATTTCCACAGAAAATAGAAATCTTTGGTTCCACAGGTCTGGTCCATAGCTGGCTAAAGTATTTCATCCAATCCAAATCATGTATCTCCAATCCCCAATTATGATTGGCATGAAAAAAGATGTCATTTTTATTGGTTAACAACTGGTAGAAGTATTTAGATTTACCAAGGTGTAGAGGGGTACTATCAGGCCAGTATAGTTGAAATTTGCAGCATGAGTCATTACAGCAGTCTTTGATGGGACCAAGGGATAGTAGGGCTTCTCTAAGGATAGAATACATTCTCCAATGGGACCGGGGTAGACTATAATGAGCCTCTAACCATTCCCAAGAGAGAATATTTCCCTACTGGAGGATATCACCAAATGTAGCAATGCCTAGTTCTGTCCACTTTTTTGTTGAACACCCCTATAGAAGAGCAATTTTTTTTTTTCCATGACTCAGGTTCCACCAAATAGATTTTTTCCTGCATATCTTTCCAATTTTCTCAATTGGTTCCTTATTGTTCAAGAACCCCTTTACATACCTCCATGCCTTCCAAATGCTCTTGAAGATGTTGGATCCTTGCAAAACTAAATTGGCATCAACTGTGAGGGAGTCAGAAAAACACAGGTTATGCCAACCTCTAGGTCTGCTACAATGAGCCATCTACAAATTATTCCTTATCAGTACTTTCCAAGGTTCATCCCCTTCTCTAGCCTTGGCTATCCATTTTATAGCCAAGGCAATGCCTTGATATTTGAGGTCCTTCAGGCCTATTCCTCCCCAGGCTCTACTTCTAGTACACCACTCCCAGGATACAGCATGAACTCTTTTAATCCCATTTCCATCAGACCAAAGAAAATCCCTGATAATCTTTTGGATAGAGTTAACTTGGAGTTGAGTAAAAAGCCACATAGAGGAAAAGTAAATAGGATAAGAGTAAAGGATCTTCTGGCAAACTTGAAACCTATTGGGGAAGGATAAAAGGTTGCTTTTCCATTTAGATAGCTTCCTGGTGATCCTTTCATACACCCAATCCCACATCAGATTAAGGTTAGGAGAAATAGAGAATGGAATGCCCAAGTATCTGACCAGGTGGTCTGGCCCACCCCAAGTAAATTCAAAATTACTCCACCAGATAGGCGGGCTCAGGTCCCAACCCAACATGACAGATTTGGAAAGGGAGACTTTACTTCCAGAGGCTTGGCAGAATGTATCAAGCTTGATCATAAGATGTCTCATATTAGTCTCTTCCAAGAGAATAAGAATAGAGGTATCATCAGCAAACTAAACATTGGACACCTCTTGTTTATTGGGAAGAAGGACACCTCTTATACTGGGAGAGAGAGAGTCATCTCTAAGAAGGAAATGAAGGGAGTCCACTACTATCACAAACAAGGAGCGGGCCAGAGGACAGCCCTGTCTGATAGATCTGGAAAGACTAAAGAACTCAGACCTAACACCATTTATTTCAACTGTAGCCATAGCACCATAAAGTAATGTTGAAACCATTTTACAGAAGCGGGGGGGAAAGCCAAGAGCCTCCAACATCATCATGATGAACCTCCATTCAATCCTATCATATGATTTCTCATAATTTATAAGAAGCATGGCACAATTTTGTCCTGACACTTTTGCCTAGTTCATTATTTCCCAATAGGTTATGAGATTCTCTAGAATATACCTACCTTTGACAAATCCAGTCTGTGTGTTATTAATCACTGAGGGGAGGAGATTTTCAATTCTTACTATCAGAACCTTGGCTAAAATCTTGTATGCAACATTTAGTAAAGTAATGGGTCTCCAATTTTTTATAAGAAGTCTATCTCCCTCCTTAGGGATGAGTTTAATGAGCCTTGCATTCAACTCAGGTCCCAGTGTTCCTTTGCCAATAGCTTCTTCATAAACCTTCAAAAGTTTAGGCACAATCCAATCAATATTAGAGTTGTAAAATTCAATTGGTAACCCATCAGGACTCGAGGCCTTATCATTGGCCATTCTATTGAGGGCTACTTTGATTTCTTCTTCTAATAATTCTTTCTCCAACAGTTTAGCATCTTCTTCACTAACCTTCTTAGGGATAATGGTTCTAATCTTTTCTCTGGCATCCTCCATTGAGGGGGCAGGGTCTGCAGAAGTGAATAACTCCTGGTAGAAAGAGGAGAAGGCATTGAGGATCTCCTGGTGAGAAGAGACCACTGAGTCCTGGGTTCTAATGCTACAGATTCTATCTCTTGCTTCTTTCTTTTTAAGGGTCTGGAAAAAAAATTTAGATCTTCTATCTCCCAATTTTAACCAATTCATCCTGGCTCTGACTCTGGCTGCCCTGGTCTTATGTAATTGAAGCTTCCTGAGAGAATTTCTGCAGGATATAACATTATCAAGGAGAGACTCTGAGTGAGGATTATCTTGGATCTGTGATTCTGCCTCTTGCAGGGACTCTACTAGCTTGAATTCCTTCATTCTAGAGTCTTTAGCTTTTTTAATGCCAACAACTTTAAGCATACCCTACCAAGACTTGGTAGTTTGATTCCATTTATTAATATCAAATTCATGTCTTACAATCTTTTCATTGTACCATGCTATCACCCTGACTGCTGCTTGGATATCTTCATCTCTAAGAAGGGAGGTGTTTAAAGAAAATCCTTGTTTAGGGGGAGATTCACAGACTTTTTCCCCAATGAGTTGAATAGAGGAGAAGATGGGATGGTGATCTGAAAGTGAGAATGGGATTACTTTCACACTATTATTGTCAGTTTGGGGTTGACAGCTGAACCACATTTTATTCAGATAGAATCTATCTAATCTAGAATAGATTCTCCTGTCTCCTCTTTAGAAATTTAACCTTGTGTACCAGATGCCTCTTGACTCATTTTTCTTTCCTGCTAGGGGGTCAAAAAGGTTGAGTTTGTTGATCATTCTGCACCAAAATAGGGGCTCATTGCCTTTCCACTCAAATCTGAGCCCTCCCAATTTATCTTGAGCCCTCTCCACCATATTGAAGTCTCCTACCACAACCCAAGGAATAGGCTCAAGGTTAGCAAGCCACTTCCATAGCTCAATTCTGCCACTATGCTCATTTGGGGCATAAATTGAGCAGATGCCAAATTCAGACTCCTTGTGTTTTAGCTTAACCCACACTGCTCTATTACAAGGAGAAATACCCCATCCAAAAAACTGCATTCTTCCAAGAGGGGCTAATTAGGATAGAGGTTCCTCCCTTACCTCTTGGGTGTTTAGTAGAGAATGTAGTTGCATCCCTCCAAATGCATTTAAGAGTAGTATCTAGTTCAAAGCCTACTGCTTTGACTTCTTTGAGCAATAAAAAATCTACCTCTCTATGAGAATTCAGGAGTCTCTTGACCACATATTTTCTGTCAGAGGCTTCCAATCCTCTAACATTCCATGAAATATAGTTTAGAGTCATAGCAGATTCAAACTATTCAGTATCCATGGGCTTCCTAAATCCTTCAAAGCATTTAGGCATGTCAACTTTGGGGGTCTTGGAGGGCTTAGGGTTCCTGTTGATTAAGGGGGGTCTCCCTCTTTTCTTCTTCTTGATTAAGGAAGGAGCTCTTGATTTCATGCCCTGATCCTCTCCATTATTAATTTTAGTAGGATCTGCAACAAACACAAAGGTCTCATCTGTTAGCTTATCCTCACTGGCACATAGTAGGGAGGCAATTTCTCCTTCTTCAAGTTCCCCCTCCTATCTAACCACATCTCCCAACTCTGTCCCCCCTTTAGGGAGGGTGGATTTCCCTTCACTCCCCTTCTCAATAGACTCAAAATTCCTCAAATTCAAAGGTGGTGGAAGGGGAGGGGAGGTTGGAATGACAATCACTGAGAAAGCATTTAGTTTATCTTCTAGTTCAGCAGGGGGAGAATCCCCTCCCATTTCACCACTTAGAAGAGGGGCAATGACATTATCTATAGAAGATGAGTGAGTAGGTGTAATGTCTTGAATGTCCACCCTATCTGGAGGAGGAGTAGGGGTGGGAGAGGAGGTATGAGCTTGAGGGAGATTATAGGTTCTCCATTTGAGTTGAGGTACAGTTTTATTTCTCATGGCTCTATCTCTGATCTTTTCAACCACAAGTTGTTGAGCATTCTTTGTTCTATGAGTTTGTTTTGATTTATTCTGTATCAGACCAAAGTCAAGCGATTCATCAATGGTAGCAATCTCAAGGGGTTTAGCAAAGTTCAGGGTCTCATTAGGGTTAACAGAGGTAGATTCAAACTTACCCTTGAGGCTATCCAAAGTAGCAGAGAGTGCAACAAAGTCTTGATTCCAGGCCTGAGGGGGGGGAATTTTCACAACAGGAGCAGAGATAGATTTGGAGGATTTTGAGGGATCAACAAGGCTAGATTTGTTGATGGGTTTGGGATTCGGATTGGTCTTCTTCTTTAGATCATTTCTCTTAAGGATGATAGGGCATTCATGTTTTATGTGTCCCTCTTTTCTACAAACAAATCAGCCACCTAATCCACCCAGAAAGATAATCGGACAACATACAGGTGCGGGATCGATATCAAATTGTAAGGACTTAGGGAGATCAATTCCAGGTTTGACTGAAAGGAGAACACAAACATCTATATTAGGAATGAGGGTGTTCAACTGATCAATCCTAAGCACCTTGCCTATTGGTTCAAGCACTTGAGGAATGAGCGTCAACACAAAAGGAGGGAGGTTACCAATGATAATCCATCTAGGGTTGGATAATGCTAAAATTTCATCTTGCATTGCTTCGAGAGACCAGGGGATTTCCCTAAATTCACAAGGGTCAACTCTCCAAAACTGTTTCTCAACAATAGCTTTCTGGGCTTTAGCATCATAGAAAAAAAGAATAAATAAACCTTTTTACAGCATGCGACAATAAGTAAAATGAAACCCTAGTTTTTTCCCCCATACTTTATGAAACCAGTCATTGAGAAAGTTTCTAGATGGGACCCTAGAACTATCAACTACAGCAAAGAAAATTGCACAATCCTTAAGCTTAGCTTTTTCCTGCTCAATAACTAAATTCATCTGTGAGTTCAGTTTAATGACAAGCATGGGCGGAACGGGTCCCTTACCTCCATCTCCTTCGGCGGGCGAAAATCCTTGAGCGGCACATGAAGAGAAGGTTGCTCCTTCTAGGATGACATGTTCATTCTGGATGGCCTTCTCGAAGGATTTTGGCATGGCCCTAGCACTTTCTTCTTCTCCTCCATTCTGCTTTGTTTTCTCTCCTACAACATTGATAGAGGCTTCTGGCGATGGTTGCAGGGAGACTTTAGGGTTCGAAGCGAGGGCACCATGAGAAATGAGTGGGTTACCTTGATTCTTAGGGATAAAACCTTTCAAAGAGGAGGTGGCATTAATGACCCCTGGTGACATTGAGGCCATTAATGTTATCCCTGCTGAGGAGCGTGTAAGGGACAAGGTGAGATTTATGAAGAGGCTCTGAGTACAACCAGTTGCAGAGTCATTCCAATCAATCTATTGTCTAGGGTTATTTTGGCTGGTTTATTATGGATAGATACCAATTTTGGGGGTTACTAGAGGAATTAAGAAAAGTGACTCATATCCCCCTACCTACTCATTATTCTTATTGAGGTGTTGGGAAGAAATTTCTAAGTTTAGAAAGAATGGGAAAGTTGCAAAGGGTTAAAGTTTCTTCCACTATAGCACCTTTTATCCTGCAACATTTTGTGGATGATACCATATTTTTTAGGGTGGCCTTCATGGTTTAAGAAAGAGAATGGAAGGAATTCCTTAACCAATATACTAAAGTCTCCAAACAACATATAAATTATGTCAAAAGCAACATTTACTTCTTTAATACCGCAAAGAAGTTGCAACAATATGAAATCAATTCTAGATTGTTAGAGTGTTATTCTTCCTAGGATATATTTGGGTCTACCGCTTACTATCAAAGAGATATCCAACACATTTTGGAGCTTGATATTATAAAGAATCCAAAGGAAAATCAAAAGAATATAGAAAAAATTCTTATGGACAGGCATGGAGGATTAAAAAAGAATGACACTTGTCAATTGGGATATAATGTGTTACCCAAATAAATTGGGAAGCTTAGAAATAAAGAAAATTACCTTACTTAATAAAGCCCTCATGGATAAAATGGGATGGAATCTGACACTTTACATATTGTTGATTGGCATAAAATAATAAATTCCAAGTATCAAATTATGAGAAGTTTTATAAGGTACTTATTACTTAAGAATTCCCAATTGGTTCCAAAATAGGGAACACCATCCTCAAGTGTAAGAATATTATTCAAATGGGCCTTAAATGGAAGATTTGGAAAGGCCTTAGGATCCAATTTTGGGAGAATACATGGAAAGGGGATAAACCACTAGCACAACATCAAACCTTTAGGACCATGTGTGGTAGTGCTAAGATGTTTTTTTGACATTGGGTTATAGACTAATTATCCCCCCAAAATCTTGGAAAGATATTCTAAAGTGTTGCCTCAACCAACCTCACATGTTGTAGAAAGTTATGGAGTTGAATATGTTATTAAAGAAAAACATAATCCCTATCTTCCAAAGGGAGTATAACTTCATTCAGAGAAAGAACGCTACAGGTGGCGTTTCTATCAAATTAGCTTATCATGCACTACTAAAGGAGGGCAAGCTTACAAGTTTATGGTAGAAAGTTTGAAACCTCTAGGTGATTCCCAAAATTAACTTCTTCTTAACCCAATATAATTTTATTAACTGTGGATATCAACTCCCTAATAGATGTGTTTTATGTAAAAATGAGGAGGAAGATATCACTTGCATTTTACTTCATTGTAATTATACATAATTTATGTGGAGTATGGTGTTGTAGAAACTTGAAATTCACTAAGTAATGAATGGAGATATCCAACAATTTGGCAATAGATTGGATTGGACCTATACATAATCATCTTTTTGGACAATTTTGTAAGAAGATTCCCCCCATCTTGGTTGGAGCATATGGAATAAAAGGAATGATAGGAAATTTTATAGAATGGATAACTTGACTCAGGAATTATTTAGAACTTCTGCAAACTACTTATGGGGAATCTTTTTGTTACAATTTATCCATGCCCATCCTTTCCCCCTACTCTACTAGATGAAAAAGTAGCTAGGAATTGGAGCTTATCTATCTCATATACAAAGTTTGATAATTTGAAAAGAATGAAGAGGAGAAATACTAAATGTAGTCCTCCTAGAGCTAGATGGTAGAAGCTAAATTTTGATGGAGCTACAAGAAGAACATAGGGAAATTTTATAGTGTGGGGGGTGTGATGAGGACAAGCTTGGGTGAGATGGTGGTAGCCTATATAGATAATCTAGAAGGAGTTGTTAATAATCAAGCTGAAGGGATAGCTTTAATATGGGGATTCAAAATTCCCCTTATAGGAATTAAAGTATTATCTATAGAAGATGACTCTAAATTCATAATATATGTTGTTAAAGGCCCAATTAAGGTCAACTGGTCTATCAAGGGGATTGTGGGAGATATAAATAAATATATCTTGGGACTAGAGTTTTTAAAATTAATCATACTTATAGAGAAGGTAATATGGTTTTTGATGATATGGAAGCATTAGGCATTTAGAGTGAAGGCTTGATATGTTAGAGAAAAAATACTCCCTCCCAAATCATGGAAAAAATATCTTGAGGGGAGAGATCCCAACAATCAAAATTCATGAATAACTCAACTACTCTTTGTTTTTGCAAATTCTACAATGCATAACCATTTTATGGAAATTTGGATGCAAAGGAAATAAATTAAAAAGATTGAGGAAGAAAGATTGTGAATTGGAAAAGAATATGAATAGGAGATGGATGACATGACAACAAGAATTAGTGAGGTGGATGATTCAAAGGAGTTGGAGAGTCAATGGCATGATCCATAATAATAAGGGTTGATGTGGAAGGGGAAAAACTACATGGTCCACATGAACATTACGGAGATTCCCTCAATGATATGATGGAATCATTTCAAAATGATCTTTAGATGTATTATTAAGAGATGTCTCTTAATTCATAAATGAGAAATGATGTTTGTATAGCATAGGAATACCCCCTAAAATACCATTGTGTAATGTGATGTATTATCTACATGAGAAAATATTTATGAGGGGTTCAAGGAATGACTATTCCCAAGATGCAATGCAAGGCTCGTATTTTCACTTAAATTATTGGTTTTTTTATTGTAGTTTTTCTTAACTCTGCTCAAATTAGCAAAATTGAAATCTAGGTGGGCCTCTTTACAATTTGTTCTACTTTGATTCACAATATAGGTGGGGGCCACATTCCCATTAAACCAAGTAACCATGATGAGTTCAAAAATGATGTCACTATGTAGCATATTTTCAAAGAAGGGGGTCTTCCAATTTATTGAGTGCATTAATAGCTATGATGAGGGATTGTCAATGCAATCTGTAACATCCTAGGAGGACAAGAGAATCAAATCAAAGGAATTTCATTTAGAATTATTGAAGAGGTCATTGGACTATCTACCAATGGAATAAAATAGAAGAATATTAGCCGTGTGGGAATAAATGACAACCTTAATATATGTTGTAGATGGAGTGAAGCCTTGATTAAAATACATGGTAATTTTGAAAGGGAGCAGTTGTCACTGCCTTGGAGTCAGTTATGTCTTATTATCATGAAGTATTTTAGCTTGGAAGGGAGGTTTAAAGTGTATTATTTTAACCATATGCCTCTATTGAACTAATTTAGGAATCATGACCTTGTTTTTTGTTGGAAACTACAATTGAAACAATTGTTATATTGTCATTGATGTCAAACCTTAACTGGTAAGAAATTTTCTATATAGTAGAGTACCATATCTTTTGATTGACGAAGAGGATTTGAAAACAAGAGATAACAAGAGGACCTAAGGAAAGGTTGAGTTATGTGATACTTCAATGGGTACTTGATTAGTTGGCACATTGACAAGGTAATGTGTTGTTTATCTTTAACACTAAGTGAAGAAGTCAATTGATTTGAATCATAGGCTTAACTGAGCAAAAGTGAAGAAATTTAGTTTAAGCTGAGTGATGCTAGTGTTGATTGAGTGCCAGTATAAGCCAAGCAAATTTAGTGTCGACCAAGCATCAGTAATTATCGAGAAACAGATAATTAATCGAGCAAAGACAGTATTTGTCGAGAAGGAAAGTTTTAGCGATGATCGAGGAGATGAACACAGTATTGACCGAGTGTTAGTAATTTATAGTTTGTGAAAGAATTGAGAATCCCAGTCGACATAGTTAAATTCTTGGGATATGTAAAACATGTTGAAATTATTAATGAATGATATGAAACATTTAATGCATGGTAAATCATTTTCTTATGGATTCAAGGAGATGTTTAGAGATGTATCTAGAAGGAAAAGGAGGAGAGTAAAATGATGGGAGGATTCGATGAATCTGACCTAAACCTAAGATCTATGGAAGAGATTAAGCGACAAAAGATTAATCTACCAGATCAAGGAGGTATAAGGATGACCTAATTGTGGGTTATGGTGAGTGTGAAAAGTTTGATGTTATTGACTAATGAATCTAAGAATAAGGATAAGTAGAAGTTGTGAAGAGCTAAACAGAGTTGAGGTGATTGCTTGAAGAGATTTCTGAGCAAATCAAAGATGGAGATGGAAATGAAGGTTAGTCAATAAATTAACATATGAGCACATTGGATCTGTATTTGCAAAGTGAGTTGTATATATTAGATCAAAACCTACTGTTACTTTCTAACCATTGTATCAGTCAAAATCCTTTAATCAAGGTTGACCTAACAATCATTTTGTAAACCCTTTAATCAAGGTGACATTCTAATGGAATGTTCTTAAGCCCTCTAACCAGACCACTCTTAATAGGGTGATTAAATCCTTTAACAGGGTCACACCTAACAGTGTGTATTGTAAACCTTTAACAGGGTTGGCTTCTCACTGAGCTCACTTCAGAAGAGTGAAAATTAGTAGGATGTTACTGGTGGTTTTTCCCAAATTGGGTTTCCATGTTAAATTATGGTGCTATACTTGTGTGAATGTTATTTGATGTGAATGTTGTTGAAAGTTTTATATTTTGCAAGTTGATTACTTTTGGATAGTGGAGTGCAAGTTTTATGTTTCTGATATATGCTATAGAGACCGAGTGAATTGTTGATTAGATCTAAGTTTTTTAAAGAGCTAGAAAGTTGAATTAGTACATCTGGACCTGAGGATAACTGATTCACCCCCCTCTCAGTTATTCTAAAATCATTCTAAGAATTGCTATCATAGTTGTTGGTGCTCGTAAGGAGAAAGTTTAAAGGTACTTGAAGCTAATGATCAAGATCTAAAAAAAGGAGGTACCAAAGTTGAACAAGGATAACTTCCCTGCATGGCAGAGTGTGATGAAATTGCACCTAGCTGGTATTGTTGATTCAGAAAAATACTATGTGGAAAATGACTATGTACCACCTATTGCACCTATGACAACTGAGGAGATGAAAGAAAAACAAGAACACAATCAGGCAATGTTGGAGATTGCATCTACCCTAAGATATCCTAAATTTGAAGAAATCAAGAACTATACTAATGCAAAGCAAATGTGGGACACACTAGCAGCCATCTATGGTGGGGATACAAATGTACTGAGAGCCAAATCTAAAAGTTTGAGAGGTAAGTTTGATGAAATGAAACTGCAAGAAGGTGAAAATGTTGCTTAGTATTGTGGCAGAATTAAGGAGGTAGTAAATGCTACTAGAGGAGCTAATGGAAACATTAATGATGAAACTATTATTAGTAAAGTGTTGAGAACCCTGCTTCCTATCTATGCTATTAGAGTGTCTACAATACAAGAATCAAGATGTAATACTGGTAATGTCCTAACTTTGGAAAGTCTTGTTGGTAAGCTTACTACTTTTGAGTTGTCTAATTTTGATTATTTCACTATTCACAACATTGAATCTGCATTCAAGTCTCAAATGGTTCTTCATAAGCCTAAGAAAGGAAAAGAAAGATGTGTGAACAGTGACAGTAACAACAAAAATGATAGTGATACTTTTGATGATGATCTAGATGATCTTGAGGAATTTATGGCTAGAAGGCTACCGAGAGGAAAAGGAAAATTCAAAGGTAAACGTCCTATAATCTATTTTTCATGTAACAAAGTTGGCCATATTGCAGCAAGATGCCCTAATAGGACTAGAAAGGATGAAAGAAGGGAAAGAAAGTATAAAGCTAAAAGAATGACATAGATCACAAAAGGTACAGAGACTACAAAGATAAAGGTAAGAAAGCTTGTTATATTGTTGAAGAGGAAACTGACTATGAAACTAGTGAATCTTATGAATGTGATATATAAGTTTTTTATGTTGCTATGAAAGATTATTCTGATGAAGATGAGAAAACTGCAATTATTTCATATGTGAGTAAAGGTGATAAATGGATTATTGATATTCATTTCTCACATCATGTGACTGGTGATAGAAGTAAGTTTGAAACCCTAAATTATTACAAAGGTAGAAGTGTTAAGTTTGGTAATGGTGCACCATGTCTTGTAAAAGGAAAAGGATCAATAAGATTAACTGATAAGATCAGATGTGATAATGCTTATTGGGTTGAAGGTCTTAACTATAATTTGTTGAGTGTTGCACAGTTGAACAGTACTAGTTATCAGGTTGAATTTCATCACAAGAAGGCTAAAATATTTGATGTCACTGGTGAACTAATTGGAAGTGGAGAATAGACAAGAGGTAATTTGTTCTATCTAGACCTATCTAAAGAAACATGTTTGTTTGCACAATTTAATGATTCATGGTTATGGCATAAGAGGTTGTGTCATGTGAACTTTGACAATTTGGTAAATATCAATAAGATGAAGAAAGTTAGAGGTTTGCCAAGATTGAAGAAACCTGATAATGTGATGTGTAAATAGTGTCAGTTGGGAAAAATGACAAACTCTAGTTTTGAGAACAAGACATATACTTCTGATAATATTTTAGAATTGATTCATGCTGACCTTTGTGGACCTATGGGTGTACAAAGCTACTGTGGTGATAAATATTTCATTTTGTTTGTTGATGACTATTCTAGAATGATGACTGTGATGTTTCTAAAAGAGAAATTTGATGCCTTTCAGTTGTTTAAGTGGTATTTGGCAAAAATTGAGAAAGAAATAGGTAAAATCTTGAAATGTTTGAGATATGACAAAGGGGGAGACTTCATATCAAATGAGCTCAATATATTATGCAATGATAGAGGAATAAAGCTCAACAAATGTCTGCACCTAGGACACCTCCATAGAATGGTATAGCAGAGAGAAGAATCAAATCAATTATGGATTCTGCTAGAACACTGATGATAGAAAAGAATGTTGCACAAATATAGTGGAGAGAAGTTGTAAGTATAGTTGTTTATACCTTGAACTGAGTACAAATCAAGAAAGGTACAAATGCTACACCTTTTGAGTTATGGTATGGATATGCACCTAATGTGAAATACTTTAAAGTCTTTGGAAGTGAATGTTATATACTAAAAGACAATAGGAATGGAAAACTTTATGCTAAAAGTGACAAAGGCATATTCCTAGGATATCCCACTAAGAGAAAAGATTACAAGTGTTTAAATTCTAATACTAACAAAGTTGTGGAAATTGCAAATGTTAGAGTTGATGAATATACAAAAAAGAATGAAGTTGAGTGCAATCAATAACCTGAAGATTACAAATATTTTGTATACACGGAAGAAGGAGAGGCTAGTAATGTACCCAAATCAGATGTCGAGCAACAACATGAACCTGTCAAGCCACAACAAGAAAATGTCAAGCATCAGGAGGATGTTGTTGAGCAATCAAAATAAGAGACAAAGAATCTACAAGATGAACCTGAAGATCAAGAACAAGTAGAAATGAAATATGAACCTACATTGGTACAATATGTAAGAAGACATCATAAGCCAGAACAAATCATTAGAGATAAAGAATCTGGAGTCATGACAAGAAGTAAGTTGAAAGATCAAACATGATTATTATGTGAATTTGAGCCTAATATGGTCAAAGATTCTTTAGAGAATGAAGATTGGATACAAGACATGGATGAAGAAATAGAGAAGATAGAGAAAAACAAAACATGGACACTAGTGCCGAGACCAAAAGACAAGAATGTTATTGGAACAAAATGGGTATTCTAAAATAAGCTAAATGAACATGGAGAAGTCACTAGGAACAAAGCTAGATTGGTATGCAAGGGATATGCACAGGAAGAAGGCATTGACTATGGGGAGAAATTTTCCCCAGTTGCAAGATTGGAAGGAGTGAGGACTCTACTTGTATATGCAGCTTTCAAAGGATTCAAAGTGCATCAAATGGATGTCAAATCTACATTTCTGAATGGAATACTAGAAGAAGAAGTATACATTTAATTGCCAGAAGGATTTGTTGACCCAAGCAAGAAGAATATGGTTTGTAAACTACACAAGGCACTATATGGATTGAAGCAAGCCCCTAGAGCATGGTATGAGAGACTGCACAATTATTTGATAAATATTGGATTTGTAAGGACAAATGATAACAACAATTTGCATTTGAAGACTAAAAAAGGTAAAGGGATATTGTTAGTTGAAATCTTTGTTGATGATATCATATTTGGAGGACAAGATGCCCTATATCAAACATTTTCAAATGAAATGCAAACTAAATTTGAAATGTCTATGTTTGGTGAGATCAAATTATTTGTTGGTTTGCAAATTCATAAGATGAAAGAAGGTATCTATATTACTCAATCTAAGTATGTCAAGGAGATACTGAAAACTTTTGGTATAGAAGATTCTAGACTAGTAAGTACACCTATTGCTACTGGATAAAAACTATCAAAAACTGATGATATAGCTGAAGTAAATCAAACCTTGTATAGATCTATGATTGGAAAGCTACAATATATTGTCCATAGTAGACCAGATATTGCCCTAGTAGTTGGGGTTGTTGCAATATTTTCTACAAATCCTAAAGAGAGTCACATGATGGCAGTGAAAAGGATATAGAGATATCTAAAAGGAACATAGGAGATCTAGATATAGGTTATGCTCCTGGAACAAGATCAATGCAAAAATCTATGCCACACTTTGGTGACATACCCAGAATTTCACTAGGAAAGACATCAACAAATTCTTAAAGTATAGGATGATCAAGAGTCTTTTCCTTAGTTTCTACTTCATTCATAGTTATAGAAAATACTTGACATCTCTTTCACATGCTCTGCTTGAGTTTCCTAGCGGAAATCATACAAAGAGATATAGGACATTGAATTCCCACTATCTCACAATCCTCACCAACATCATCCTTATATTTGATTATCTTTTATCTACAATCAATGCCAACACCATGAGAACCTAACCAATCCATCCCAAGGATAATATCATATGATCGCAAAGGAATCACACAAAGTTCAACCAAGATGACAAATTTACCCATGTTCAACTCACATTTATGCACTAGAGAGTTTGTTGATATCCTTTCCCTTGAGGCTAAGTCTACTTGCCAACCAATGTCTTTCTTTACTACCACTAGCCCACATTTCTCTACTACAAAAGGAGATATAAAAGAATTTGTAGCTCCTGAATCAAATAAAATAGAAAGATAAATACCTCTAGTAGCACCAAAAGTTTCTACCACAATACCCTGATGTTCTACTTGACGATGATCTACTACCGCAAATACTCTGTGAGATTTGCTAGCATCCCCTACAGTAGGATTAGAAGTTGCAAGTCTTTGTCTCAAAAATTGTGATGCACTCTGAGGGCAATTCATTTCAATTTGACCATATTGTCTACATGAGAAGCAACCATTGCATCTACTGTGAGCTCTCCCAACTGAGGGTGCACTAGAATTCTGATAACTTCCTCTTCTAGCAACTGTATGTGTGCTCTATGCAGGCTGACTAGTTGGTTGCACTTGTTATGTGGAAAGTTACATAAATTATTAGATTGAGGACCACCATTATGTGCTAGAGGGTTTGTCCCCTTTTTCTACTGACTACGAAAGTAGGGAGGAGGTTTCCTAAAGTTCATTGCACCTTAGCTTTGAATCCCTCTATATCTTAAAGGTGTAGGAACACCAGTCTAAACTCCTACCTATCCACCTTTCCCTAAAACCAAAATTTCCTCCACCAAAGTAGCCTTAATAACTGCTTCCTTGAGGGTATTAGGTTTGAGACCTTAAATCCTTCGATGATGCGACCATTAAGCCCCCTGATGAAGTGTTGCAACATAAGTGGTGACTTATCACTAAATATTGTGTAGGGCTTGAGTTTGAAGAAATGATGCTCATAATCTTGAACATACATAAATAATTATCACATATTGTGGAGCTCATCTGCACACTTCTGCTTCCACTGATTAGATAAGAAACGTTCCTAAAATTTTTTGAGGAAAATCTCCCAAGTGATAGTCTCCATTGTAAGTCCTAATTTTTGCTCCTTAATTTTCCACCAAGAACTTGCAAAACCTTTGAGGTGCATAACAACACATATTTCCCTAACATTGGTATTGAACTATTTCATGGGAAAAAATTGATCTAATGCAATGAGCCAAGTCTCTACCTCAAAATTGCCAAGACCATTAAAAGGAGGAGGTCATGATCTCAGAAGGTCTCTCATCTAATTGGCCTTTACAAATCTCTGTCCGAGGGTAGTTTCCCTTCCTCTTAGCTTTCTGGATCTATGTCCCTCCTCATTATGAGAATGGTGTGATGCTTCTTTTTCATATTTTGCTTGCATGGGTAGGCATTCTAGAATAGTCTGGAGAATCTGCATAGCATTGAGTTCTCTTGAATCACCATGATGTTCACCACCATCATCTTCCCTCCTCTCCTCAACTCTCTAACTCACAGGAGGGCTAGGAAGTATGCTCCTTCCACGTCCTCTACTATGGCCTCCACTTCGGTCTCTAGCAACATATATAATTTTAGTGACCATCTTTCCTACAACATTCAACAAGAAGGACAAAATAAATAAGACATGAAGAAATCATAAAGCAATAGTCTAAAATACAAGAGTATTATATGTCTAAATTTTGTTTCATGTTTTAACTACTAGACACCTAATGGGCATACAAAATTCCTAGAGTTCCCAATGTAGAAACATGGGCTCTGATACCAAGTGCAATGCCCCACCATACAACCCTGGAGATATTAACCTAAAACATGTTACTAAGTTTACAAAAAAAAAATCTGAAGAGTTTACAAACAATATTGAATAACAAAGCAAAAAATAAAGCATGAAGTTCATATATACTCATAAACATAATCTTAATTACAGATTACAAATCTCAAAGGTTCCTTAACATAGAATTATGTAAATATAATTTAATCTATTAAGTACAACAATCCTCTAAAACTTCTACATAGTACATCATCTCAAGAATAAACAAATACATATCAACTGTAAAGTAAACATGATAACCCACATCCACTACACAAGTCACAAGGCATGCAAATACAACTGAGTACAAAGTACAAATAAAGAAATAATAGGAATAAGTCTCCCAAGAAGATAGGATAAGAAGCAACCGCAACAAGTATCATCTAGCACACGAACAGCAACGTCGAAGTCTCAAATGGTAAAAGAATCACTACCTCTTGACCTCGTGGAAACCTATGGTTCCACTCCCACCATGCTAAGGATATAACATCAGACCCCACTTGGATAACAATACCAAAATCAATCATCATGTAATACTAAGAAAGGGTCCTATAAGTTCCTATCTTAAGGGTATAATTTAATAACTCAAAGGTACACATACTAATCCAGAGGAAACCAACACACACAGAAAACCTAAGATGAAATCAGTGAAGTATCATCACATATGTCAACCCCCTTGGGACAATCTCACTAGACTCTGACTCCCAAGTGTGATCATATGTGGAACCTGAAATCCTCTCATGTAGACAAGGATAAGATATCATGCAAGAAATCACCGCCACTACTAGATGGGAAAGCATCTTCTCTTGCTCTCATCCTTAGCCTATAATAGCACTCAAGGCATGGGCAAGAAATCCATTATCTTATTAATTCATTTTAAAACCTTGTTTAATTATATTATCTCTTATTTAAGTAACCTACTAAGGATACCCAGGTAGCCACTTTTGGGCTATGATGCCTCCAAAGCAAGCCACTTCCCCTTTAACACTTAGATAACCTACCCTAAGTTCATAAATCTCAAAACATTACTCATAGGTCATCATGAATCATAACATCAAAATCTAGTTTCAAAGTATAACAGGAACATACATAAATAACTTTCATCATAATAAAATCAAACTTCCATAAGGTTGGGATATAACACAATCAAATGCCACAAAAGTATGCAAGGCAAACAAACATACACATTAACCCTAACCCTGCCTCTAGTACAATCCTAAAAGGATGACATAAAAACATTCCCTCCTAACCCATAAAAGAAGAAAAAATATGCATAAGAATTTAATTAATAATAAACTAATTTGTAAACTATCATTACATTAATTAATTTATTAAGTAATCACTAATCAAACTATAAATACATTATCGAATTAAATTCCAATACTAAGCAAATCAATTTATAATGTTCATTAAAATAAGTTGATTCCCAATTTAATAATTACTAAGATAATATAATTTCATAAAAACTCTCATTTTAGAAGATAAAACAAATTCCCTTAATTGCTAATCAATAAAATATAATAATTTAATAATTAAATCATTTCTCTACATTTTCATTTATTAGAAACAATCAAATAACATGGAGTATATTTACAAAGTACTCTAAAAGAAATTATATATATATATATATATATATATATATATATATATATATATATATATATATATATATATATATATATATATATATACATATATATATATATACACATATATATATACATACATATATATATACACATATATATATATATACATACATATATATATACACATATATATATATACATACATATATATATACATACATATATATATACACATATATATATATACATACATATATATATACATATATATATATATACATACATATATATATACATACATATATATATACATACATATATACATATATACATATATATATATATATATATATATATATATATATATATATATATATATATGTATATATGTATATATATATATATATATATATATATATATATATATATGTATATATATATATATATATATATATATATAAAACAAAGCCACATATAACCATGCTATTGATCGACAACCCATGTTGTCACGTGATAGCACATTGTTGTGCAATAGCACGATTGTCGTGGGTAGTCCTGATTGTCGAGTGGGGGTGGTGGTAAAACCCCGCCTCCACTCAATATATATATATATATATATATATATATAGACACACACACACACACACATATGTATCCCATATTTTTATATTTATATATTTATATATACACACAATTTTTTTCTCCTCCATAAAATTTCAACAATGATGAATTCACCTAACGGGCTATTATCAGGAAAATATTTTAAAAATTTAATTGATACAAACCCTAAGGTTTTCTATCATAAATTTTTCAAACCCTAGTTTAATTAAAATGAAACTTAATTATGGGGATTCATCCAAGCACCAAATTGCATAAAACTAAATTCCAGAATTTCAAACATGATAGGATAATCAACAAAATAGCAATATCACCCAGATCTAAAAGGCACGAAGAAAACAATCTTTCTGAAATTCCATAATTAAACCTACAAGGGTTTTCAAACCCTACCTCAAACCACCAATTGAAGAAATGTGATGAAGACCAGAAAAATGTTGAACATTTCCAAGCTTTCCAAAAATCCTTCAATTCAATCCTTCCTCCACAACCTGCAAACCTATGTGTTGAATAATGGCCAAATTTCTCCTCATAAAGGAAAAAGCTCTCAATTTCCAACTCCACCATGCAAATGTGGAGCTCAACTTAACTATGCAACTTTGTTTTTATCACCTTCTCTTTTGCCTGATTTATGCCATTTTATCAATAATAACTCCATTCATTTTTTTTAATTCTTGTTTTTATCAGTTCACTTAACTAATAAGAATTACTTTATTTATTAAACTTATTTAAATTGAATGTGCAACTAATTGCATAATAATTTTAACTAAAAGAATAATATTTTAATTCACTTTATTGTTTTATTCAATTTTTTCTCAAGTTTGAATTTAATAAATATTTAAATCTTTAATTCCACCCTTTGACTTTTAATTAATTGTTGTATTTAATTAATTTCCTTAATTAAATACCTTCACATTAATTTTCTATATTTAATAAGATTTAATTATTCAAACCACATAATTAATCTCAATAAAATATTTAATTATTTCACAATAATCACACCAACTAGCCAAATATCAACTAAACTTAATAAAACAATAATCATGCTCAAGGGAAAGGTTTATGGACTCACGTCACTTGGACAAATTCGGTAGGGTAAAATTATCAGAAACCTATCCACTATTTTAGGACAATAAAAATGGCTTAGGTTAGGATTTAGATCTGAATATTATCTACCCTCTATTACCATTGAGACTTTATGATATGGCATGCTCATCCTGACAATTCAGGGAAGTTGATGTCCAGTACTTGCAAACCTACATAAAAGACAAGCATGTACATACACACACACACACACATATATAACAAGAAATGACAGGGATCAAGACATCATGTCCAAATCCCGCAAGCAGGTAACTATGACTCTATCCCTTAACCATATCAAAGACGTCAAACAAAAAAGTAAAACATACATGATAGTCATACACATGCAAATATGGGGTAAGTAAAATCATAAATATAAACAATATTTTAAACATATAAATAATCATCAACAAAGCATCTAACATCATCTAACTGTAAACATATGATATCTCATAACTATCCAATATTAAATCACCATGTAATGGCATACATCCAAAATCACATAATAAAGCTGAAATAATTAATGGCCTAAAAGAGTTTGGCAATATGAAACTGAAAAGTAAACTGTGGGTGGGCACTACAAACAAAGTACTGTGTTGGTTAACAGTGAGTTGAGAAGTGTTTAAGTTGTTGAATCTAATGTGTGGTGAGTATGTGAAGGAATTGGAGTGTGTGATCAGAGAGGAAGACTCGGTGACATTATTTTATTTTTTCTATATGTATGACTACAGTGGCTAGCAATAAGTATGTAGAGAGTTATGATCGATTAAAGAGAAATAGGGAAGACAAAAGAACAGACAATGACAAACAATGAATGATTTGATTGTTCTATCAAATCAATATGGATCCAAGTTTTGTGGTCATGATATGATTATCTTGACTAGGATATGTTATTGATATTATAATCACTACAGTATTGAAGTATTGTTTAAGGCATAGTTTCAATTGACCTAAGATCATTATGTGCAAGATAGAAATATATTTGAACACATTTGAGAAGTTGGTGTTAGATTGGCGAGCGACGATGATGTGATCAGTTGCAATGGAAGTTTTTGTGATCCATGTGTCAAGGTGACGTAGCATGACAACTATGTAATGTTGATTTTCTATTTCATTGTTGTGTGATCAAATTTGTCAAGTTTTAAAAGCAGTTTGGGGAAGTCAAATAAAGTTTGACTATTCTTGTTTTAAATTGATGTCTGATGAATCTTGCGGCTGACCTGAATATGTAATCGAATGTTCCAGATTGATAATACATTTTAGGGCTCAAGAATCAAGAAAAAATTATTGTAATGAATGAAATTCAAATGTAATACATTTTGTAAGGTGACTAATGCCCCCAATGAATTATGTATTTATATGTATATCAATGTATTTATATGTAAATTAATGAATTATGCAAGGGTAGATCATGGATGTGAAGGTGCGGTCAAGTAAAGCGAGAAGATTATTTGCAAGAAGTAGAAGTGTTGTGCTTAATTGGACCTAAACAAGAAGAGGAAAATTGCTACACCCATATCATTATACTTGTTGAATCCTAATTGATTCTGCAAGAAAATCCCTTAAGCGGGTAGATCCTAACAGGTTTTGATTAGTAAATCCTTTAACTAGGTAGCTCTTTAATTAGGGTTTTAAATCCTTTAACAAGGTTACTCCTAACATGGTAAAGATCCTAATAGGGCTAGAGGTAAATCCCTTAACCGGGTGACTCCTAACAGGGTCTTCTTCTAACAGGGCATCATTGTAAGCTCCTAACAAGGCTAGGCCTTTAATCGGGTGCATTTCAGAAGAGTTCAAATTATTAGTGGGTGCTAATTCCCATCGTGGTTTTTCGCTCTTGACAAAATTCAAAAAATTTGCAAAATTTTGGGGTCTATATAATGAGAAAATACTAAGAATACCTGTACACACTCAAATGGTGCACTTCTCTAAGTCATTATATCCAAGGGAATCCATGAATAGGAAACCTTAGAAAGCGACCTAGAGCTCTCTATGTATGGAGTTGCAAGATTATTTAAAATTTGCTCTCAGCTAGAGCTATTAAGCTAATGACCTTGCTAGTCAACCACACAGTGAGAGATTCAAATGAAGACAAGGGCAAGAATGCCAATATCCCCAAGAATCACTATGAAATGCAAATGCAAACTAGATTAAAATGAATAAGCAAGCTAGAAATGAAAGGTGCAAGCTAAGCTATGGAAATGAAAGTACAAGTTAAACTATGAAAGGAAAGTACAAGTATTACCAAGCCTTCCTAGTTAAACTAGATGAGTTACTCTAAAGCTTGAAAGGAAATCTAAACTATGAAAGCATAAACATGAAGCTAATATGCATGGATGAAACTAAAAATGGAATGTAGATGCAAAAGCCAAGAATGCTCCAAATCTTCAAAAGCTCCAAAGTGACCTAGAAAACCTGTAGCATAACATTAGTATTCAAAAATGCATATGAAAATGAGGAAGAGAGCTTTTCTTTTATAGGAAATGAGAAGGAATGGACCATGGAGATTAAGAGGCAAAAGATTTCATTAAGCATGGAGCTTGAAAGAGGAGCAATCCATGTGCACAAATATCCTCCAATGAGAAAATAAGAGTTGACTTTTGTGTCCATATGAGACAAAAAGTGCTTTTTCCCTTTTTATAAAATAGGAATAATGTTTTATTTGTGCAACTTAGGATAAGAGGAAAAGGTGGGGGCTTTTTATTTAATAAAAGGGGAGGAAATTCCTTTTAAATAAATAAAGACTTAGGATAAAATGGTTAGCCCATAGAAAATAATCGAAAGTGATAAAATAGGATTTGATCAAGGAAATTGATATAATTGATAAAATGTTGATTCTTGAAAATATTGATTCGGGGATTTGATAAATTGCAAGAATGGGGGCCCAAAGTCTAGGCGACCATTTTAGGGTGCATACAATACCTATCTTTAACTATGAGCCACCCACATATTAGAGGATTCTTTAGTGAAGATAGAATATTCAACGAATGTTGTGAAGCATATTTATTCTAGTAATCTCCATGTGGAATCTACAAATTATGAAATTATTGTATACAAATACTCTCAAAAGACAATATCATCGGTGTGACTTGCCTCAACCTTACATCGATCTCACTTTGATCAAATATACATAAGTATCAACAAGACTAGAAGACAACTAGCTTGATGGTAAAAAAGTCATCAAAATGATTTGTGTAGCACTATAATATCGACGAAAGATCTAAATCAACAACCTGACAGTTAGACTCTGTCTCGATGAGTAAACTAGTGAGAGTCACACCAATGCAGCAATAATATATTGAAAATTAAGCAATCGAAAAGACCAATATTGATAACAAGTCAAGAGGACAAAAGACATCAACAAGAATAATACTGATAAAAGAATAGAGGCTTACAAAGGAGATAAAACCTAATCGAATAAGATCATACTGATAGATGTCATCGCCAACACCTACACTGATCTTTGGTGTAACATATCATTATCATAAGGAAGTTTAAGATGTATGGTCGATACCCGATGAGGGTATCAGAAAGACTTATGTTGATGGAATAAACATGAGGAATATATCAGGAAAGCTACCCCGACCAAGGGACATTGGCATAAACCTTAACTATCAGAAGCACAATGAATGGATTACGTCGATACCTGATGAATCTATCAAGAAAATATATACTAATAGAATGATGATTGAGGAGACCATGGGGATGGGAAGTTAGTGATAGGGAGAACATATTCCAATAAAAGAGCATGTATACACGTTGTGTAACCATAAAAAAACAAGTAAATCGGTAAGAGTTGTGGTGATAATATCTACATAGCTTTTAACTACAGATTAACAAAATGAAAGTCTCATTGATGCACGATGGAAGAAGCAGTGTAGCCTACACCTATGACTAAGAACATATGATTCTATCAGAGAGACTATTGAAAATTTGTGTCGATAGCTAAAATGCCTTATCAAGGAAACCTCAATGATTAAGAGATAAAAAATGAAGCAATAGATTAATATATGTCAATGAGAGAATACATAGAAAATGTTATCATACTAGTTAAACTTATGTCAATTATGAGCAAGAAGGAGATTGGGGAGAGGTATACCACTTCCAAAGTGACAAAAGATGCATCAAAGGGACACATAAAGGGGTCTACTGATCAAATAAAATAACATACATATGGCTCATGAACATGAATTGATTAGTGTATCATACCAAAAGTCACGACGATAATAACAATTGTCATGTCAAGGGGATTTTGTAATTCAAAGTGACAAGACAAAAATGATCAAAGCAGGACAATTGGAGAAAATGGGAACAAGACATGGCACAAGAAATATTAGATTATATATATATATATATATATATATATATATATATATATATATATATATATATATATATATATATATATATATATATATATATATATATTATATATATATAAAGAGAGAGAGAGAGGGGGGGGGGTATAAGTAATACATGTCATCTATGTGGCAAAATGTGAAACTAGAACATAAATACAATGATGAGGATAAAGATGGACTTTGAAGCACCAAAGGAGGCACTTACATAATGTATAGACCATTTATCGATTATATACCCCTAAAATAGCCTTAAAATACCTCTAATATGCTTAAACAACCTGTAAATGGTAATTAATCACATAAACTAAGATAATTTTGGGATTTGGAATTATTTTTATTTAAAAGGGCAATGTCTTTTCACCCAAAGGGGAATGAAGATCATTCAACCACATATATATGTGGTGTAAAATGTAAAGGGGAAAAGAGGGCCAATGATATCATCATCAATCAACAATGTAAATATTTTATTTTCTACTGCACTTTCTGCAAATGATTTATTGTACAGATGACTTTTTGAAACATTAGTAAATTAGTATTGTCTCTAATTTGGAGTTGTGGATTTGATCATTCCAGATTTATCAGTCCTTTGTTATTTTATCTCTAGAAGATAAAGCTTCATTAAAACTTTGTGTTTGGAAATTATTCTCATTATTCTGCAATTTGATCATTACGATTATTAGGCACTAGTAATTATATCTTATTGGTCTCATTAAGCTTGGGTTAAATCCAATAAGACTGATTATGGTGTAATAGAATAAACAAAGACATTGAAGAGGATCAATTGATAGGAGAATTCAGGTGGTGTTCTCTATCTCACTTAGCCGTACATAGGATTAAAGAAGGAACTATCTCTATTGCCCAATAGAAGAAAGGCCCTAGTCTATCATCCTTAATTGAAGTCTTTGTCTGAAAGATTACAAGAAGGAAGTAATAATACATATCCAAAATAAACAAGATATCAATACATAAAAGTATTCAAAATACTCATCTAGTAATTAGTATTTACTATAAACTAAGCAATCAAAAGCCAAAGTATTTAAACATTATCCATAAAAGTTCAGTAACTTATAAATTGTGAAGCATACAATTTGATCTCCCTCAAGAAATCATTGCCATCTTGAGAGATCATCGTAAATTCAAGAATGTTTATCAAATAATTTGTTATAAAAAGCTTTAACCAATAGATTGTGTTAAGGTATAGGTACACCCGCCTTGGTCCTGCAGAACCTAAAGAGTAGGGGAAGAGGATCATAATCGATCATTCTTGTTCATTGGCCAAATTAGTTGGAAAGTCCAAGCATTGAGTTAGGAAATCTCATAGGATTTCCAATTTGTTGATTTGGGAACCAACATATTGGCAACTCTGCTAGGGAAATTTGTGTATAAAACACATTCAGAATCTTTGGTGATAAAAGAAGTTTACTCTGTTGGAAGTAAGAACCTAGAAGACCAACAAAACATATTCCTTATAGAGAGGTTGTGACTCTAACAATCAAAAAGTATTTCAACCAATGACTCTGCTGAGGGAGAAGACCCAGAAAGAGACAAGTAAGATTTCCTCTTTGAAAGAGGTGGCAACTCTATTGACAACAACCTAATGAATGAAGAAAGAAGATTCAGGTATTCAAAATGTACCAGAATAAAAATTTAGCTAATTAGAAGTAACCTCAATGTAGAGAACCATTTATTCTTCTAGCATTCAGGCAACTGGACCTTAGAAACTTCTAGTGCAATCATAATAAGCTTTTTCATAAATTTGTAGAGCTTGGACCAAAGTTTCATGGTGATGAGGATGAATTGTATCTTAAACATTTGGAGGCATACTATGAATTTGAAGACTACCATCAAATTCATGCAGAAGATAAGGTGATGAAATTATTCCCCAGAACATTGAGGGATTATACAGGAGAAGCATATGATTTATTTCCCACTCAGAGCATTTCATCGTGGAAGGAACTTGCACAGGGGTTTCTTGATGTGTTTCATGGTGAAGAAGATGGGAACTTATGTACATAGGAATAAAATCATGATTAAAACATGGAGTCAGAACCTTACGTTTCTCCTACAGATGATTCCTTCAATAGATGTGAAGAAAATAATGACTTCAAACATGAAAGAATGGTATTTCAAATACCCAAGAATGTATTTCTTAACGCAGTAAAGGAATTCATCGAAAAAAAGAACATGAAAAAAAGTGAACTAGTTGTTGATTCATATTTGGCTGACCATTGTGAAATAGATGCATGCACTAGTAATAGGAATAACGAGGAGGAAGGTTCACTTAGTAGTGAACAAATTTCAAATTTACTAGACAACCAATATCAGAAGCATGTTCATGAAAATAGTACAAATTTTATTCTAGCTGTCAGGATTAAAAATAACAATGAAACAATATAGAAAATGAATCTTTCCTATCATAAATAGAAAGAAAATTCATTCATTCTTACAAATAACAATAGTTTTGATAATTGGGAGGATTATGATCAAATTGAAGAAGTAGATATTCTCCAAGAGGATGATGTATCAAGTAAGGATATACATTATGAGATGGAATCATAAATGAGTGCATTTGAATATGGTTTTAAGATTTTTTCAAATCCCTTATTTGATGAAATAATGGAAGAAGATCAAATCTCTTCTTACAAAAGTATGTATGAAGATACTTTTCATATATATATTCAAACCCTTCATATGGTAAAGAACTAGCAATTTTAGATAGTATGGACAATGTAGCTAGTCTCGAGGATGGAAAATACAATGTGATATCATCATTGAAGGAAGTAGCCATAAGATTAAGTAATGTAATGCCCACCCTAGCATCTTCCTATGTTAGATTGACAGGACTATTGCTTTGACACTTTGGATTTTATGATGGACTATGATTATTAGTTAGTTAGCATTTTATGAGACATTTGAGCACATATATTTGGTTACTATAGTTTATTTGGAAATATTAAATGAGTTATAATTTAATGATGAATGGTTAAAAATGAACTATCAGTAAAATGTTTTACATTGATTTGTGTTATGATGTTTTATTATGACCTAACCCTACTGACCCTATTATGGTTTAATGTTCACTGGTTGATGTGAGTGTAGGATGAGGAGGGGCAGTCGTAGTTACTCCCATGGGAGATCCACACGATGTCGCACTCTCCCTCCTTGTTTACCACTACCTATTTATATTTATATATTTGTATATGCATATCAATTGGTGATGCAGGATGCAAGTACCAGGCATCATCTCCACCTAGCTACACATGTCTGAGAGTGCCTTCAAAATCCTCAAACTGTTGATGTGTGGAGATTTAACCAAGTTACTCTCGAGGTTACCCATGGACCTAGAATTCTGTTTAGGAAGTGATCCTAGTTGGGTAGTGGAATGCAGTTTAATGTTATGGACTTGATTTGATGTCGATCTGAGTTTATGTTATGAGTTAGAATTAATCTGTTTATATATATAATAAATAATTATGTTATAATTCTTTGTATTTTATATAGTTATGTGTATATGTGGGTGCACACGCATATATCCATGCTTATATAAATAATAATATTTGTATGCTTTCAATTAATTGTGTAATTGGTATGTTATTTATAATAAGTAAATAAAATGAGTTAAATAAAGTGTATTTAATAAATATATTAAATAAAATAATAATAATAATAAAAGGAAAATGTCCTTTGTAGTAAAATTGGCTATCTAGGAGGGAGTTGAACTTGAGACCTCCTAGAAGTTAGGCCACTTGTTTTCCTATTGTGCTATGTGCTTTTCTTGAAAGGTATTTGTCTATTATTCTTGTTATGCTTTCGTTTAAAAAGAATTTTAATTAAATTTATTTAAAACCTTGATTAAGTCTTTACGGGAGATTATTTGGTTGTTCCTCCAACCAACTATGGAAGTTGGAGAAGTTGCTTCCCATAAAGCAAATCCTCCAACCACATAGTTGTTGGAGAAGTCTTTACGGAAGATTTTTGTGTGCGGGAGGATGTTGATTTTTGGGAAGATTTGTTTTCTTTTGAGTTGTCTATAATTGATTTCTCCAGAAATTTTTGGTAAAAGTTTATGTGAGTTTGAGAGTTTTGGATTGCTGGGAGTTGATTGCCAGAGGAAGATTTCCAAAAGGATATCTACTCAAGGATTGAAGCTTTGCAGAGATTATCCAGTCAAGGGAAGAGGATTCTCCGTAGGGACCCAAGGTAGGGTCTAAAACTGGGAAGAATCTTCATTCTTCCTCTTTGTGTGTGAAAATGTTTGTATATGATATGATAATAAAACTGTGTATGATTATATAGTTTTTGTTTATGGTCATGTGGAAGGATGAGTTTATCTTTTATTGAATTAAATAGGGAAGTTTAGTAAGAAATAGGAAGGGTCATGAAGGTGTAGGATTGAAATGCAGACATTTCCTTACTATTTTCCTCTTCAAGACTTCTCTATGAAATTGATGCTTTTATTTGGGTTAATTTGGTTTGTAGGATCCTTAATATTCTCATGTTTATCTCCCTTCTTTCCAGAATGTTCATGAGTGCTTCCAGAATTTAAAATTGTTATTTCAAACCTACTGGTTCATGTCGATTTGTGCACCACCTTTCTTTGTCTAGATCTAGAATAGATTTGTTAGATAGATAGGATGGATTGATGAGATGTTTCTAAAGGGAAACTGGGAGATCTCAAATGGGTCATGCTCATATTAGGCAACCATAGTCCCCATAATGCCCAATTTTACCCGCAAGTTAGAATTGACTTTCGTATTCTATAGTTTCAGGTCGGTTTAGTGTTAACCGAGCCAAGTCGGTTGAGTATTAACCGAGCCAAGTTGATTTAGTATTAATCAAGCAGGTCAGTTCAGTATTAACCAAGCCAGGTCAGTTAGTGTTAACCAAGACAGGTTAGTTTAGTGTTAACCGACCACTCAGTATTAGCCGACCAACTTAGTATCAACCGACCAAACTCAGTATCAACTGACCAATGCAGTATTAACTGACCAAAATCAATATCAACCAACCAATGTAGTATTAACCGACCAATGCAGTGATAACCGACCAGTCCAGTGTTAACCGACCAAGACTGTGTTAACCGACCAACTAGTGTCAACCGAGGAAAAATAGGCTTTATACAATTATAAAATTGAAGTATAAGTTTATGTTATAAATATATAAGGGGTTTAGGTACCTTCTAAGATGATTGGGATAGGTTTCAAATTCATGGGGGTTATGATACAACTTCTAATTTTGAGATTCTTTAAAATTCAGACTTAGCCAAATTTCAGGCACATAAGATTTTTTCCCTAGATTTTTTAAATGAACTATGGAATGTTGTGGCAATGCATGTGGAAGTTTTATGTTGTATCTTATGAATTTCTATACTTGTTTTTTATTATAAGCTTTTGTTCATACTTGTTTTTGGTAAAATCCATAATGAAGGTCAGGACTTGTTCAGGTGGCCTGAGTGCACCAGAGGGTTCCCTAGACCTATGAAATGGATCATTTTGAGATTACTTGAGGTTTCTATGGCTTGTGTGTGTGTAGGGTAAGGGGATAGGAATCTTAAGTGAGTGGCTCACCATAGTGTTGGAACCCTAAAGTGGTTGCCAGATGTTCCTATGGGTGGGGTTTGTAAAAAGTGATAACCTTAAAAATTAACCTGGGAAGGGGGGATTCAAAATATAATGAAAGAGAATATAATAATGGCCACATAGACTTGATTGGAGAATCGGGACCAGGGATAACTGCCAGGGTGGATCCCTATTCATAAAGGGGGGACCGAGGTTGCCTGGGTGGATCGCAATACACAGGTTGTGTGATGACACTCACTTAGGTAGTATCCTAGAACCTTGACCTCTATGTTATAGTATGATGATATTTTATGTCTTTTTTGAGTCTTGGATTTCTTTATCTTCTGAGACATAGATTGCTTAGGGCCTTGTGAGTATCTTGGTTCTATCTCCTAGCACGGGGGGTGGAACTTCACCAGTTTCACATGGTTGGGTGGAAAAAATATTTCAAGGTCCTGTTCATTGTTCGTGACTTGGATGCATTCAAATTTATGTATTGATGTAGATATTTGTATTTTGTATTATGTATTTTTGTAAGGAAAGATGAAAATATATTTTGTAATGCCTTTGGGCCATTCATGTACCTGTTATTATGAGATCTATTATCAGAAAGATGTAATTGAAAAGAAAAGCAATGTAATTGGGAGGGTTAGTTCTAGGCTTTGTTTCAAGGGTTGTTATTTGAAAGATTAAAGTTGAAATGTATAATGTTAAGTTGAATGATCATTTCTATCTTTCCTATGTTGCAATGAAAGAAAATGTTTATTATGCTAAGATGTAATTATGTAAGGAATAGTTATTCAATGTGTAGGAAGGAGAAATGAAATTAGTATATAAAGTAAGAAATATATATTTTCAAGTGAAATGTTATTTTCTTACCCTATCTCTTAAGTTCTAAAAAGTGAAAGTAAAGAAAGGAAATGAAATTCAATTTGGATAAGTAATGTAAAGATGTAAGTGAATGAATTCATTAAGGGAACCTTAAGGAATTTAAATGTGAAATAGTAATGATGTAATGTTAGGAAAAAAATTTGTTAGTTGCAATTTTTGGTCATAAGACCTGATTCCTTATGGGTTCCCTGGCGGGGACATTACATTTGGTATCAAAGCCCTAGTTTCTGCACTAGGAGCTCAGGGTCTACTTACATTTGAAACTCAAAACTTTTCAACACATTGAATGCTACTTTTAAATGTGCACTTAAAACTAATATTGTACCACTCTCCCAGGATGCCTCCCATTACCCGCGGAAGAGCTAGGGATAGGACTCAGCAGTCTTCCTCTAGATCTCACCTAGAGAGTTCCCATGGGGAACACAAGGGAGAACAAAATCAAGATAACCATGGGAATGAGAGTTAGAGTAATGACTTGGAAGGAGCCCAACTTAGACAGCTTATGCAACAACTTCTACTTAGACTCGATAACCTTGAGAATAGAGTCAATTTCGAATAAGGAAACCAAGCTGAACATCAGGATAGGGAAAGAGAGAAGCCCTAGGAGAAGGAAAGATAGGCAAGAATCTGAAGACAGGGATACCGCTCACATGAGGGCCTTGCTCAAAGTCAACGTACCCCTCTTCTATGGCAACGAAGGTGGACCTCTTGCAGAAACCTGGTTGTTTGACCTTGAGAGGTGTTTTTCTATGCACCCTTTTAGTAGCAATGTCAAGGCCAGATGCGCCATTATGAATCTGAGGAATTTTGCATCTACATGGTGGCGTATGGAAGAAGATAAGCTTCAAGTCACCATCAACACTATTTCATGGGAATTGTTCCTAGAAAGCTTTAAGGATTGGTTCATGTCTGATCAGTGGAGGCAAGGAAGGGTAGAAGAATTCCACCACCTCAAGCAAGCCAACATGTCAGTGGAAGAGTACAAAAGAAAGTTCTATGAACTTAAGCCTTTCTCAGGCTTTAGAGATGATGGACCCATACTTTTTCAACATTTCATCAGAGGTCTAAACGATTGATTATCAGGGCATGTAGCAGTCTTAGAACCCCAGAATCTCCAGGATGCCATCACTATGACATACCTTTTTGAAAGGAAGGATAAAGGAAGAGGCAGCTATGCTAGTGGCCAAACATTCAATACTGGATCAGGTTCTAAGGGGAACTTTGATCGAGGAAATTCCAACTCTAAGAACCAACAATCATCTTTCAAAGGTGGACCAAACTTCCCTAAGAAAAAGTTTCAGAATAATAACAAAAACAATGGTAAGTTTCAACAACCCTAGAACTGTGGGAATTATTGGACTCAACAAAGGTTTCCTCCTCCACAATCCCAGAATTCTCAAAATTTCAACATAGGAGGTTATCAACAATCCAACGCACCTCCTACAAAGAACTTGGGAAGGAATACCAGGTGTTATTCTTGTGGAAAACAAGGACATATTGCAACTCATTTCCCTCAACACACAAATCTCACCAATTAGAATCAAGCAGTTTCAGAACCAACAGTAGGAGATGTCGGTTGGTCTCACAGGGTGTTAGCTGCAGTGGAACATAGACAAGCTTATCACCAAAACACTATCATAGAAACTTTAGGTTTGTTAAAGGGTAAAAATATTTCCATTCTCTTTGACTCAGGAGCAACTGAATCCTTCATATCTTCTTTGATAGAAAAGTGCGGGCTAGCAGTAATAGGGCAAGGAGTTAAGTGGCAAGTAGAGCTAGCCTCAGGGACTAAAATGACCACAAATTTGTGTGTTCAAGGTTTCGACTTGGGATTAGGACCCTTTTCTACCAATGTTGATCTTCGATTCATTCCTCTTGGATCATACAGAGTTGTCCTAGGAATGGATTGGTTGATAGCACATGAAGCTAAGATAGATTGCAAAAAGAAGCTCATTTATTGCTTGGATGATTTAGGTAAGCCCAACATAATTTTGGGGATTCAACGACCTATTTCACTCTGGTTAATATCAGCTATGCAACTTAAGAAATGCATGAGGAAAGGATGCCAACTTCTTATAGTCTCAGTGAATGATTTGACTGACAAAGAAGATAGAGAAATTATACTTGAGCAACCTTTGCTTCAAGAGTTTGTAGATGTATATCCAACTGAGATTTTGGGAATGCCTCCCAAAAGGGATATTGAATTCTACATAGAACTGGTACCAGGAGCTGAGCCTATCTCTAAAGCTCCCTACCACATGACTACTCAGGAGTTGAGTGAATTAAAGGTTTAATTAGAAGAACTCTTAGAAAAAGGCTTTATCAGACCAAATGTGTCACCTTGGGGAGCTTCGATTATCTTTGTTAAAAAGAAGGATGGTTCACTACGGTTGTGCATTGACTATCATCAACTCAACAAAGTAACCATTAAGAATTGGTACCCTTTGCCAAGAATTGATGACCTGTTTGATCAGATGAAAGGAGCAAAGGTGTTTTCCAAGATTGATCTAAAGTTGGGTTATCATCAGTTAAGGATTCAGGAAGCTGACATTCATCGTACAACTTTTTGTACTCGGTATGGACACTATGAATTTACTGTAGTACCTTTTGGTCTCACCAATGCACCATCAATATTCATGAGTCTTATGAATGGGGTATTCAGAACCTTCTTGGATAAATTTGTAATAATTTTCCTAGATGATATTTTGGTGTATTCTAAGATAGTTGAAGAACATGAGCAACATCTTCGACAAGTGTTATAGTGCCTTCATGAGAATCAGTTATTTACAAATTTGGAGAAGTGTGATTTCTTTCAAACTGAAGTTAAGTATCTTGGTCATGTTATCTCAGGAGAAGGTATAGCAGTTGATCCCGCCAAGATACAAGCTATAGTTGAATGGCCAACCCCCACCAACATCTCAGAGGTTCGTAGTTTCATGGGTTTAGCCAGATACTATAGATGCTTCATCCAAGGATTCTCCAGAATAGCTCACCCCATCACTTGCAAAGGAAAGGGAAGAAGTTCATTTGGACTGAGAAATGTTCAGAAGCTTTTCAGATCCTAAATGATAAGTTGACCAGTGCCCCAATTTTGGTAGTACCCAACCCCGCTGAAAATTTTGTAGTTTGTACTAATGCCTCCTTGGAAGGCATAGGGGCCGTATTAATGCAAGAGGGAAGAGTTATTGCTTATGAGTCTAGAAAGCTTAAGGACCATGAGCTTAACTATCCCACCCATGATTTGGACTTAGTAGCTATAGTTCATGCCTTGAATCATTGGAGACACTTCTTATTGGGACATCGGTTTGAGTTACACACTGATCATCGAAGCCTTCAATACATATTTACTCAACCTAATCTCAACACCAGACAATGTCAATGGATGGAGTTTTTGTGTGAATATGACTTTGAGGTCAGATATATCCAAGGTAAGGAAAATGTGGTGGCAGATGCTTTAAGTAGAAGGAGACATGAGGTATCCATGCTCTCCCTTTCGACTAATTTGAGAGGTCAGATTTTGCAATCACTCTCTTCAGATAATTTGTATCAAGAAGTTAAGGCTAAACTTGAGACAGGTAGGACCTTAGAAGGAAGGTTCTCAGGGTATTCCTTAGAGTCAGATGGACTGTTGGGACATCAAGGTAGAATTTATGTGCCACTTCCAAGTGATCTTCGGAGAGTCATCATGGTGGAAGCACAACGTGCTCCCTATTCAGCTCATCCAGGTGTTAAGAAGATGTATTTAGATCTAAGACAACTATATTTCTAGTCTGGTATGAAGAGGGATATAGCCAATTTTGTGGTTAGGTGTCTGGAATGTCAGAGGGTCAAGGCCGAGCATCATCATCCAGCAAGCCTCCTTCAACCACAATTGATTCCCAAATGGAAATGGGATACGATATCTATGGATTTCATTGTGGGACTACCAGTCATGTATCGGAGACATGATGCTATCATGGTCACAGTGGATAAGTTAACCAAGGTAGCACATTTCTTGCCTATGCAGTCATCCTATACAGCTACCTCAGTAGCCAAAGTCTTCATGAAGGATATAGTCAGATTACATGGTGTTCCTAGAAAGGTTACCTCTAATAGAGATCCAGTATTCACTTCAGAGTTTTGGACCTCTTTGCAGCATGCTTTAGGAACTCAGCTGAATTTTAGTTCTGCATACCACCCAGAGACCGATGGTCAGACAGAGTAAGTTAATCAGGTTCTTGAGGACATGCTTAGGATGTATGCGATGGACAAACAAACCCATTGGGAAGATTACTTGTACCTGGTGGAGTTTACCTACAATAATGGCTATCACAGTTCTTTGGGGATGTCACCATTTCAAGCTCTTTATGGTCATCCTTGTCATACCCCTCTGAGTTGAGATTGCTTAGAGGATAGAGTATTACTTGGCCCTCAGATGTTACAAGATATGGAGCAAGAGGTTCAAAGGATCAGAGAACATCTTTTGACAGCACATGATAGGCAAAAGAAGTATGCTGACGCTCATAGGATTGATAGACAATTCTCTGTTGGAGATAAGGTGTTTTTGAGAGTTCGCCCAATGTAAGAGCCCTATCCATTATGGAAAAGGTTCTAAGTTGGCAAGAAGATTTGTAGGTCCATTTGAGATCCTTGAGAGGATAGGACCAGTTGCTTACTGCCTCACCCTACTGTCTATCCTTGCACATGTGCATGATGTGTTTCACGTATCCTTACTTAGATAGTATATTCCTGATTTGACCCATGTTTTGGATTGGAACACTTTATAGGTAGAGGACAAGCAGCTAGCTTTGGAGCCAATACGTATACTCCAGTAGTGGACTTTGACCCTCAGGGGTCACAGCATAGAGTAGGTAAGCATCCAATGGGACCCCAGTGATGATACCTCTACTACTTGGGAGGATGCTAACAAACTCAGATCTGCATATCCGTACCTATTTGTAGGCTTCCAGGAGTAAGTCTAATCCTAGGGGGAGAGGATGTAATGCCCACCCTAGCATCTTCCTATGTTAGACTAAAAGAACTATTGCTTTGACACTTTGGATTTTATGATGGACTATGATTATTAGTTAGTTAGCATTTTATGAGACATTTGAGCACATATATTTGGTTACTATAGTTTATTTGGAAATATTAAATGAGTTATAATTTAATGATGAATGGTTAGAAATGAACTATCAGTAAAATGTTTTACATTGATTTGTGTTATGATGTTTTATTATGACCTAACCCTACTGACCCTATTATGGTTTAATGTTCACTGGTTGATGTGAGTGTAGGATGAGGAGGGGTAGTCGTAGTTACTCCCATGGGAGATCCGCACGATGTCGCACTCTCCCTCCTTGTTTACCACTACCTATTTATAATTATATATTTGTATATGCATATCAGTTGGTGATGCAGGATGTAGGTACCAAGCATTGTCTCCACCTGGCTACACAGGTCTGAGCGTGCCTTCAAAATCCTTGAACTGTTGATGTGTGGAGATTTAACCAAGTTACTCTCGAGGTTACCCATGGACCTAGAATTTTGTTTAGGAAGTGATCCTAGTTGGGTAGTGGAATGCAGTTTATGTTATGGACTTGATTTGATGTCGATCTGAGTTTACGTTATGATTTAGAATTAATCTATTTATATGTATAATAAATAATTATGTTATAATTGTTTGTATTTTATATAGGTATGTGTATATGTGGGTGCACACACATATATCCATGCTTATATAAATAATAATAATTGTATGTTTTCAATTAATTGTGTAATTGGTATGTTATTTATAATAAGTAAATAAAATGAGTTAAATAAAGTGTATTTAATAAATATATTAAATAAAAAAATAATAATAATAAAAGAAAAATGTCCTTTGTAGTAAAATTGGCTATCTAGGAGGGAGTTGAACTCAAGACCTCCTAGAAGTTAGGCCACTTGTTTTCCTATTGTGCTATGTGCTTTTCTTGAAAGGTATTTGTCTATTATTCTTGTTATGCTTTCGTTTAAAAGATATTTTAATTAAATTTATTTAAAACCTTGATTAAGTCTTTATGGGAGATTATTTGGCTGTTCCTCCAACCAACTATGGAAGTTGGAGAAGTTGCTTCCCGTAAAGCAAATCCTCCAACCACATAGTTGGGGGATAAATATTTGAATATTTTTGTGTGTGGGAGGATGTTAATTTTTGGAAGATTTGTTTCTTTTGAGTTGTCTATAATTGATTTCTCCAGAAATTTTTGGTGAAAGTTTATGTGAGTTTGAGAGTTTTGGATTGCTGGGAGTTGATTGCCAGAGGAAGATTTCCAAAAGGATATCTACTCAAGGATTGAAGCTTTCCAGAGATTATCCATTCAAGGGAAGAGGATTCTCCGTAGGACCCAAGGTAGGGTCTAAACTAGGAGGAATCTTCATTCTTCCTCTTTGTGTGTGAAAATGTTTGTATATGATATGATAATAAAACTGTGTATGATTATATAGTTTTTGTTTATGGTCATGTGGAAGGATGAGTTTATCTTTTATTGAATTAAATAGGGAAGTTTAGTAAGAAATAGGAAGGGTCATGAAGGTGTAGGATTGAAATGCAGACATTTCCTTACTATTTTCCTCTTGCAGACTTCTCTGTGAAATTGATGCTTTTATTTGGGTTAATTTGGTCTGTAGGATCCTTAATATTCTCATGTTTATCTCCCTTCTTTCTAGAATGTTCATGAGTGCTTCCAGAATTTAGAACTGTTATTTCAAACCTTATTGGTTCATGTCAGTTTGTGCACCACCTTTCTTTGTCCAGATCTAGAATAGATTTGTTAAATAGATAGGATGGATTGATGAGCCATTTCTAAAGGGAAACTGTGAGATCTCAAATGGGTCGTGCTCAAATTAGGCAACCATAGTCCCCATAATGCCCAGTTTTACCCACAAGTTAGAATTGACAGTCGTATTTTGTAGTTTCAGGTCGGTTTAGTGTTAACTGAGCCAGGTCGGTTTAGTATTAACTGAACCAGGTCATTTTAGTATTAACCGAGCCAGGTTAGTTTAGTGTTAACCGAGATAGGTCAGTTTAGTGTTAACCGACCAACTCAGTATTAGCCGACCAACTCAGTATCAACCAACCAATGCAGTATTAACTGACCAAACTCAGTATCAACCGACCAATGTAGTATTAACCAACCAATGCAGTGATAACTGACCAGTCTAGTGTTAACCGACCAAGACTGTGTTAACCGACCAACTAGTGTCAACCGAGGAAAAATAGGCTTTATACAAGTATAACATTGAAGTATAAGTTTATGTTATACTTGTATAAAGGGTTTAGGTACCTTCTGAGATGATTGGGATAGGTTTTAGATTCATGGGGGTTATGATACAACTTCTAATTTTGAGATTTCTTTAAAATTTAGACTTAGCCAAATTTCAGGCACATGAGATTTTTTCCCTTTATTTTTGAAATGAACTATGGAATGTTGTGGCAATGCATGTGGGAAGTTTTATGTTGTATCTTATGAATTTCTATACTTGGTTTTGATTATAATCTTTTGTTCATACTTGTTTTTGGTAGAATCCATAATGAAGGTCAGGACTTGTTCGGGTGGCCTGAATGCACCGGAGGGTTCCCTAGACCTATGAAATGGATCATTTTGAGATTACTTGAGGTTTTCATGGCTTGTGTGTGTGTGGGCTAAGGGGATAGGAACCTTAAGTGAGTGGTTCACCATAGGTGTTGGAACCCTAAAGTGGTTTCCAGATGTTCCTATGGGTGGGTTTGTAAAAGTTGACAACCTTAAAAATTAACTTGGGAAGGGGGGATTCAAAAGATAATGAAAGAGAATATAATAATGGCCACAAAGACCTGATTAGAGTACCAGGACCAGGGATAACTACCAGGGTGGATCCCTATTCATAAAGGGGGGACCAGGGTTACCAGGGTGGATCCTGATACACAGGTTGTGTGATGACACTCACTTAGGTGGTATCCTAGAACCTTGACCTCTATGTTATAGTATGATGATATTTTATGTTCTTTTTGAGTCTTGGATTTCTTTATCTTCTTAGCCATAGATTTCTTAGGGCCTTGTGAGTATCTTGGTTCTATCTCCTAGTACGGGGGGTGGAACTTCACCAGTTTCACATGGTTGGGTGGCAAAAATATTTCGAGGTCCTGTTCATGGTTCGTGACGTGGATGCGTTCAAATTTATGTATTGATGCAGATATTTGTATTTTGTATTATGTATTTTTGTAAGGAAAGATGAAAATATATTTTGTAATGCCTTTGGGCCATTCATGTACCTGTTATTATGAGATCTATTATCAAAAAGATGTAATTGAAAAGAAAAGCAATGTAATTGGGAGCGTTAGTTCTAGGCTTTGTTTCAAGGGTTGTTATTTGAAAGATTAAAGTTGAAATGTATAATGTTAAGTTGAATGATCTTTTTCTATCTTTCCTATGTTGCAATGAAAGAAAATGTTTATTATGCGAAGATGTAATTATGTAAGGAATAATTATTTAATTTGTAGGAAGGAGAAATGAAATTAGTATATAAAGTAAGAAATATATATTTGCAAGTGAAATGTTATTTTCTTACCCTATCTCTTAAGTTCTAAAAAGTGAAAGTAAAGAAAGGAAATGAAATTCAATTTGGATAAGTAATGTAAAGATGTAAGTGAATGAATTCATTAAGGGAACCTTAATGAATGTAAATGTGAAATAGTAATGATGTAATGTTAGGAAAAAAATTTGTTAGTTGCAATTTTTGGTTATAAGACCTGATTCCTTATGGGTTCCCTGGTAGGGACATTACAAGTAATGTTTCAAGTCCTAACACCGTGGAAGTTTCAGACATGCATAAAGAAGCTGATAACTCCAACTATGAATCTAGTTTCATAGAAGGAGATGGTGTTGGAAATCCTTATATAGAAGAAGTTATGCAACAAACACAAGGAAACCATTCAAGTAATGGTACTAATTATGAGAATTCTCCTCTATTCATGAAAAACAATGCAAGCACATGTCTAATAATGAAGAAACAAACAAAAGGTTATAATGGGTCGAACACTATTGATATTACATATTTAGATATAAAGTTGCTTGATCTTCAAAACAAGGACAATGATCATAGATCCAATGGTATTTTGTCACATATGAGTTTGCAATTGGGTAGTAATATTTTAGAGAGTATGAATGATAATGTAAGTGAATCAAAATTTGTGTTAAGGCCAAAGATATGGGTTGTCATTAATGTGATTTGTGGAAGAATATAATGTTATGAGTTGAATCATGGCTCTCAGAATATCTTAAAATAGGGGATACATATTAGTGATCACGATGTCAAACATTATAGACTGGTAATAAATGTAACCATATTCTATCAAGCATACCTCAGTATTATTTTCAGATTCATGCCATTTCAATATGATGAAAACAAGATTTTTGACAGGGGAAAATAAAGTTTTTGGTGGCATGTAGTCATGAAATGAATTTGAGATATGAATTTAGAGAAGAGTATGAATCCAATTGACTGGTATAGATATGATTTTAGAGAAGAGTATGAACCCAATTGATTGGTACTTGGTCTTATTCTACCAGAGATAGCTAGATTCTCGCTATGCCCATAGGGAGCATACATTCCCAGAAAGAGCCACTGATGGAGCTTAAAATTTTCATAAAATTTTGGGGTCTATATAATGAGAAATCCTAAAAATTCATATATTTACCTATGAACCACCCACATATCAGAGGATTCTTTTATGGAGATAGAATATTCAATGAATATTATGAAGCATATTTATTTTAATCAGCTCCAT